>VWZI01010148.1:262072-326055 GCA_013396835.1 Psilopogon haemacephalus
TTGTGGAATAAATGGGATCTAAGATTAAGACTAAGAAGTTTTTAACATGATTTGATTTATTTCCCAACATGGTGTTCAATCAAGTAATTAGAAGCATTTCTTGTTAAATCTGCCTCTCACATTATGGTAGAAATTAAGCAATCAAAGTTATAGCTGGAAATAAACAAATTTTCCCAGGTTGATTGAAGTAATCTATCCTCCAGTTCCAGTCACTCACTGTTCCATAGTCTATGGAAGGAGTGAGAAGGGAGGCACCACTTGGTCACAGAATCACAGTAAACATACAGGTTGGAAAAGACCCTCAGGATCACCAAGTCCAACCTATAACCCTACTCGGTTTTAGGAAATGACTACTGCATATTTTTGTTTTACACAAATAGTTTGTTTACAAAGGTATAAATGTTATAGAGTTGAAGAGATGAGACATAATACCTGTCCTTTCTTACCTAGTTTCTGCAGTTATATTGGTCTTGAGGCGATGCAGTGTGGTCTGTGCTGTTAGGTATCATCCTTGGCATAAAAGCCAAATATATGGAATTAATTGGTTTTCTGACCAAGTTTTCATTTTAATTTGATAAACCTAAATGTTTCACTTTACTTAGAATGAAACTTCACTTCAAAACTGTATGACAATCTCTTGTTTCAGCAAGAAAATGGATCTGAGCTTCAGGGTTTTATTAACTTTCTATGCACAATGTTTGAAGAAAGAAGATAGTCTCGAAATTGAGTCATTTCCTATTTTCACCATTTATAAAATTTTCTGCGTATGCATAGACATGTGTCTGAGTGTATATGTGTGTGTGAGTGTACTTACTGTTTCCTACTGCCTAAGTAGTTTCAGCCTGTAAAATTAAATAATTCTTTTAGCTTCAAATAAAATGTGTCTTCAGAACATATGAAGATAATCCTAGAAACTATACTGTATGGAATTTGTGCATTTATGCTGTTGGCTGGAGCTTCTTGTGTGTAGGGCCCTACATCATCGTCAGTGATATATGATACATTGAAGATTTAGAAACTAACTTTCAAAGAACAAACCCAGTTGAATATTAAATATCCTGCAGACACATTGTTCATTAGTCATTATTATTCTTGGATGTTACCATCCTTTAGCTGTTAGCAACACTCAGCAGCCTGAAAACAGTTTCCCCTTTTTTGTTGAACTGAAGGTAATAATTAATATTTTAAAAATAAATGTTATTAGTCATGCAGTGTTTTCTTGATTTCTGGACAGACAGATGGTAAAGGAGATTCTGAGGCTGTGCATATATCTTTCCTTTTTGATTTGGTTTTGTGTTACTTTTGGATCTGGAAAGACAAAATCTTCTATTATTTCAGATGCTAGTATTAGCAAGATGTTAAACTCCAAACCTCATGTCCAAACATCTGGGATTTAAGCTTACACACATGAACCTGGTTGAATTTACTTACATGGGACCACTTTATTGTTAAAGAATTTAAGAATTACTCCTTGAAATAGGAAGAAAAAATAATTTAAAGACTTAAGTCTTTATGCTAATACTGATGAATTTTTATGCCTAATTTTAATGTGTTTTGATGCAGACATAAAATGTGAACAAATGTACTTAATATGTGTATTGATTATTGTTCACACATCTAGTGGGTTTTAATAACTTCTGTGAAAAGAAATAAAAAAAATAAATAGCTTTTTAAAAGCAATGTACTATTAAATCTTAAATACTGCTGCAAAGAATAATAAGGTTCTGGAGATAAAATAATCTGGTTTTGCCTTAAATTGTAGTTTACATATTATATTCATAAATAATTTTTTTATTTATCTCTTTCTTTCAGTACAGTTTATTGTGACATGTTTACTAGAGTGTCTGTGTTGATTGGTTTCATGTCCTAATTAGAAGATGATATATTTTATTGCTCTGAAATTTTTTAATCATAGAATCAGTCAACGTTGGAAAGGACCACAAGGATCATCTAGTTCCACCCTCCCTGCCATGGGCAGGGACTCCCTACCCTAGATTAGACTGGACAGAGCCTCATCCAGCCTTGCCTTAAACACCTCCAGGGAAGTGGCCCCAAGCACCCACCCTAGGCAACCCATTCCAGGGCCTCACCACTCTCATGGTGAAGAACTTCCTCCTCACATCCAATCTGAATCTGCCCACCTCCAGCTTTGCTCCATTCCCCCTAGTCCCGTCACTACCTGATAGTCTAAAAAGTCCCTCCCCAGATTTTTAGATTGACCATTTTCAAATGTAAGCTTATGAGGAAGTATTTGTTCCTTTATTTTCCATTTTTAATGTCAGTAATTGATACTGTAGTGGCTAAAAATGGCTATGCATAAGAATGAGCATTACACTTCAGTTTATTCAAAGTTCAGCCCTCTAACTTCCCAGTATGATTGCAGTCACCCCTGCTGTGGGCAAAGGTTTGGACCAGATGATTTCTGAAGGTCCTGTCCAACATAATTAGTCTGATTCAGACTTCTCAGTGGTCAGATAATTGCCAAAATTCTTGGGGAATTTTAGCTTGTAGGCACTTCTGTCACTAAAAGCAAAGCAAATATCTTATACTTGCAGGAATGCTTCTAATCCATATAAAAGTTTAATTCATTTCACTTTGAGATTTTTTTCCAAATTCTATCAACTGGCATAATTTAATTCATAAAATATTTGCACAACAGTAGTTGCAGACTTCTTTAGATGTCTAGCATTTCAGCTGCCATTCTCTGGTATATTTGTCAGGAAACCCCAAATATTTGGGGAGCTATTGTGTTTTTCATTTAATTGGTCATTATTTGTTGTTTCGTTGCTTAGACTGTGTGTATGATTGATGATAAGCTTGAAAACATGAAGTAATGCATATATTTGTGCATATATGTGCATGCAACAACTTTCTCTCTGCTGATAATTTGTGAAACTTGAAAGAAATTTTTTTTGCAGTCAAAATTTTTATCTATTTGATGATGCTTAACTTTGTGTATTTTTTTTCTTTTAATGTTTTATTTACTGAAAGTGATAACTGCTTTAATATGCTAGGCTACCTCTTCTGAAAGATTTGAGATATATGATTTTCTTCTTTTTACAATAAAACTGTTGGAACATATGATGGTCACTGGAATTTCTTTTTGACAAATAATTCTTATAATGAGCCTGGAGGTCATTATGTGAGGTGCAGTGCTATATAAATGTCTGCTATTACTTTTTATTAACAAGTAATTTACAATTCCCTTGCGAGTCAGTGACCTATGTTTGAATGTTTCTGTATACCAGTAAAAGTAGATCTTTTCTTTCACAGGAAGAAAAAAAAATAATATCAATTCCTCATTGCATTAAAATATCCTATGACAAAAGACATTATCATTAGCTAATTGATTATGCTGGAGAATTACAAATGTTGCAGCACCACCAAGGTTATCTAATCCTCACCAATGTCAGCTACCCTATGATAAAAGTTCTTTGTTCAGAAATATTACTATTGCAAAACGGTTTAGTGGTAATTGTTTTGAAGAGGATCTTCAGAATTTGAAGAAAAATAAAAGAAGCCATATTTTGAGAAAGAACTGTTACCGAAAGCAAAACCTGTCCTTACAGTGATAATGGCTTAGTAGTATGCCATGGATGATGATAATGCTAATGGCTAGAATTTAAACAGCTTATATGGAGTTCATTCATTTTTCAGTACAATCATTACTTTTTGAAACAAGTTGGGTTTGTCAAGAAGCTGTGTACCAAGGTGTTCTAGATGCAGAATGTAAGGTTACACTTTCTAAATCTCAAATACTGAAATCCAGGACATCAGTGCTTCCAATAATAATCTGATGACACTTAAGAGGCCAAAATAATTGTATATAATTGGCAGGATATCTGTCATCTCTGAGCAGATAATTTACTTTAAGTATATTGTAACAACAATTTAAGCTGTGGAAGATTCATTTCTCTGTTTATGGCAATGGAGAGCCAGGTGATTGACTTTAATTGTCTCTTTAGGATATAAAAAGAAAAAGTATAACTAGGACAAACCTTGTGTGAAAAAGTGTGTCACAGAACACCAGAGGAAAAGTGCTCCAATTCAGTTTTTTCTCTGTTGAAGAGATGATTCATCTGCATTCCATTTACTTATACTCCCAAATTAGATCAGATTGGAAAGAATATCCTTCTTTGTAGCTAATGCTGGTACTTCAATGAATGTGTCTTTATTGGGCTCTTGATGAGTGTAAAAAAGATACTAGCATCAAGAAGTTACTGCAATAAAGTTATACTGATAGATGCCACTTGTTTTACTTTGTGCAGTAGCTGTTTCAGCAGTTTTGAAGTCAAGTATTTAAACATAATATTTGTTAGAGTCATTATTTATGCATTTGATGCTCCTGCATTGATCTTTCATGTCTAGTAATTCCTCAGTTCCTTAAACTGACTTTCAGGTTCTGAGTAGTTTCTGAGTACTTGCCTCTAGAGCACAACTAGATCATTGGATTCCTAGTAGTATTTTTTAAAAATAGCTGCTTACATGTCTGCTTATATGTAAAAAAAATTGTAGAGGTTTTACAGATACTTTTTTTTTTCTTTTTTAATAACTCAAATTCTCTGCTGAAGGAGGATTGCACAACTATGCAAATACTGAAAATTGAAGCACAGAAGGGTGAAAAGGCTCCAGTGCGATTAACAACAATTATAGGCTGTGTTTGAATACCAGACTGTCTTCATGCCTGAGAGAATGTGGCAAGTGTTATTTTTATTCCTCACAACAAGAGCTGTTTGCTAGTAGATATTATTTCCAGATATCCACTACATACTGTGCTACCAGTTTCACTGGGACATTTTAATGGCTTACTTTCAAGTTATTGTTAGTTGGCCACTGTCATAAACAAGATTTCATTTTGTCTGAATATTTGGTTCTGTGAAGGGTAGCCACAGGGAAATAAAAGTTGCATGATCAGGAAAAGCTGGTGGATTTTTTTGTTTTGTTTGTTTAGGGTTTTTTTGTTATTTGTTTGGATGGTTTTGTTTTGTCGTTTGTTTTTTGATAAGCATATAAAGGGTAATTCCCAATTGAAAGGCTAATTTACATCTGTCTGGGAATGGGAAAAAGGGTCACTGTCATGTGCTGATAGTCAAAATGCTTAAAGAAATTACATATAATGATAATCAGATGTCAGATAATAGGTTGTGTTTGCAATGAATGTGACTGGCATTTAGAAATAATTTCACCCATGAAAGCTCTTTGGTGTTTGAAGGATAAATGGACTTTTTTTTTTGTTACTACTTTTCATCATTTCTTCTTCTCTTAACCAGTCCTTAGTTTGGTCTGCAACTCAGTTTAAAATACATGTGACTGTGTCTCTCAAGCAACAATTATCTCTCCATGCTACTTAGCCCTGAGATTTTCTTGCAAAAGACTGATCCTCCTCAAAAGTTCTCTTTCCTTGTCTGCCTCATCTTATATTTTGCCTTTCATAGGTTTTTTTTTTTTTTTTTGCTTGTTTGTTTGGTTGGGTTTTGTCTGTTTTTTTATTCATTCTGTTTGCAGCTATACCAGTGCCTCTTCTCTTTGTCATTCTGGGATTTGATAAATCACTGTAAGCCCTGATTATTTTTTTTTTCATATATTTACACATTAAGATTGCAACATCATTGCTGAGTTACACCTGCAGTTTCCAAATGACAGAGGTGATGGAGACCATTTCGTGAACTGGTTTATAATCAAGTTTGTATCAACATCCATGGATTTCTGCACTCCTATACTCTAACTCACTGATCGACTAAGTCTGACTAAACCTATGTTTTATGGGGGTAAAAATACCCCTGAATCCACTGACTTAGACAGTGTTTGTTTCAAACACACTGAGACTAGAGGTAAATATTGTTTCATTAACCAAATTCTCTTGCTATCATGCAATGAAGCATAACCTTTGATTATAAATTTACTTCTTCCCTAGTCTCTCTCTGTGAGCTGAACTGGATTTGTTTAACTACCAGTGCACTGCACCTACTGATAGGCCACCATTCTTCACTGCTTTTTTGAAAAACAGAAGCTCCTATTGCATACCTGTCATTTGGCCATTCACTTGTCATGTTTTACTTAGTTCCTGCTTAAAAAAAGTGACCTAAGCATGGTGTATCTCATAGCATTGAGATGATTCTCTTGCTCAGAGAGTGTTTGAGAGCAAGAAAACCCTCTTGAAATAGACTAGTTGTAGTTTGCTTTTCTTTTGTTATTGTTCCTTTATTTGAGGAAAATGGTTTAAAAGCTTTGTAGATCATTATGAGAAGCATTAGAAATGTTTCTCAAAACCTTTAAAAAAAAAAGTTAAAAAAGTATTGTCAGTCAGTAATAGAAAGCAGAAAACTGCATTTCTTACAGACAGCTTTTCCAGTGGAAGTAGTAATGTATCTGTTGTTCACATCTCTGTTATGTTAGTGTGAGAACTACAAACTTTTCTTAAATTATTCTTTTCCATATATACAAGTGAGAAAATAGTCACAAAAAGAATTTCTACATTCTTATTCATGTTTAGCCTAGCTAGATGATAGTAACCCATCCCAAAAAGAGAAATTCCTCTTAGTAAACTGCTTAATCATTAACTGATACTGCATTTTTTGGAGGTCAATGTCCTAACAGATATTGAAAACTGAATCACATAATGTATTATTTTTAATATATATTTTATACTCCAATATACTGTCATTTTGGCAATATATTTCAGTAAGTTTGGGAAAAGATTTGTCAGATCCATTCAAGCAATATTTTTTTGTATTACATACATTAGTAATCTAAGGTTAGTTTTTCAAATTAATTTCATGTTATAGAGAATTAATAACCTTTATCCAAAGCAAACTCAGTCAGACTGTAACATACCTTTCTAACACTTGTCTAGTGAGGAGAAGAAAATATAAGAGCAAAGAAAATCTGAAATGTGGACTAAGATAACATTTCAGCATTTTAGCTGATTGAGAGAATATGAGAACCTGTTTCCTGAGGTGAAATTTGCCATCAGTGAAATAAAAGCCCTGCACATGACCTACAAATACATCTCAAGAACTGCTAGGCCACATATAAAACATAGTACTTCCAGATACCTGGTTTTTAGGGACTAGGTAGTATTGATCTACTTTTGTAGGGCAGAGGTCAGCATGCAACTTATTCAACTTAGAAGGAAATAGATAATGAAAACTTAGTGAAATTCTTAAGACTAGCAGGAAAATTAAGCATTTCCCTTTCTCCTCTGCAAGTTTCACACCAGGAAGATTTAGTTTTTCAGGTCATGAAAAATGAATCTCAGTTTGCCTTGTCTCCTCTTTCCTATGGCAGCATATTTCTTTTTATTTCACAAAAAGGAATCTGAACTTGTCAGCCTTTTTGCCTTGTTTTTGTTGCTTCATCTTATAATTCCTCTCCCAAATATTTGTAGTTTGTACAAGGGGACAATTTTGTCCTTTCTGGATATATTGGCAAATTATGCAGGTGACTGGATATGACACACATAAGCAAGGCTCTCGATTCTGAAATAAATTGCTCTTATTCCACCCATCTCTCCATGCTAATGATAAGGAAGTTACAGGTAAAGTATTTCGCAATACTGTTGGAAATAATGTTGTGGAGCAGTTCTACCTGGAATAAAAATAATGTATAATTCAAAATTTCTTACATTATTTCAATCATAAAGTCAAATTCAAAAAGAAAGAGACTTCAGCTTAGGCTTAGTGAGTGTTAAAAATAATAGAAATGAATCAGCAAGTAATATTATGATAAAACTTCTCTTTTTTTACAGAAATTGGAAGTGTAGCTATAATTTTTTACATTAATTTGAAATGTAGTTGGATTCTGTATACTCTAGGTGTAAAATTTTAATTTTAATAGCTTCCAAACAGCAGCATATAGGGTTTCAAGATTTTGTGGTATTTTTGTTGTTGTTGTTGTTGTAATTCTTAAAAATTGGGTTTTTTGTGGGTTTTTTTTTTCTTTCTTTGTTTAGGTCAAGGTTTTCTGTTTGTGGGGGGTTTTTTGAGTTTTGTTTTGTGGCTGGTTGGTTTGTTTTCTGTTTTGATTAGTTTTATTTTTATCAATAGCTCAAGTTTATCCCACTGTATGAAACATTTTAAAGCTGGGAAAAATACCAGTCTTTAAGGGAAGCAGAATAATTTTTTCACATTTTAATTACTGAATGTCATGCGCAATATATTGTCATATGATGAAATTCTGAGAATAACTCAACAGCAAAATGGCATTATGTGTTACGCTGATGTTCATATGCCTGCATATAATTCACACTTACTTTCCACTATCTGTTTATGCATCTCAGTTCAGATTGTTGCATAGTTTACATCAGGATAAGTTGTCCAACAGTGTTTCACAGCCTTTATTGGCTAAAATTAATTTCTCATAAAATTAATTTGAGTAGAATGATGCTGGTGAACATGTCGTTTAGCATTATCTAAAAGATGTGTTTTATTTGGGTTAGAAAAATAACATATTCTGTAAATGAACTTTTATTATTTTTGTTTGCAGTAGCTTAAGTGTTAAAGCCTAAAAGGATTTAGAAAGCTGCAGTGAATGTGTTAAGACTGTTAATGAAGCCTCTGAATATAAGGACAAAATTAGCTCTCACACCCACACTGTGCAAAGTATAGCAACTGTCTGATAGAATTGCATCATGACTTTTACCTGGGGACACTAGCATTATATTCACTTGAAATGCTGAAATTGGGAAGACAGATGTCCCCAAAGGACACTTTAAGGAACTTGTACCTACATAAATTGCTCAACAAAAATTCCTGAGTTTGAGACATATGTAAAAATGCTTATTGAATGTTAGCAACAGAGAATACATTCTATCATAGAATACTTGCACCTAAGAACGTCAAGAGTACACTTTTGATATAGAATTATCTGGGAAAGAAAAAGAACTTTTGAACTACTTAATTTCATTGGAGGGTAGGCCTGCATATGAATTTCTGTTTCGTCAGAATTAAGTGTTGGAGAATAAAAAGGGACGGCTGCTTTCCACTCTTTCAACGAGTGAGAAAAATGCCTGTGGTTTTAATCACAGAGAGGGTGAATCTCCAGGATCCAGTTCTTCTCACTGCTCAGTCTGCACAAGTTTTCTTCTTTCATGTGTAGCACAGCCACCAGACATAGCAGATCTGTAAAAAGCAAGACCAGGAGGGTTTCCATTCCCTTGACATTGTGCCTTTAGTCTCCTGCTCATGATTTTAGGTATTCTTTCCTGATTTTATTTATCCCTTTAAAGTGGGTCTGTTTCCACAAGATCATGAGGCCTGAATAGCACTTGGCACTGTCCAGCAATCCAAGCTTGTAGTAGGCTATCAGAATGCTCTATAGGAGGAAGACAAAGTAGAAGAAGCAGGGAAGAAAGGATAAAGTCTTATGAGAACAGGAAATTTAGAAGGACAAAACTCATGAGCAGCTACAGATTGAAAAGAACCTTAGTAGAGATCAAATAAAGAAAAAAAAAAAAAAGATATTTTGAAGGGGTGGCATCCTTATTTAAAATGATCATGCTTCTTTGAAAATGTATGCAGAAAAAGCACCTTACCAAAGTAAATACCCATTAATCTTGAAATCTCTAGCCTCCAAGATAAACTTCCCAAGAGAAGTATAGTCTCTTCATAGGGGACTACTGGCTGTACTTAAGATCAAAAGGAAGGGCTTAACGAGGAACAGTGTAGTTATTTCTCCACCATGTGTGTTGTTGACTCCAATAGCAAAGAACTATTTCCTCATTGTGTCTACTCACACGTAACTTCCACAGCACTATGTAGCAGTGAAGACCCACTAGCTGCTTCCTTCCCTAGGAGGAAGACATGTTGCTGTTAATATGAAGCAGGGAAATATTTAATGGACATGAACAGGGAGGTGACTTTCCTCTTGTGCTCAGCACTGATGAGGCTACACTTTGAATATTGTGTTCAGTTCTGCCTCTCTCACTATAGGAAGGATATTGAGGTGCTGGAGTGTGTCCAGAGACAGGCAACAAGGCTTGTGAAGGTCCTGGAGCACATGGCCTATGAAGAGCATCAGGGGGAACTGGGGTTGTTCAGTCTGGAGAAGAGGAGGCTGAGGGGAGACCTTATTGCTCTCTACAGCTACCTGAAGGGCAGTTGGGGTAAGGAAGCTGCCAGTCTTTTCTCCTTGATGGCAAACAACAGGACTAGAGGAAATGGTTACAAGCTGTGCCAGGGCAGGTTTAGGCTGGATATTAGGAAATACTTCTTCACTGAAAGGGTTGTCAAGCATTGGAATGGTTTGCCCAGGGCAGTGGTGGAGTCACCATCCCCAAGTGTCAAGTGGCACATGGACCTGGTGCTTAGGAACATGGTTTAGTGTTGACTCTTCAGTACTGGGTCAAAGATTGGACTGGATGATCTTGGAGGTCTCTTCCAGTAAGATATATTCTGTAATTCTGTGTGACCCCATCATTCTGTCAGACAGCAACTGTGTGCTGGGCTGCATTAAGAGCAGCATGGCCAGCAGGGCAAGGGAGGTGATTCTCCCCCTTTACTCTGCTCTTGTCAGACCCCACCTAGAGTACTGTGTGCCGTTCTGGAGCCCCCAGCACAAGAAGGACATGGAACTGTTGGAGAGAGTCTAGAGGAGGGCCACGAAGATGATCAGAGGGCTGGAGCACCTCTGCTATGAGGACAGGCTGAAAGAGTTGGGGCTTTTCAGCCTGGAGAAGAGAAGGCTTCGGGGAGACCTTATAGCAGCCTACCAGTATTTCAGGGGGGCCTACAGGAGGGCTGGGGAGGGGCTGTTCACAAGGTCTTGTAATGACAGAACAAGGGGGAATGGGTTCAAATTGGCGGAGGGGAGATTTGAACGGGATGTTAGGAAGAAATTCTTCACAGTGAGGGTGGTGAGGCACTGGAACAGGTTGCCCAGGGAGGTTGTGTCTGCTCCCTCCCTGGATGTGTTCAAGGCCAGGCTGGATGAGGTCTTGAGCGTCCTGATCTAGTGGGAGGTGTCCCTGCCTGTGGCGGGGCGTTGGAACTGGATGATCTTTGAGGTCTCTTCCAACCTAGACCATTCTATGATTCTATGATTATTTCAGTAAAGAATTTTTTCCTAATATCCAGTCTAAACCTCCTTTGGCACAACTTAAGCCTATCACTTGAGAGAAAAGACCAGTGCTGGCCTCTCTATAATGTCCTTTCAGGTAGCTGTAGAGGGCAAAAAGATATGCCCTTAACTTTCTCTTCTTCAAGCTAAACAACCTCCTGTCAGCCACTCCTCATTCCCTTTAAAATTGGCATTTTTAGACCTAATGCTTGTAGCTGTTCTTATTATCTTGTATAGAATCATAATGAAAGAGTTTGGAGCTACCATCTATTGGAAGTTTGAATACCATCTATTTGCATCCATCAAAATGTTCATCATATGTTAATATAAGGACATCAAATTTTAGAAACTTATTTATAGTGTAACAAGTACATAGCATATCGTTGCCGATGGATATGGCAAATAAGGCTTACTATTGTAACTGATTTAAAAAACTACAAAATTTGGTGGAAGGAGTGGTACAGAGGAAGGAATTGATGTAGTAAATTTGAATTTTTGCAAAAGATTGTCTGTTGCCTTGCTAAATCTTGCAAAATTAATTCAAATTGGCTTGGATAAGAACACCGTCATGTGGATTAAAAACTGGCTGAAAGACTACAAACAAAGGATGTCTTGAGGGTACCACAGGGATCACTGCTAGAACCAGTCATTTTAAACATCTTTATTAATGATCTGGGAGAGAGCATTTACAACACACTAATAAAATTAGTGTGTACTACTAAATTGTGAGGGGATAGAAATACTTGAAAGTTAAAAAAAAAATATACAAGGTCTACAGAGAGATAAAAAACACTGGCAGAAGTACCACAGCTTCAAGAACATGCAGCCAAATTAGATCTTGTGAGGAGAATTTGGAAGATGGATAACATACTTCAAGAGACTTGGAAGCTGTTAAGTGGGGAAAAAAGATGAAAGTGGGAGTGATAATCAAGAGCAAACCAAATCTGCATAAGCTGTATAAGAGAGTGGCACAGGAGGACAGTAGCAACTGGTTCAGTCTGTGAGCTGCTGAGGCTTTAGGTTAGGTTCTCAGCAGCTGAAATAGAAAAAAATCAAGTTGATTAGAGCAGGTAAATGGTGCAGTGGGGAACAACCATAAAGAGAAAGATTAGCTGTTTAGGGATTTTATTCTTTCTTGGTAATTTCTGTGAATCTAAGATGATGTTCTAATGTTCATGTCACTTGAATGCTGCAGCTATTAAATATTATTGTGTAGGCAAATACTGAATAGTAGAATGTTACAAAATTGCTATTCCTGGAGTGCCAATGGCAAATATCTTGTAGAAAGTTAAATAATGGATCAAATAATGAGTAAATAATGTGAAATACAGTATTATTGAGTACTCTCAGGCATGAAACTAAATCAGTGCACATACAGCAGCAAATAAACAGCTTCAGATCTCAAAAATTCAATATTTCTCTAAGTGAAACACTTAGTATATCAGTATAATAGCTGCTTATTGAGTCCTGATTGTAAGCAATACTCTACTGTTGAATTTCTAAAGAAACAGTGTTGTTGTCTCAAAACTTTTTTCTGGTCACTTCAAAATCAAATTAACTGCTTTGGGAAATCTCAATGTACAAAAATACGAGTCCTTCAAATTGTATTTAAAAGAATATCTCCCCCCAGTTAAATTGTGTTTGTGTCAATAAATACTTTTCTTTGTCTGTCTTAAACTTGTATTTAGACTTTGGAAAAGATAACCTAATATTTTAAAGGCTGAATTATTATATAAGAGCATAAATTATTATAACTGCATTTTTTTTCCATTTGTGAACTTAATATTTATTTTTAGAAAATTCTACTTTGTTTTCAGCTGCCGTAGCTATATGTTAATGCCACTTGTTTGAGAAGTGAAAATGTAAGGAATGAACATGCTGTGGAAAAAAATAATTTCTGGTAACTCATTTATAAACCACACCTATGTGAAAAATAGTAAGTTCCACCTTCTGTAAGATTCTGAAAATTAAGCTGATACCATTTGTGAGTTTTGTTGGTTGCAGTTCCAGTAATCTGTTTAGTATGCTACTGAAACTCGAGGTCTGAGTGCTCTCTATCAATAACAAAGGTTCGGTTGTTTAATTTGCATAGCATTTTCCCACAGCTTCACTGAGCACATTGAAGCCTACACTTTGAGTGCTTTTTTTGAGCGTTTGTTATATAGATATTTTCCTTCTATTGATGCTTAAGGTAATGTAAGTCCCGGACTGCAGTAAAACACAATAGGTTTTATGTGTGTAGTACTATAGATTTAAAATATTAGAGAGGGCAAATACAATATGCAGCTTAATTTCTGAAAATGGAAATATATCTTTGTCATGTTGGTAAATGTAAACAAAATTAATTAATTAAATGAGGTCTGTAAACAACTAAAACTTGCAAGGTTACTCTGCAAATATTTTGCAGGGCTTTTTTTGTTGTTGGGTGTGGGGGTTTTTGTTTTGTTTGTTTTGGTTTGGTTTGGAGTTTTTTTGTTTTGTTTTGGTTTGGTTTTGTAATCTTTTAAAGGTTTTAAAATATTAAATATCTAATCCTTTCAGAAACTCAGTGAGAAAAGCAGTTCAGTACATTCACACTATTCAGTTCTAGGCAGATAGAGCTAGGCTCCACTGGCACCCAGAGATACTTTTTTGACTGGATTTAAGTGTATACCCTGACTCTAAGTTGGGCTGAGACCAAGGCACAGTTTAGTCCTCCTCTTCCTTCTTCTCCCACTTTTTCATGCTGTGGTTTTCATGGGTGATTATGACCATTGACCTCTGAGGTCTCAATGCAGCTTAGTGATAGCCAGGGTAAACAGGAGAGAGACAGTGAAAATGAAGGTGGCATTATTCTCGTTTCAGTGGTGTTTTCCTGGGATGTTTGAGCAAATAAGTTACTAGAGTGATCTGCTTGTTAAACGCAACAATTACTCTTTTCTGAAGTCTGTATATTGCATATGCCTATTGAGAAATTTTAGAAGTATGACCTATTATTAATAAAAGGATACTTGGCAGAGTCAACTAACGTTGAATCATAGAATCGGCTAGGTTGGAAGAGACCTCCAAGATCATCCAGTCCAGCCTATCACCCAGCCCTACCCAATCAACTAGAGAATGGCACTAAATGCCCCATCGAGTCTTTTCTTGAACACCTCCAGGGACATCAACTCCCACCACCTCCCTGCGCAGCCCATTCCAATGGCAAATCACTCTCTGTGAAGAACTTCTTCCTAATATCCAGCCCCTGGCACAACTTGAGACTGTATCCCTTCACTCTGTTGCTGGTTGCCTAGGAGAAGAGACCGACCCCTGCCTTGCTACAACCTCCCTTTAGGTAGTTGTAGACAGTAATAAGGTCACCCCTGAGCTTGCTCCTCTCCAGGCTAAAAAACCACATCTCCCTCAGCTTCTCCTCATAGGGCTGTGCTCCAGATCCCTTACCAGCTTTGCTGCCTTTCTCTGGATACATTCCAGTATCTCAACATCTCTCTTGAATTGTTTGATTCATTATGTTTAATTGTTCTATAAGTTATTTACTGAATTTGGTTGAGTAGACCATTCTCTGTTTTGACTTTATTTAAAGCTTTCATGTTGCTACTGAAGGCTCAAACTAACAGGATACACTGCTCCGATGCTTTTCAGAAAACTCCCAGTAGTAATGTTATATAGAGTTGCACAAGACACATTAAAGCATCTAATTTTGCATTTAATTCACAAAATAAGCCAAAAATTAGTGGTTAATTGCCTGGAGAACTTGTGATGAAAACAGGATGATATTCAAGATAACATGTCAGATAAATGAAAATATTATACAAGGCCAAATCTCCAGAAGAGAACATAGGTTAGCAAATCTATTGCAAGAAAAAACTATCTGTTTTGTATTTATCCTGCAAAGAGACGGGGAATTGCATTTGCAGCTTAGATTTTTTGTGTTTTATATATCTTTTGTTTGTTTGTTTGATTGTTTATCATGAAGTAAAATTAACTCTCCAAAAGGGAACAGGAGGCAAAAAATTAAAACTGTTTTAGCTGAAATTGATAATAGAGCATTCTGCTGTATAGTAATGTAAAGACTCATACTGCAATTACAGAGGTGCCAGAATGGTTTTGGTTTTAGGGAATCTCCATGACTTATCCACTGGGTTCAAGGTATGCTGTTACTTTAAAAAAAACCCAAATTTATCTTCATAGGTTTAGTTGTCTAATATTTTTTACTAGTAATTTCTTATGGCTGAAAGAACTGTATAGCATAAAACCACTTCATATTGTATGGTTTAATTGACTGTAATCAGTAATTTACCACACATTGCTTGAAAGGGACTAAGTTTTAAATATCTAAAACAAATTTTGTGAAATTGTTTAATGTTGTGCTCACTGTGTATTAAAGAAGAAGATAGCACCTGCTTTAGATGAGTGTGATATTTGAATGCTAATAGCAACTGGTGGTGGATTTTGTTATGGAGCAGTTGAGAACTTGAAGTATAACAGATTTATTAAAAAAATATAACATCCTGATAAAAAAAAGAAAGTTACATTTGAGAAAGAATCTACAGACCAAACTTATGTTATCCAAAGGCTGCTCAGACACTGATTTATGAGGAGAGGACTAGAAATTTTCTTTGATTAATCTCCAGCCTGTATTTTCTGTTTGCCACATTCTGGATGCTGTCCCTTGGGGGGACAAGGGAAACCAGGCCTGGCTTACCTTTCTTTCAGGTTCAGAAGGACAGAGCTGTGTTTTTTCAGAGGTGGCTGCTCCTAGCAGTGAGCAAACAGCAGGAGAAAAGCAAAAGGGGAACAAGAAGTGTGAAATATTCCTAGGCTTGCAATAATAACCTGCAGAACTGATGTAAGCCCTGTACATTGTTGCTTCATTTGCACTCTGTTTGGGTGATGGCTTGTACTAACCCTTGGGAGTCACTACAAGCATCATTTCATAAGCAGTGATAAATAAGCATTAAGAGATTTTTTTTTTCCCTCCAGGACTGTGTCATTGATTCCTTTGTTCCTATCATACCACAGCTAAAAGTCAGTTCTATAAATTTATCCTCTCACATCTATCATGACACACATTATTCTGCATCCTTGATGAGAAATTATTCATTGCTCATTCCCACCTCCAGCAAACTCTGAGAGAAGTATGTTATTGTCTTCTTCATCCACAGTGTCACTCCTTCCTGCTGCGTTTAATAACAATAGATTGACTAGTGCCTTGTTTTCTCTTGTGATTTTCAGCACTGAAACAATTAACACTAACTTTTAAATAGTTATCATTTTACTTTTTCATTAGCACCTGTTTTGACAAACAAGATCAGTTCACACCTCTGAATAGCTGTGTCAGCCAGTCTGCAGCCCTCTCCAGGTATCATTGTAAACCTAACCAAAGCCTTTGAAAGTTATCCCCAGCATATGAACTTGAGAATTTGGGGTTGGTGAAACTGAATTTCTGGAGTATAGTTATGAAGGAGCCCAAACTAGAGTATAATTATGCAGGCATTTTTTGCAGTTGCATAATTGCTTCATACAGCAGGTCATGATTGTGCCACAGTTATAAATTGTAATGTTGTCAATACCTTTTAAAACCTTATCTTTGCTTTTGCATGCAAAGAAATAACAAATAAGATGTATTCCAATTTGCAGGTAATCCAGTTCATTTGATTCTAGTTTGCATACATCACATTTCAGTTGAATTTATCACTGCTACCAAAAACACATCTTAGAAAATAAAGTATGATTAATTTTGAATAATCTTGGCAATGGTGCAAGCATTGCTTTTATTTGCATTTTTTGCTGGTGTTCTTTTCTAGAGCTTGCTTTCTTTCTTTTCTTTCTTTCTTTCTTTCTTTCTTTCTTTCTTTCTTTCTTTCTTTCTTTCTTTCTTTCTTTCTTTCTTTCTTCTTTTTCTCCACATATAACTTTTATATTTTTAAAAAATATTTGTTTAAGTATATTCTTTATTTTCAGGTGTTTATTCCAGTACCTTGCAGAGTCAATCATCAAATCACCAAAACCCATTTTCTTAGACCAGTGGTGTTTAGGATATTTGGAAGGAGCTCACTATCAATATGTTAAAAACAATGTCCTGTAAGGTTTCATGCTGCTCATGTCTGCATATTTCTAGATCTAAAATGTTCAGTATAATTTGAATCATTTTAATGCATATTTTAGGATATTCATAAGGAATACTTATGTCATGCATTTCTGTCCTAAAAGTAAAATTGCTCCTTTCATTTTTAACAGAGGTTTCACTATTTAAGAAATGCTTTTTCAGATCCAATTATTGAATGTTTGATTCAAAGCTTTTGCACTAATTTCAAAGCTAACAAAGTTTGAAAGAAACTGAATTCAATTGTGAAAGAGAATTTCTGATTACACAAGTAGAGAGTTATTACTGAAGAAATCATGATTGGAAGAGTAAAAAAACGATGAATTATCATGATTAAATAAAATCTAATTGATTAACTAATTGAAAATCTACTTTAAATGCTGTTTTATGGAGTTTAATCATCAACCCAAATATTACTGGTACATTTCCCACTCTAAGCATTCAAAAATTGTTCCTTTTGTGAGAAGGAGAATCATCAGATTTTTTCTTGTTTTCTGTTGGTGGGATTATAGTGACCTTTTCCTTTCCTAGAGAAAAGGAGTTAGAATCACAACTTTACCAGAATTAAGCAAAAGTTATGTGTGTTTGGATAAAAAGATAAATATATATTTTTAAAAAATATATTAAAAAAAAAAGCAAGACTTTCTGATTAGATAAATGATTCCCCTGCGGTAAATCAAGCTTGCTTGCTTAAATGCTCATCATTATGTGGGGAAAAAGCATCTCCAAATCTTCCTGAAGTTTGGTATGGATTAATAGCCTTATCTTTACTTCAATGTAAATTTGTCACTGTCTTATCTTTTTTATGTACCTGTGCTAAGATTTCTCTCTTACTTTAAAATCAGATTAGACAGTAACCCAAGTTACTTTTTGCACTTCAAAGAGGTTCTGACCTTTGTTCCTGTCACCTTAGTTTTTAACGCCTAAATGTTTTAAGCTTTCGTATTTTTACTCTGTAAATGAAAATCAAATTTAATACAAAATGATAAGGCTTCGAGCCCATGTATAAAGTTCTTAATGAATTTAACAACCCACCTCCAAACTGGCTACCTATTTTCTACTGACTGGTTTATCAACTTGCATTTCTTTTCCAAGGCAAAAAGCAAACTTTCCTTCCTTTGGTAAAGACTGAAATGTAGCTGGTTAAGTCTAAGTTGTTTTGTGCGTTTGGTTATCGATTGTTTGGGTTTTTTTGGTTGGTTGGTTGGTTGGTTTAGTTTAGTTTGTTTCTTTGGTTTTTTTCAGTACAGTTTAAAGTAACAGGTCTCCCTTCAGCTTCTCCCCTCTTGGGAAAGATATACTCATTTGCAAAATTATCTGTTAATTTGTTTGCTTTGTCATTTTAGAAAGTGTCTCATCTTCATGAATTGATCAGAATCAATGCTTAAACTTTGTTCAACTTCAGTGCTAGGAACCAAGACCCACACAAGAAAGCGACCTCCTTTGCTTGTCCTCCTGTTGTCCCTAAAATCTGCTCTTTTTATTTCTACCAACTATACTATTTTGGATGCTGAATATAGCAGAATATCTTCTCTTGCACTGAGAAAGAACAAATTAAAGTTTTGCAGATTGTATAGTGACTCTTTCACTGAGTAACTGAATCAGAATTATTCATATTTTGCATATTTCNGCACACACATTTTTTTTTCTAGCTGTGGATATGATGAATTTCTTTTGCCTCACTGAGAAAGCAAATCGGAAAGTTAATTTTATTTTTAATTAACACAGAAATAATAGAAAGAAAAAGAAAAAATGGAGGAAGGGAAGTTAGAACTGGAGTCAAGACTAAATACCTGAAAGAAATGGGTTCATATAGCTAGAAAAAGCATATATTCAATAATATGTATGGCATATAATGGGCTAAAATAAAAAGTAAGAGAATCTTGCATGAGTCACTTGATGCTCATACTGTTGGTGTTGCAGTACTTCATGCTGGGCATTCCAGCACTGACAACAGCCCAGCTTGGCTGGGCTCCTTGGATTTTTATGAGTGCTGAGCCATATGTACTGTGGGCAAGGGAATCTGAAACAGCAGTTCACAATGCAGAGCCATGATTGTTAAAGGGACTGACACCTGAGGCAAGGCCAGAAATGCTGATTTGGAAAATACTTTTGAAAACAAATGTTATTTCAAAAACTCCATCAGAGTTTCTCCAAAAGCAACCTCTTTTTCTCCTGAAGACCTTAACACTAAGGTTTAAAGAATGTTCTCTTTCACAGAGGAAAAGAAAATATCCAACTTTGCTGATATTATGATTTTTGTTGTCCTATAGTTTTTAGGACAAATTCAAAGAAAGTACATGAGCAGAACTGACTTTTTGAGCTAACAAAACTGATACTATGATATATACTGAATACTGGCACAAAAGGGAATCTCAGTCAGAACTAGTGAAAGGCTGTCAAAGAATCAAGGACCATGCAAGCTACTTCAGGGATGAAATAAATCTGGATATAGGGATTCATGCTCTAGACTAAAGAGGACATGTTGTTCCAGCTCCTGCTCTCAGGGACCTGGAGATAAAACTATTTAGAAAGGCATGTAAACCCTAACCTGAGAATCAAATAATTTATCTTCAAGCTGTTTCACCTTCAGTTTTCTCATTTGAAAGATACTGGAAATTAAGTTGTAAGATGTGCTAGGGTCTATTTGACAATGATTAAGTAAGAGAAACTCCCGAATTTAAAACGTCTAGTAAAAATTATAGTTTTAAGTTGAGATTTTACACCTGTATTTAAGGCAATTATGTTTGTTCTTGAATGGACAGCAAACTGTTAGTGGACATTTATTTGTTAAGTAGAAAGTTGGAACCATTCTAAAATTGAGAATTCCTAGTTTTATCATAAGTTAAATCAAGGATCAAAAATTATATTCATGTGAAAATGAAATGTGACCAAATTGGGCATTTTCCTGGTTTTCTAGACAAATAGATACTTAACAGAAGTAAGAAATTAAGCAAACAAAACTCATTCAGTGCTGTATTTTTTGCTATTTTGCCTATCCCTATGGAGCAGCCGAAGTAAAACAAATGAAGTATTTCTGGTAACACTCAGTTTATCAAGCACGAGAAACCTGAAATACAAATAAAATAGAAATGGTGCCAGAACACTATACGCTGGGTTGATTCTTGTCTTGAGTTCTGTTGCAATAATTTCAGTCCAGAAACACTGCCAGGTCACAGGCCGGTAGAATCACCTACTCACTTCCACAGTTGTGTCTTTGACTAAATCAAACTGCATCTGCTTATTAGTTTCAGCACAGCAGACTGAATAAAAAAGGCCATCCAGAATTTAGTTTGGTGTTAAGCTGTGAAATACTTTTTATTCCGCCTTAGCTACACCATGAGCGCTGCTGGGATCTGGGGCACCTTGATTGCAAAACTCTTGCGAGAGATCAAAGGTCAAGTAGGCTGTCACACTAAATTTCAAGCAAATACTATAATTTGAAATATACTAAAATATGTAACCCTGACTTAATTGTTTTGTCAGTGGCTGTATGAGGTGTATCCTCATCCTAGAAATAGAATGTGATTGACTTGACCTTATTCTACTCTGGTGGTTAGAGTAGAACTTTGTTACGTATTTGACAGGCAGTAGACTTGGCTGATGGTACACACAAACTTGCCTAAATACAAGCAATCTTCCCATAATGCTCACTGCAAAGTAATTGACATTCTGCTTTCTCTGCACATTCTTGTGACTGTTGAGCTCAAAGATCCATCAGGACTAATGCAATTATGTGAATGCCTGGAATCCTTTATGCCCAAAGTGCTTTTAATCAGCATGCAGATAATGTAAATAATGCAAGCACGAACCACTCAAGGAAAAGTAAGAAGCCTCACCTCGTACTTCTTTCTACTCAGTAATTGTTATGCCTGCATTTATGTCATTATACATCCATATTGTACCATCATTTATACCTACCATACCATAATTTTTTTTTCTTTTCCGTTTTTAATGCTATAAATTTGGCCAGGGAACTTTGTGAACAGATTGCAAAAGCAATATGACCTGAACTAATACATTTTACATGAATTGTGTTCAGTTTCTCATTTAGCTATAAGAAATATAATCAAAATGTGCTTTTATTTTAATGTGTGTTGTGCTAAATGTATGCCTTTGATCAGACAGTGCATGAATAAGAAATGTTGTTTTTCTGAACTAAGTGGAAATGAGGCCTAAGGCAGCCTGCTGTCAGGATCATAAGTACGAAGTACTTATAAACTAGTTAAACTTTGGAGCCTCCAAGGACAGGCGTGATTTAATATATTAAAAGAAATCTCATATTGTGACTTCATCTTATGCCATATATGCATTGTTACAACTTCAAATGTTGAACTATAGAGGTACTGAAGTCTTAGAACATAGGGGAAAATATTTTTCTCTAGTTCCTCTCCATTAACATTTATTCTTTAATTATCACAATTATATATTTTACTCCTGTAAATATATTTTACCGTTGTATTTTGCTGACTTTCTCCACAAAAAAATAATCTGGAGTACTACTTGTGTTTTCTTCTTTGTGACCTAAAGACATGATAGAAGAAAGCTTGTTTTTTATTATTTGTCTTTTACATTCTTTTTTATTTCCTATGGCTCAAAAACTCCAGCAAACTGCCACAGTGGAATACGCATGGCCAAAAAGTAAATTAACAATTTAACATTATTTTTCTCATGTTCTCGGAATAATTCTGAAACTATTACCATTTTTAGCCTTTGTTAGATGTGGAAGAATCATTTATAATCTCTCCTTAGAACACATTACTTTTGCATTCTTGGCTTCTTCTATGACTATCTGCTATCATTTCTCTTCCTTTTGCTTGGTGGTTCTTGTATTTCAATTTTCTCATTTTCCAATATACGTCTCTGTTCCGTGCATCCAAATTTTGGTCATAAATACTAATAGTTTCACAATTTGTGAGGTAAATTATTCCTCAACATCACCAAGGGAAAGACCTTTGAAACCAGGTTTTGCCCTTCCACTTATAACCATGGGCAATGGCATCATTTCTGCATGGCCATGATCCGTTCAAGGAGGGCTTACATGTCAGTAGAGGTGCATAAGCTGTGGTTAGGAGACTTCTGCTCTTTATCATTCTTATACCCTGCAGAGCACTATGGGATGCTGTTTGCAGGTAACCAGCATTTACATTTTGTACAATCTTCATGAGCTTGGACCACATAACAGCAGAATCTGAATTAGTTTTGGTTTTATTTTTTTTTCTCAGAAAATCCACTTCAATCTTATTTTTTTGTTGTTTGCTTGTTTGTTGTTTTTTCTTCTGTCTGCTGCTCCAGACATGGTTAGCTGGATCCAGTCCTTCAGTGTCTGTGTGTGGAATATATTGCTTAGAGAAAATGGGGTATCTACTGAAATCACTAAAGAAGTATTTCCCTGGTTCTGTGGTGCTTGGGTAGCTACACAATGTACTACTGTCTGGAAACATTCTGATTTCTGCATTATTTGTGTAATGTAGCCTCACTCCATCTTGTTTCATCCGGCTTTCACTTAATGCTTTTTAGGTATAGTGTGCCATTTTTTACTCGCATTCTATGTATGTTCATTCATTAATTTCTTCTTTATTGGAAATGTTTCATTCTTAGTACAAACTTCTCAAGCTAATAAATATAAACTGTTGTGAGTGTTCTGTCTCACAGAATCACAGAATTAACCAGATTGCAAAACACCTTCAAGATCATCAAGCCCAACCTGTTAAACACCATCTAATTAACTAAACTATGGCACTAAGTGCAGCATCCAGTCTTTTTTTTAAACACTTCCAGGAACCAGAAACAGGGACTCCACCACCATCAGGGGCAGCCCATTCCAATGACCAATCACTCTTTGTGTGAAGATTTTTTTTCCTAACATCCAGTCTAAACCTCCCCTGGTGCAGTTTGAGACTATGTCCTGTCATTCTGTCACTGGTTACCTGGGAGAAGAGCAACACCCACCTGGCTACAACCTTCTTTCAGGTAGTTGTAGAGAGCAATAAGGTCACCTCTGAGCCTCCTCTTCTCCAGGCTAACAACCTGGTTCCCGCACGTGCTCCTCACAGGGCTTCTGCTCCAGACTCCTTTTCTCTGGACGTGCTTGAGCATCTCCAACATCTTTCTTAAATTGTGGGGCTGCACGTATATATATATATTTTTTTTTTGTAAAGGTGTGTATTATTTCATTGTATTGTTTTATCAATTACATTTTATTAGAGCTTTTTCTCATCTCAGATTGAAACTTTTTGTTGACTTAACTTGGAGCCTCCTGAATTTACCCATAAAACTGTAACAAATAGCAGCTTTAGTATTTTTATAATGACAAGGATGTTAAAAGGTTTAATCTGCACAGAACCTTTGCTTTTAAGATCTAATGATACAAAAGCACTTTGCAGGACTTCATCACTTAAAGGAAAAGAAAGAAGTATTGATTATTTTTTATATATGCTTGTCAATAATGCCACAAAATGAATACAAAATAGCTTACCATTTTTAGGTGCAACCACAATTTATTATGTTCTCTGAAACTGCTATCACTAAATTTTTATTTTAATTTGATGTTTATTACATTCATTAAACTCTGGCAGCTTTTCTGTGTCTAGTGAAAAATAATAAAAGAAAAAAAAAGTGTGGTTGCCAAGATGGGAACAATAGGAGGGTTGACTGACCTTTCTGCACTTCTGCTGTTCTTTGGAATCCACATAATATAGTGACACAACAGCACAATGCAGGTTAGGATACTATAACCATTGAATTTTAGAGGTTGGAAAGGACCTCCAGAAATAATTGAGTCCAACCATCCTGCCAAGGCAGGATCATCTAGGGCAGGTCACACAGGAATGTATCCAGATGGGTCTTGAAAGTCTCAAGATAAGGAGATTCCACAACCACTTTGGGTAACCTGTTCCAGTGCTCCATCACCTTTACAATAAAGAATGCTTTCCTCATGTCGTGGTGGAACTTCCTGTGTTCCATTTTATATCCATTGCCTCTTGTTCGCCACTGCAAAGACTTTGACACTGTCCAACATGATATCTTGATCTATAAGCTGGTAAAATACGGCTTTGATGGATGGACCACTTGGTGGATAAAGAACTGGCTTGACAGCTGTACTGGAAGAGTGGCTGTTCAAGTGGAGGCCAGTGACAAGTGGAATCTCTCAAGGGTCAGCACTGGGACCAGCCTTATTCAACATCTTCATCAGTGACATGGACAGTGGTATTGAGTGCACCCTCAGCAAGTTTGCCAGTGACACCAAGCTGTGTGGTGCAGCTGATACTCTGGAGGGAAAGGATACATCCAGAGGGACCTGGACAGGCTGCAGAAGTGGGCCCATGCTAGCCTCATGAGGTTCAACAAGACCAAGTGCAGGGTCCTGCATCTGGCTCTTGGCAATCCCAGGCACCAATATAGGCTGAACAGTGACTGGCTTGAAAGCAGTCTTGAAGAACTTGGGGTTGCTGGTGGATGAGAAGGTTGACATGACTTGCAGCCCAAAGAACCAGCTGTATTCTGGCTTGCGAGAAGGTTGAGAGAATTGATTCTTCCCTTCAACATTATCATGAGACCCCACCTAGACTACTGCTTCCAGTTCTGGAGCTCGTATTACAAGAGTGATATGGACATTCTGGAAAGTGTTGAGGGAATGGATCCAGGCAAGAGGAGGGCAGATTTGATGAGATGTTAGGAAGAAGTTCTTCACCATAAGGGTGGTGAGACGCTGGAACAGTTTGCCAAGGGAGGTGGTGGAAGCCCCATCCCTGGAAATTTTTAATACTAGGCTGGATGTGGCTCTGGGCAACCTTGTCTAGTGGAAAGTGTCCCTGTCCATGCCAGGGATGTTGGAACTAGATGATCATTGAGGGCCCATTCCAACCCTGACAATTCCATGATTTTGTGAAATGTAAATAGCTCTTTCTTCTTGACAGCCACTCTTCAGATATTTGTAAACTTTAATAAGATTCCACCTCAGTCTTCTCTTCTCCAGGCTGAACAGCCCCAAGTCTCTCACGCTTTCCTCCTAAGACAGATGATCCAGTCCCTTAATCATCCTTGTAGCCCTCCATTAGACACTGTCTAGTATATCCCTGACCCTCTTGAACTGGGGAGCTCAGAACTGGGCACAATACTCCAGATATGGTCTCACCAGGGCAGAGTAGAGGGGAAGGGGAACCTCCCTTTATCTTCTGGCTACACTCTTCTTAATGCACTCCAGGATACCATTGGACTTCTTGGCCACAAGGGAACATTGCTGTCCTGTGGATGACTTACTGCCTGCCACAACTCCAAGGTCCATGGATTTACTTTCCAGCAGGTCAACCCCAAATCTCTACTGGTGCATGGTGTTATTCATCCTCAACAGCCCACCATTTGTGGAACCTCCACAGATTTTAACTAAAAGATGAAATACTGGCACTACGTATGATTTTGAGAATGCTATTAAGCCCAATCTCTTTCTTCAGCACTTAAACATGAAACATTTATATTCCTCAGGAAGGAATAATGATTGCCAGAAGCAACTCAGCAAGAAAAGACCAGCATAAATTTATTATAGGACCGGATTTGAAACAGGAAATCAGGAAGGCGAGTTATTGATAGCTCTTCAAACAATTTATCAGCCATTATTTGTGGGTTTGTTTTGTTTTGTTTTATTTTTCAAATTAGAATATAAATTTGAGTAGGTAATGCATTTTATTTTAGTGGTTTCGTAGTGTTCACTCTTACTAAAATAGTTATTTTCAGTATTTTAATTAATTTGAATGTATTTTATAGAAATACTAAACATATGTAATATTACATTTATTGTCCATAGCTTGCATGCACTGCAGTTAAAGTTCTGCTGCTGCAGTAGAGAGGAAGTTTTGATGGAAACTGCAAATAATTATATTCAGTTCTTCATGCATTACACAGATTTTGTTCCTAGTGTGGGGAATCCTTAAGAGAGTTGTCAAATAAACATTTTCAAATTGTGAAGCATTTAAATCTGATCTTGCAGTCACCTCAGTAGGTCAACACTGTTATTATGTAATTTCCCAAGTTCTTTTATGTGATGCAGAAGCAATCTTTCAGCCTTGTAATTTTGTTAGCTTGGTTATGCAAGTGCTGTTTGAGAATATGGTAATGAACAGGACGAATGCTTGCTGTCTCTTTGCATCAGCTTTTATCTGTGAATTATTTCCTGGGAGATAAAATAAAAAAAAATTAAAAAAAAAAAAAAAGAAAGGAGAGATTGCTTGCAAAGTTATCATGCCCATCTTTGCTTTAGGACCATGTGGTGTGCGAGAATAAAAATAGCCTGCTAGATGTTTTTATATATATTCTCTATTCTCTGTCTTTGGTAAACTGATGTACAAACCCTAAAGCATTAACAGTGTCTTAGGAAGGATTTTAGGTGAGGAGCCAGGGAAAACAATACAGCACTGGTATTTGACATACTGTATAAAGAATCTACATAAACCCTAGTAACATTGCTAACCACTTTTTCGTTTTGTATTGAGACCAGGTAAAACTGCAGAAATATTTAGGTTTAGAGCTATATTGTGCTGCTTGCAACTCCTATTAAACTTTCATTTAATTTGAGCCTTTTTATAATTCTTTAAATTAAGATTGTGGTGAAAGCCAAGGCAGAAGCTTTGAACTCTTTTTAACATAGTGTAAAACAGTAGTTTAGAGAAGTATGGTCTATACTTTCTCTTAAAAAATCGCTGTTTATGAATGACTTTGAAGTCAGTAGTGTTCATTTTTTCATTACTGATCATGTCAGGAAAGTGTTCTAGAGAACATCCAGCAGCTGCCTTCATCTTGTTCATTAACTTGCAGAATCAAAAGGATAAAGATGAGAATTAGGCATCAGGGCAATTTTCTAATCTCAAGACACAACTTTGCATTTTAGTTTAACAGTCAGCCATTGAGGGCAGGTTACATATCGAGCATTCGGTTTAGCTGTGTATGCAAACCCAAGATTTTGGTCTTAATCTTGTTAAAGTCTTAAGTATTTTTTTTTAACCATTTTTCTTCTTCTTCTTTTTTGCCCTAGATCAGAAAGTTGCACTCTCTTGGTGATTAGTGATTAACTGTTTCTGATTTGTGTTTATTGCACTGGCAGCTTTGTCATCATCCCGTGCTCCCACTGTCAGTCTTTGCTATAATCTGGTGTTAGTACTTTTGTGAGACCTAGTTTTATTTAAGTCCTCTGTTTATCTTCTTTGTTGTCATTTGATAAAAAACAATTATTTGTTAGAAGACACACATGCATAACATAACATATAGATGCAGTACTCTGGTAACGATTTGCAATCTGTATCTCCTAGTTAACAATGGTTTCACTGGTATTTTAGGAAGATTACTTTGAAACAACAGTCCCGTAGGCCTTTCCCTCTGCATCATCATCAAATTAAGCAGATGTTGAATTTACAAGTTAGTTTTCTTCTTCTGCACACTGATTTCAGGATAAATTCCATCCAAGATCCTTTTCCTCACTTTGCAGCCTTAAAAAAAAAATCTTTGCCAACATAACGAAGGGATGTGAGGAATGATTAATTGTGGGGATATGAATGAGGGAGAACAGGCTTTACTCAAGCCCTACAGCTGTTAAAGCTAACACACGTGCAACGACACCTTTAAACATCCAGTCTGATCTCACACACCTCTTCTCTGTTTTATCAGAGTAGAAATTGAAGTTGCCAGAACAGAGAAGGTGGGGGGCAAAGGAATGCAAGAAAGTTTCTTGTCAGTCACAGAAACCTGTAGGAAACTGTTTTCAAGAGAAACACAGAGTGAAAAGCAGATTTTATTCTAAGACTGAAGGGTCCTAAAAACGCTTTGGGAGAAGTTAGAGGTGTGTTAATTTGTAGGAAAACAGTGAGGAAATCAATGGAAAATGTATTATTGCTGTTTTCCTTCCAGTGGTGAGGAGATCATCTAGGGTTTTTTTGTTTGCTTTCTTTTTTGTTTTTGTTGGTTGGTTTGGTTTTCTTTTTGTTTAGATCTATGTATTTCTTCATGCTACTAGCTATTTTGGGCTGTGTTTTATATTAAACAGTGACTATAAAGAACATGTGAAACAGAAATCCTTTATGTTATAAGAAATAAGGGCAGCACTGGTATTAGAGGCATAAAATAGTTTGGTTTTTTAACTGCTTACCTATCAAATATTAATAGGCAGATACCACAAACCGGAAATGTTTCAAGAGTCTCAGGGATTGAACAGTGGGACCGCTTAATATAGAATCTTACCTGCTATAGAACAACTCTCGAGTTAGAGGTATAGATTCACACATTATAGCCTCAGACTAAATCATTGGTGCACAACCTGACCTAAGCAGCCTCACTGGCAACAAGACTTAGTAATCTCTCTCAGAAGTACTTAAAGATGGCACTGCATTGTGGGCTAACTGATATCACAAAACTCACACGAGAGTTGAACTACAATTGACAGTGAGACATACAGATAATGCCTGCAATTCACAGACACTTCAGCAGCTGTGTGGATTAAAACTACACAGCAAGTAAGAGCACTGCAGAGTAATAGCTCATCCAACTTTTAGAGCTAACTGCAAACCTCAAAAAGATGGTCTAGCTCTGTGTGTTAAAGGATATGAAGAGATCGGTTTTGCTCAATACTTTTCTTCCAGCTTGTGCAAGCTCAGAGGCTAACATGGCTGCAATAGGTGCAACCGAGCTGTATTTTCAAGTAGCTCTACAAGGTTTTTATTGATGACCAAGGACATTTAAATGTTTGGGTTTTCTGTTTAGGGTTTTTTTTTTTTTTTGTGTTCTCTGTGCAAAAGCAAAAAGATTTTTGGCATTCTTTGATATTTGTCTAATGTGAATTCTTTTCTAAAATTTGTTTCTACTGTGTGTGAGATGACTCATTTCTAGCAGCCTGACTTGAGCTGTGGAGATACTTTTCCCTGCTCTCTCCTTTAAACCTTAATTACACTAGTGGACATGGGTTATCTGATCTTATGACTTTATTTCTATGTAGAAAGATTGTAACTAAATCCTATGATTGTGTTAGGGATATGTAAGAATGGTTTTGTAGAAGAATTTACTGGAGTTTAAAAATAAAAGTTTTCTTTTATTTCTTTTAAATTTTTTCCCCAGTAATTTTGATTAGTTGATGTGAAATGGAACTCAGTAGTACGTTTTGTGCTCACTCAGGTTTTAAAGTGCATCACACATTTGTGGCAGAACCCGTAACTGAAACTCAAATTTCCTGGCATATTTAGGACCTAATTAGTGGCTCTGGTTTCAAGTGGATGCATGTGGGTAGATCAATACACATGTATTAATCTCTATAAAGCAAAACAGAACTGAGCTGACTATTTACATTTACGGTTACAGGAACAGGTTTTAAATTGACTTTTATTTTCTCAAATATACAACAGCCACTGAGAACAGGAAAGGCAATTGAATGCAATTAACCTGTCATTGTGTTAATTATATATGGTGTAAGGTTGGTATAATGGCAACACCTCATCTATTTTGTTTCAAACACAAGACTTTCAGGGAAGTGAGGATTTAGTAAATTTTAATTCTGTCACACATGCTGAGCTTAAGCTCAGTTGGAAGAACTTTATCCCTCAAATTTATAGTCAAAGTTTAATCACGCGATTAACTTTCTGAAACTAAAGGATTGACCTCAAATCCTCAGCCTCAGTAAGAACTCTGGAGTGGGTAAGATTCAGTAGAAAATACTCCTCTATCTCCAGAAAAGCCTTTCTTTACATTCCTTAATGAAACTGGAAGAATGCAGTTAGCCTTCCGTTATCAAGTCAAGCTACTCTGAAATGTAAACTTCTTGACTAGTAGTATGGAAATCAGTCTACTTGTTATTTGACTTTCACAGTGTTTATACTTTTTCTCAGCACAAAAATATAATTACTTGTTTACCAGTTAATGCTGCCTACATTGATTCAGTTAATGGGAGACAGCATCCACAGTGCTATTAGTCATTAGTTTCTTGTTGAGACTGCTGACAATGTTGTAAAGTTTTTTTGTGGTGTCTTAGGATGTTCATCTCTACTAAGCATTGGGATATTTTTAGTGAAAAAAAAGATAAACACAATAAATAACCCACCATCAGAAAAAATATGTCCAAATATATTGATTTCTGCACATATTGTGTATTGTTGTTTCTCAGCTAAGCTGATTCTCCAGGGTCAGCTTTATTCAACTAGGGCTTTTTCGAGCTTTATAGTGTGCCTCGGGATACTTGTTCAGATTGAGATTTGCAGAGCAGACAGCTGGATTTCATTTACCACTCTGGTAAATTGCTGTTACTTCAATATTGTTCCTTACAGAAAAGCAAAAGTGTAGCTTGACTAAGTTGCCAGTGTTTTGTAGCATTTATCTTCTTGGTTTTTTGTTTTTTTGGTTTCCCCCAGAATATTCCTGCTATTGCCTATTCTACCCAAAATGAGCATTTGTCCTTAAAAATACTCACTTTACAATTGATTTTAAAGGTATCTCTTAGTTTATCTTCTTCCCCACTCCCCCATAAAGCTTTCACTAAATCTTTCAGATTTGATGACCTATTACTGCTGAAAAGTGGAAAGGGACAGCAAGATTTTTTTCCCTTTGTTTACTTATTAGTATTGAGAATAATAAGTGTTTCAAGATGGTGTAACATTTGGGATTATCAAAAATCCCTAGCTGTTAGATACTTGGATTCCACTTAATTACGGTGAGATTTGTATTCCTAAATCACTTAGTACAGATTGCTGTATTCCCAGGTGTTAACCGAAAGCATTCAGCATACCTGAAGAGCATCTACTGGGCAAGAAGTTGGACTTTTTCCAGCCAATTACCAAATGTTAATTAGAAGTTGAAGTAGGTCAAATGAGAATGAATAACTTCTCTTGCTTGTCTTTGCTCAGATTCTTTGAGCAGGCTCCCAGGCAATGCTTGGGAGAGATCATAACTTCCATGGGCAGATGTTTTATGTGCTCTGGCTCACTTCATTATGGCTCTTTTACACTGTGTTTCCTGTAACTAGGGCTTATTTAATCTTTGTGTGATTGATAATTCTTCTTGAAGTTCCGTAACTCACACCTCTTTTTTTGTAGTACTGGTAATTCCAAAGGTGAGAGCACTCCTAAACCTCCAAAAAATATTGCGAGACTGGAACTAGTATGGGAAGCCAAATTCAGCGTCAGTATAAAAGCTTATGTAAATGTGTGTGGTAGTAAATTGAACCAGGAATACACATTCACACTTTGTGAACCATAGATGTTTTTGGTGAAAGCTTCTCAGTACATCCAATGGATGATACTCTAAAATTTGGAGCATTTAGTATCAAAGATGATAAAGAATTTTATCAATGTTTATCTCTGGTCTACTGGTACAAAAAAAGCTTGAATTTCATCCACTTATATTTAAAGAGTGAAAGAGTGCAGACAATGCTGAGTTTATTTTAAAATAATTTTTAAAGATGTTGCTTGAAATGTATCGTGAAAGAATTAGAGTATATTTTTAAGCTTTATCCTACACTTCGATTTGTGTTTTTTATTTTTAGTAATACTAAAGTGGTTGCTATCTGCTAATTGCTACTTACATACTGCCTGTCCAATAAATTACACAATTTCTACAGTGTTTTCCCCTTTTTATTTATGGTAACTATTTATGCTTCATGGAGAGGCCAAGACCTCTCCCTCCCAGAAAGAGCACAGAAATGTGGATTCTTTCTTTCCTCTTCAGATGTCCTTAAACCTTGACCTTATGGATTCTTTTGGGGCTTGTGGTTTGGGATTAATGATCTCATTCAATTCAGCAGTTCTAACTAATGAATTTAAACGAGAAATATTCAAAGAGAATGGTTTTGAAGAGAAAATGAAACAGCCAAGAATACATTAGATAGGTTTCAAATATTAGATAATTTGGCTTTGATTTGTTTTGAAGAGAAAGAATGACATCTGCTAACTGCCTGAAGTTAGGAGGAAATTTCCCCTGGAGACTTTATTATGTCTTGTGAAGCACCTTATACTGTCAGTGTCACAGATGGAGCATCCTATTAGGCTACTTCTGCTGTAACTTTTATATCTTATCCATAAAGTGCAACTCTAAAGGAATCATGGTAGGAGAAACAAAGCACATATTGGAATACAATGAGCTCATCAATGAGTAAGCCTTTAATGAGATTATAAGCATGCATAAATATCTAACTGAATAAAGTCCATAGTATGAAAAGTAGTGTAAAAATACATATTTCAGGTCCTTCCAACACAGTATGAAAATATAATCTCATTTTGGGCTTTAAATTTTATGCTTTTTCTTAACACTGTTGAAATATGCATTTATGTTTGTGGGTTTGTTTGTTGTTTTGTGTTTTAGAATTTGAACTGTTTTTAAAGGGTGGTATTTTGGAGTGATTTCAAATCCTTGTAAAGTGGGTGGGGAAATCAGAGAATCAGTCAGGTTTGAAAAGACCTTCAAGATCATCAAATCCAACTAATCACCCAGCATTATCTAATCAAATAAACCATGGCACCAAGCGCCACATTCAGTCTCTTTTTAAACACTTCCAGGGATGGTGACTCCACCACTTCCTGGGACAGCCAATGATCAATCAACTATTTCTGCAAAGAACTTCTTCCTAACATCCAGCCCAAACCTTCCCTGGCACAGCTTGAGACTGTGTCCCCTTGTTCTGCCACTGGTCGCTTGAGAGAAAAGACCAACCCCCATCTGGCTATGACCTCCTTTCAGGTAGTTGTAGACAGCAATGAGGTCTTCCCTGAACCTCCTCTTCTCCAGGCTGAACCCTATCTCCCTCAGCTTCTCCTCATAGGGCTGTGCTCCAGCCCCCTCACCAGCCTTCCTACCCTTCTCTGGACACATTCAAGCACCTCAACATTTCTTAAGTTGTGGAGCCCAGAACTGGATACAGCACTCAAAATGTGGCCTAAGCAGTGCTGAGTACAGGGACAGAATGACCTCCCTGGGCCTGCTGGCCACACTATTCTTGATACAGGCCAGGATGCTGTTGGCCTTCTTGGCTGCCTGGGCACACTGCTGACTCACGTTCAGCCAGCTGTCAGCCGGTACTCTCAGGTCTCTTTGAATCATTCTTCCCGGAATGTCTGTTAGAACAAAGTTACAGCCTTTGCCTTTGGAAGTCTAAAGCCAAGGAGTGAAGCTTTCTGCTTTTATGATGAAAGGCAAATGAGTCATTATGCTAATCATACATTTAAAAATATCAATAGAAGCACCCAGTAAGTAGCAATAACATATCTATATAATTTTCCTGATATATTGATTGTATCTCATATAATAGCACATTACCTTATTGCTATTGATCAGCAAAATGAAATGAGATTTTATTTATTATTTTTCACTGTTGAGTTTCATTGTAATTTTTAAGGTTAATATGAGAGTCAGGAAAGTAATTGCTGATGCATTTCTGCTAATTATTCTTTATTTTTCATATAAGCATATTTTAAAAATATTTTTTAAATACATGGAATAAGTGACCAGTTTATTATTGTATGCTCCAAATGCAATAAATGTTTTAGGCTTTTCTTAAAAATTGCAATTTTGACCACTTACAGTTCCACAGCTCTCTATATTACTGTATAGTTTACATTTTCCTATGTCAGAAAACAAATACTGGGACTGATAGTGCAGCTGCTGTGTACATGTATAATCATTGACCTTGGTGACACTCTGCTTTTACATTGATGATGCCAAATAGAAGGTCATTGTGCTAATTTCCTGCATGGACAGAGCATAAACTAACTCTGTGCTTTCTTCACTAGTTTATTAGTGGGATGATGTGCAGAAGAGTCTATGTTCCCCTGATGGGTCAATTTCGCTGTTTTACTAAGCCTATTTTAGGTGCCAGTTCTGTCCTTACAGTCTGCAGATATATTGCCCTCACCTCTGTCACCTAAATGTCAACAGTCAAATTGCTGGAACAGCCTGTTTTCCAGGCACTGAACTAATGCAAACTCAAAATATTAAAATATTTTGTTGGCTTTTTATATTTGGGTCATATTCAAATGTCTTTTGACTGGCAAGAGGAAAATACATGATCAGGTAATAGTGAATGTAACTTGTGATTTCAGTGTTATGCACTCATCCTTGTCTGATGTATCAAAAGTCCTTTTGTGTACTGTGAATTATCATATTAATAACATTTCTCAGAACAGAAAGCAGTGACTAGGTCTACACTGTCCTCTGAGCTGCTTCCAAAGCTTCACCTTGACAGTGTGCACTAAAACTGTTATTTCTGTCTCTATTGCAAGCTCTTAGGGTTTCCATGGGATGTTCCTGTTAAGAGTCCACGCACTATTTGATCTGCCATTGTCTTGCTTTTGTCCTTAGTGTTTTAGATGTTGTGACCTGAATCCAAAGGAACATTGTGTCCAGCAGGCACAGGGCTGTTGCTTAAATACATTTTTTTAATCTAATGTCCCCAAGGTGTGTGATGTTAATCGTCATCTATCTAGTGTATCTGCAAGATCTGAGGATCTCTTGGTATCATCAATGAGATGCTCCTGATCCACCATAGAGAATGATGTATAACTGGCATGCTTCACAATGTGTTAGAGAAGGATAAGGAACCTTTCCTATTGCAAGGTGGTGAGTTTTGAGGAGGAATCTCATCGAGTGACCACCTGGTGCACTGCATTAATATGTATGCTTCCTTGCAGGAAGGAATAGCATAGTATGTTAGGTGACAAGATTAGTGCTTCTACCTCTTCATACAACTTCAAAATCTCAATTGCAACCTTGAAAATTTCACTCTCATAAAGGATGTCTCATTATATTTCTTCACAATCCCATTTCCCCCCTGCGTATATCAAAATTCTCCTTTTGTTGTTTAACAGTGACTAGAAGGTTGATGGTCTTGGCAAGGTCATCTCAAATTTCTCATGATTACTTCTTAAATTTCCTTTAGTGAATTTTTTTTTTTTTAATGCTTCAACCAGGTAACTGCAATGTTACTGCAAAGTTTTGCTTGACTTAGTGTGATAGCTGACATTTCTTCCCCTTCCTCATCACCCTTCTCTGCTATTGCAGAAAAGACACATGTCATCTGTGTACCTGTCTGTGATACTTGGCTGTAGCCTTTATGAGACTTCCTTCATAAAGACTTATGCCAAGATGAAGATGCTGTCTTACAGCTCCCACATACAAGCCTATCTCCCTCTCCTGATATTTTTCATTCGCAGTCTTAAAGTCTTGACTCTTGGTCTCTGAGAAGTGGTGTGAAAGCTGACTGCTTTGTAGCCTTCCCCTGATTTGCCATTTGTGGTGATCATGGTGAGACCCAAAGCATTTGTCTAGACAAGATGATCAGGAACTTTTGATTCATTATAATTCATTCCTTCACACTTTCAGAATGAGGTTGTTTAAGTGTTTTAGATTCAAGAGGATATTGGTTTTCTTCATACCATTTCTGTAATGGAAGAAGAGCTTGAGGAAGAAGAAAACGGCAGTGTTTTTACTGAAGTTTTGCAGGCTAGTCCTTTGCTTAAAGTCCTTCAACAGCATGAGGGAAGAGCTAGAGTATATGATGATATCATATAAACTACACAATCTCTATAATGTCCAACAAGCATGAGAAAGCATTGCTTTCTAAACTTTGTATTTGTTGTGAAGTATGTAATATTTACCAGGACCGAAGAAAGGCAGTTTTGCTAGAGAAATAACCTTTTGTTGTTAGTGTATCACTTCTCCTGATTAGATGTTGAAAATTAAGTGGTCCAGATAAAGACAGATTAGTGAGACCTGATGTGTTTCCACATTACAGGAAGTGTATGCTCTAAAAACATCAGAAGGCCAGGCAAAATAAACCAACAGAAAAAAAAAAAACCACAAATTCAATAGTCTCAAAGCTTCGGCAGCCAATCTTGCTTTTTTTGTTTGTCTTAGACTCTCATTCCTGCAGACATTAGCATGTTCCTCTTCAATGCAAGACTACAAATAGAATGAATGAAATGAATGAAATAAAATTCTCTGGAGGAAAAAGGTTGATTTCTGTGTATTATAGTCAATTGTAGCATTGTTGCAACACTTCTTTCTGCAAGCATCAGTAAGGCCTACTTCTAAGTTAAGGTATATGCCTAAATGCTTTATTACTATGGTTCATACATAGCAAACCTTATCCTTCAGGCCCTACTGGTTTGAATTCAACAGGCAACGGCTCCCATTTACCCAGACTTTATCTGATGCAAAAGGAAAGTGTGGTTTCATGTAAGTGCACTGATATGGTGTGTTTGCCAGCTACTCTTCAACTCTGAGATATGTTGAACAAAGTATGATCAATAGTTATGATAAGGAATGCAAAAATACTGTTAACAGAATTCTTAATTTCCACATTCTTTCCCCTGTGCTTATGTTTTCTATTTAATTTTACTTAAAATAGCAGTGATCTTCAGGTGCATATAATGGTGAGGCATAATTGCCGCATTTCACAATGTAAGTTATATGCCTGTACCTGTTATATGTAAGTTATATACCTGACAAACTGAACAAATGCGTAAGCTATTACTTATGTTGAATTACCACTTACCCTGGTGGCAGCCAAATGTAAATGTAGTTTTATGTCAAATCTATGAAATCCTTCTCTGTGTAAACAGCAGTACACAATGGTATGTAATGGGAGTTTCTTACAAATCCTTCCCTGCAGGGATTCACATTGTCAGTAGTCTCCAATATGTAATACACCTTAATTGAAAGAGAGTCTCAGTTTTATTTCCTCATAATTACATATAACATTATTTTATATGTTGTGTACAATATTTTATATATANTCAAGGATAAGTATATTTTGTTACTTCATAATCACTGGTTTTCATACCAGTAGGTTGTTTCCTGTAGTGTGATGGGATTCTAACATAGAGGCAGTTATTACATCAAAACCAGGCTGTCTGAGAGGAAAGGAATGGACTATCACGTAGGTAACTTTTAGTGAACTGTGAGTCAAGATCATTTATAATGCCTTTATTTGTGGTAAATGTTAGTATGCAAAAGCAACTATCTAGTCTCTGTGTTTATTAATAAGATTAAATTACATCTATTCAGAAATGGTAAAAGTGTCTAGAAAACTGTGTAAATCCAAATGAATATTAGAACTACAAGAAAAAGAAAAAACAAACTATAGAAACCTTGACGCAGCAAAGTTATTTAATTTGCCATAAATATTAAGTCTTGGATTGGTCTAGGCAAAGTAATCTTCAACTTTATTAATACACACACACTGAACATTGAATCACCAATAGGTCACATGGTCGATTTGGTTTCTCATTAGTAATTCTCCTTAACAGATTATTTTTCCTGTTGCTTAAACTCCAGGATAATGTGAAATTTGGTTAGCCTCTAAGAGCAAAGTGAATCCGAATAAGGCAATCTACATTCCTCTGAGGACAAAGATCTGATACCTAAGCACTGAGAAGACATCCCTAGTAAGATACAAGGATCTGCAAGTGCTGAAATTTGGAGGACACAAACTATAACCAACCTGCAGGAATATGAGGTGGGCAGATGCTCCACAGCTCTAGGCAAAACAAGAGGTATTATATATGGCTTTGCAATTTGTCTTCAGCTGAGTAAATGCTTTCTCAACAGCTGAGAAATGAGAGGTGATGTAGACCTGATTGCCATTTTGGTGTGAGTCTAATATAGAGCAGCTGAATGAGATGGGGTAGGAGAAGTGATGCAGAAAGCCTGAGCAGAGATCTGAAGTTTTGATCTCAGCATTTTAAATAAAACAGTCACTGAGAACAGAAGGCCAGATCATGAGACTGGTAAATAAAAGGTATAGGTAATAGTAAATGAAAGAAAGTTCTGTAATGTCTGAGCAGTCTTAGCCCTTCCATTACTGGGCTACTTATCACCTTAGAGTTCAATCAAGAATTTAACCTGATGTGGCAAATTGTTAGTTTTCTGCTGGGTAGCTCAATGTGATCCTCTGACACAGCTGTAATTATGTGATATGCAGGGTGAAGGATGGTAGATGAAAATTAGAAAGGTAAAACTGATTTTCTGGTTATATTTTCTAACAGTCACTATCAACATATACATAATTTTAGTATGTACTCTTAAAAGAAAATTAAAAAAAAAAATCAACCAAAGCACTTAAGAAATTGTAAAGGTGGAAGAAAAGAGTAATAGTATATTTCAGGAATGGAAATAAATTCAGCTATGCAGGCTAAAGAAATTCCATACACGTGGTTTATCTCTTTTATACTAGATGTGCTGTGTATTCTGTGATGCTGTACAGGAAGACTGCAGTTGTTTCCTCTGGCTCTAAGATTTTTTAAATTTTTACTTTACTCCAGAGGACTTCATAGCAGAAAGGAGAGTTTGTATATAAACACCAAAGGGAGTTTCTTAATTTTTAGAATGAGCTTTGTCACGTGGATAAAAATTGCCTGTTGAAGACTGTGTGAGTGGAGATGCTTATAGTGGTATTGGTGACATAACTTTGGAGCAAGAAATATGCTTTTGATTTCTGATTTGCAGACAACATGTCAGCATTCTAGATATGCTGTACAAATTGTATAAAAAATGAACTACTCGTATTGACTAATGTTGACATATGTCATCAAACAATCAGAAAAGTGAGGTGTTTTTTCTTCCCAGGACAAATTGCACTTACAAGCATACTGCTGATTTTCTGTTGTCCTTTTTATTTTCTTTTTCTTGTTTCCTTAAAAAAAAAAAAAGTTTGTGTTTTTTTAATTGAAGATTTGAGATTACCATATTTTAAAAAAACTATATATTCTGCAGTTTTGTGGAAAAAAAATGTACCATAAGAAAGCTATATGCCTGCTATGCTTGAAATCCTCAGAACAGTAATTCCAGGAAAAATGCAAAGCTGACAGAGAGCTGGTGGCTACAATGTCTGCTCAGTAATTCCCCATTTATTTGCCCTGTCATGTGTAGAATTGCATTACTTATCCTTAATATCAAATGTTCTTATTTCCTTCATCAGTGTCTAGGTTGATATTGCTAATTTGATGTCTTTGCATATTATTAATTTTAATGCAACACCAAAGAGAAAGGAAACAGAACTGTTTTTTCAATCCTTAAAAGTTTAGTGTTATTGCTCTTGTTTGTGCTTTTCAAAAGGTCTTCCATTGATAACAGATATTGCATTTAAGTTCACCTTCTCCTCTTCGCAATGAGGATTAGCTGGTCTTTAGATTAAATTACTCCTCTGTCATATATAACTACTGTTTGTTACCTAAGCACCACCCCATGATGAAAATGAGTTTTGACCAGTGAAGCATGCAGTACATTAATTACATACTGGGGAAAAAGTGTAAATTCAGAATTTGTTGCATAATACTTGCAAAAGTAATATATTGGTTCTAAAATAATTGGATTTCCAGGCATTAATTTGATAAACAAACAAACAAACAAGTTTATAACTCAAATAGAAGCTAGTAAGATTTAAAAGTTGAATTGGCATATCTTAGGTAGTTACTGCAAGAGCTGAACTCTCCAAAGAAAAATCCAAACAAGTTAGTGGCAGGTTTTAAAGAGTATTTAATTGTTGAGAAATACAAGGACTGTGATACATTTTCCACAATAATTTCCTTCTTCACAGATCTATACTTGCAACAGAAGTTTTAATTCACCAGATCATATTTCCTAGAAGTTTGTGTATCATAGGAATTAGTTTAAGCACAGTATATGATGAAAATGTCATTCATAGTTTTCAAACATTGGAGTGTTATGCATTTTATTTTCAAAATGTGATTAAACACAAACTAGAGGTGGAAACAACTTAAAATTCTGGAAGATGTAATCACAGAAAACAAAAAATAAATGTCTTTATTTCTAAATTCTTACGTCTTAATGCCAGAATTAAGAAGAGCTTTCCATTTTCCCCCCTCTACATTGGTGGTTTAGAGACAGGTTAGTGTGGTAGCATGCCAGGCAATCAGCAAGAAAACAGTGGATAATGAAAAAAAAAAAAAAAAATATCCATACCATTGGGATGTGCAGCACATCCCAGCATGAATGTCGTCATATGGACCCAGCTTGTTAGTGCTGGCTCCCTTCCAAATTGACAGGATGCAGGCTCGTTCCTTCTGGCTCAGCCCCCTCTTCCTCAGTGTTTTGGATCCAGAAGGGACTTATTAACTCAGGTGCATCACCTTACAGGGCCAGGTTTTGCTTGGGATTAAGTGGAGGCTAATAGGAACCCGGAGCTCCCTGGAGTCAGCTGAAGCATTGCCATAAGCATCTGTACTGCTTACTTGGCTCAGAAATCTGTACACGGTTCTGCTAAAGCATCCTGCTATGACCACTAATGCTTCTGCAAACCACCAGGTCTAATATCTCAGCATCTGTGGTGCACTTTGTTTACAACCCAGATAAACTATACATGGATATGTCAGAGCTGAATGTGTTTGCAAAGAATTGCTTTACAAATAACTGATCTCCAACCCTTCCTCTTTCTCCCCGTTTGCGGCTTGTTAGTTGACTGAAAGGACAGTGAAGGTTGATCCGAGAGCAAGCATGTGCTGATTAGAAGGCTGCTTAACCAATTAGTTAATAATTTCTGCAGGTCTGTCTCTAGTTTTCTGTGCTGTGTCTTGCTTAGTCATGTTTGAGGCCTTCTGAAAGCTGTCTAAAATTCCTGTCTGAGCTAGATATTGTCACAAGCTGTCAGCTGAGCTGTCTGTTCCAGAATATTTGGAAATCAATAAAGGGCATTCATGTGGGGTTTTCTAAATCTGTAATGGATAATATTCACATATTTTAGTAATTTAATTACGTCAGTAAATCTATGATTTAGAAATTTGTCTTAGTTAAATTAATAATCTGTTTTTCTCATTTTGGTAGTCTGATAAACTGACATATTTTAAAATCAAAGGACAGTGTCAACAGAGAAAGAGCAAATAAGAATATTATATTACTTTCATCAGTAATGAATAGATGACAAAACTAGGTGTCTTCTATTCCTTTAATGATTTGAACTCCTCCTGTCATAAGGAATCATAATATAATAAAATATATTATTACAAGCATATAAAACATATAGGATGTGTTGGAGAAGACTAAAAATGCTTATAGTTATCTTTTAAAAAATACTTCCTTTGTTAAAACGCCATGAAAATCATCTGGAATTTGCAAATTAATAAGCCCAAAGAACAGTTTGTACTCTCTCTCTTACTACTCTTCCAGACAGTGTTCCTTTTGCCATAGGGAGCATCAGCTATGAGAGTGATTTGCTCGTCTTTGTGCATTCTGTACTCTTGAGGGGTTCCACGAGAGACTGAACATGGAGTTGATCATAGCAGTTAACAGTTATATTGATGGTTTATGTTGTCTTGCTGAATCTACTTGTGGCCTGCTCTTTCATAATATACACATAATCTTAACTATTCAAGTACACTTGATATATCTATTTCCTCAAAAGACACATTTTCAAAGGCATGCCTAAAAAGTGTATTGAAGGAACTGAGATGGTATTTTACTTTGCTGATTTGATTTGCTCTGTGCAATGTCTGTTTCTGGATGTAGCTATGACATTCTTACCAAAAAAAAAATGCATTTCAGAGAAGATGGCAAAAAAAAAAGAAAGTCAAGGTTTCAATCTGTTGGGTTTTTTTAATGTTTACTTATTTGTTTTTGTAAAAATCCAGTAGAATTCTCATTAGCAGATTTTAAAACCATTTTCTCAGTTTTCTTGTGGATCCTTTAACTCCTACCTGTTGCTAATCATATTTTTTAATAGAATGCATTGAAAGGAAGGGAGGAAAATTAAATAGTATTTTTGAATAAAACTCCTATCCTAGTAGTATTTTTGGTGGGATTTTTTCAGATTCTTTTAATAGCTTCTCATGTTGCACATTTAATGTAATGTGTGAGTGCCTGTCACTGCCTCCCCCTCTTTCCTCTTTCTTCCTTTTTTTTTTTTTAATGTTCTAGTCTACTTTTGTGAACATAAATTTCTCTTTCTGCAAAACGAGTTGTGTCAAAACACTTTGTTCTAGTCACTTATCTACAGTGAGATTCTATTACAATCCAAGGGATTGCTCTTTTAAGAATCTCATTAAGGCCCAAACAAACAATATGAAATGAAAAATCCTTCCTCAAGGCACAAAGACTGTAGATGGTCCTGCATTACAAAGCTAGCTAGGTGGGATAATATTAGACAGACAGTAATGAAAATATCAGAATGGTTTAATAGCTAGAAATGTAGAACAATTAAGGTCAAGAGAGTGGAATGTTTTCTGATTTTAAACATTGAATATTATTCACAAATGAAAGAACATAAATACATACAATTTTTGATCATAACTCATTGATCAGAGTATTACTTTTTCATGGCTTTGCATGGATCTACAGATCTACAGATAGTCTTACAGTAAAGACCAAACTAAAGATGCACCCTAAAATTGCAAAAGTTTTTTTTTAACATCTTGTTTTTCAAGAAAAGTTGTTAAAACAACAACAAAATCATCATAGGACATTAACATGCTTTAAAACTCACATGCTATAAATATTTTCAATAAATTTACTGGTACTAATTTTACTGCCTGAAACTTGAACATACTGTAAGAAAATATTGCCAGTATTAATCTGTGGGTAACTTCTGTTAAAATTATTTGCACTTAAACACGTGGAGATCTTGAAATACACTGGTCTTTATTTTGGTGTTTTATCTGTGGCCAAGGCTTACCTCAGGTGACCAAAAGCTGGTACTGTTCAGAGCAAATAGACTTGTGATTTGTGCATTTTTTTTCTTCCTGTTTGTATTTTGCATGGAAGGCTTAGTATTTTTCTTTGTGATCCAGACCTCATTACAACTATTCATTGCCTCTGTCACCTCCATTTAGAATCTGCTCTTCTTTCTGAACTGCATTTTTGCCATAAAGACCCTGAGGGAAAGCAGTCTAATTTAATAGAGACTGTCCCTGAATTAAAGCCTGTAGAATAAGGTAATTAATGTTAACAAAATCCATAGCTTCTAAATAAAGATATACAGTAACTTGCTTTTGTGTGGTTTGGACAGTTAGGATTTGTATTTTGGGGTATACTGCTGTTTGTCTTCATATCCCACTAATGTGTAATTTCTGGATTTACTTCAAGACATAAACAAAGAATTTGTCAACAGAATTAGTTTATCATAACAGGAAAGTTTAGCTATTTGAGGAGTACATACTGTCAATAAAGACAAATAGTTATTGGCTTGTGAGAAGTTTGTGAGCAAGTAATTACAGAAGATGTTTCTTATCGAACTACCACACAGTACTCATCAGGTCTCAAGTGACGTGTATTAGGTTGGTAAAGTGAGTTGCATCATTTGTGCCTTTCTCCACAAAGGTCACTTACACTTTCGATCAGGTGGTTGGCGAAGGAAAAACTTTAAGGTCATTTAAGTTGTTAGTAGCTGAGCTGAGAAAGTAAGATGAAATCAAAATGTCTACTTAACCCTGGCTAAATGTGATCCCCTTTGAGGTGAGAATGTGCCCCGGTCACTCCAGAAGAGGATGGTGATCTTCCATTTTCCTTTGCAGATTCTTTCAAGGGTAATCCACATCTTGTGAAGTTGACACAATTGATTAGTAAACATTGTAATGGGTTGAGTTGAATCTGCTGATGATACTCAATGCCATGCTGCCATCATACTAGCTTTAAAGTGAAAGTCCTGGATGGAGCAAGCTATCATGGGACTTGAAGTTCAGATTGTAACATCAAAGGCTTCCTTTTCCAGTTGCTGCTTCTGGTTTTTGGGATGTACATCTTTTCCACTAGGCTGTCTTCTGTTTACTTGGGTGAGGGGAACTGTTTTATTGCTGACTTCTGCTGCTGCTTCTGCATTTTGCTGTCCTTTTCTGCAAATAAGCTAAAGTAATTTTCCATTGTGTAATTTCCAGTAAAACTCCTTATCTCAACCCAGACAGTTGGGTTTTGTTTTTTTTTGTTACTTTTCCTCCTGTCTCAGGGCGGGGTAGAGGGCTGCATTTCTCTCCATCTCTTGTAGTCCAGAGCAGGAAGCAATAGTAACCTATTGCAAATGAATTACCACGTAACACAAGACAGGCAGTCTGATGAGGGTAATTCCACCAAGTCAGGGATCACAGGTAAGGTACAAAGCAGGCAGTGACTTGCTTGAAATCTCTGGGGGAAAAAGGGGAAAAAAAAAAAAAAAAAGTTTATTTTTGTCCACCTGCTACTCTTCACAGAGAAAACATGCAAGTATAACTTCTAAGGCACTGTAGAGATACAGATTTTCATACCACACACAGGTGTGAAAATTTTGCATTTCCAAAACTAAATACATTCAAATATTTTCATATCTTAGAAGAGAGGGAAAAAAATGAAATATTGAAGACATATTGGGCAGAAAACTCGCTGGAAGTACAAAATTTTAAAACCAGTCTTCCTTTCTTCTGACAGAAGTATTTCTTTCTATTTAGATAAAATTTTCTGGCCATATAGAGTTCAGATCCCTTTGAAATAAGAATATCAATAAACATTGTGTGCAATTGCTTGCATATGTTACTAAATTAAAAAATAGACACCACAAGGCACTCTTTTCTATAACTGTTCCTATACACTATTTCCTACTATGTCTGAACACAATGCAGGGGCAAAAAAAAAAAAAAAAAAATTATCATATGATCAGAACACATAGAACTTTAAGGCCAGACTGCAGGCTTTTTATCTTTATCAGTGGTTCACAGAATCACTATGGTTGGAAAAGACCTTTAAGATCATAAACTCCAATCATTATCTGACTCTACCTGTGCCACTACTACACCATATCCTCGAGCACCGTATCTAGATGGCTTTTAAATTAATTAAGTGATGGTGATTCAACCACGTCCCTGGGTATCCTGTTGAAGTCTTTGATAACCCCATTGGTAGATAGAAGTTTTCCCTAATGTTTAACCTAAAATTTTCCTGGTTAGAGCTCTGGGGACAATATGGTGAGGAAACATAAGCAGAGACTTCTAGGATTTCTTTGGACTTCAAAGGGCAGTATTGCATACATGTGTTGGATTTTACTTTAGTGAAACTGTAGTCTTCTCTGTGACCTATACCATGAAGCTGTCCTCCTTTCTCTGCTTGCCTGGGCAAGAGTGATGCATAAATAGCAAAACTGAGCATGATTCATGGGGTATCACCTAATCTACCAGAGCTTGTGTTAGAGTTGTTATTGGCTACTTAGTCCTTCTCTCAATGTTATATTTTTAAAAGTAAGTTTTTTTGTACTTGGGCTGTTAAAATGCCAAGTTAAACTGTAATGTCTTGTTAGATGCAGATGTTGTTCTGAACACTTTATTAGAAACACACAAAGAACAAATACAAAATTGTACTTATTATGTTGAGAGTTTTTTTTCATAAACCTCTTCCAGGAGCATTACTCTGTATTTCATGGACTGTATAGTACTGGACTGCTTGCATGGCATACAAAATATCTGGATTTTTCTGAACAAGACAGAAAACCTGTAGACTCTATCAACATACCACCTTTGATTTAAATGGGTGAAATAAAGAAAAAAACCCCAAACTTGTAGAATTAGGCATATTTTTATGCCTTATAATACAGTACAGTAACCATATATTTGATTTCCAGTAAGGATAAGATGTGCTTTGTGTTTAGACCAATCTATAAACATGTGTCTTTTTCGTGGTACTGTACTGTTTACTGAGTGAAGTTGAATTGCATAAATGAAATCTGCATGCCAGGTCCGAGAGCATGCCATACAAAAGCAACTTGTGTCATCTGACTTCCTTTTGTATTTTTTTCCTTGAATTTCTGTTCTAGAAAGATAGATAAATAGGTTTAATTTGGTTGAACTATAGAAACATGTGAAACTAAAAGGTACCACACATAAAATAACAAATATAGTTGTGTGTCCTTGTGAGATTTGTGAGGCTACATAGTAGCCTCACAAAAAAAGTTGTTTTTGTTTTTGGTTTTTTTTTTCACATTTTAAGGGCTTTTCCTGTGGTTTTGGAGCATTGACTGATCCTAGTTATGGAGAAGACAAAACCAGGCCCTTGTTACTGAATAATCTTTCACACTGATAATCAAGCGTGATGGACAAAGTGACACTATCCTGTGACATTGAGCCACCCTAGTACTTTCTCTGTTTCGGGTGTATTGAAAGATAATGAAAGAGGATTCTTGAAGTCTCATAGCAATAACTGGTCTCTATTAACAGTACATGTTTTGGTTGGGTTTGGGGTTTTTTTGTTTGTTTGGTTTTGTTTTGTTTTGTTTTTTTTACATATCAGGTAGTTTCTTCCTCCAGCCCCTTTTTTTCTTAAGTTTATTAATATTGCCATATTGTGAAGTGATTTTGGATATAACTTGAGAACCTCATCAATGTTTTGTTCATGGTTTTTAAAATTAAAACCTTAGACAGACAAATCTTATTAGACTTTATCCATGTCATTAATTTATAAACAAAATACTGCATGTATTTAAAAGTAGTTTTGGTTAATGTATAGCACAACTAAAAATATTGATGACTCTTCAAAATTCTTCTTTATTGGAAATCTCAACAGCTGAAGTGGTAGAACACTGCGTATAGATTCTGTATCTATCAGATACAGGATGCTACACAACAGTAACAAAAACATTTGTAAAAAAAAATAAAAATCTCTCTTTCTGCTCCAGCAAAGCAGGCAAATATCGGAAAACTCCTTTCAGTGTACTTAATTAGGTATATATGAGAGCACAGTGTTTTGCACATGGCTAAATAGGAATATGTTTAGTTTTCAGGAAAAAAACAGGTGAATCTTGGACTGAAATTTAGTAGAAAAGATTTTGATTGAGAAGTATTCAGATGACGGGGAAAATGATCCTATTCTTTAATCTTATCTAAATAATTCACTCTGCAAAGTATAAATTCAATTCAGATTGAAGCTAAAAGATACGTAGTAAACCCTGCTTCTTACAGGCTGTAGTTCATTAGTAATATGTAAAATATTTCACATCCTGTCCTTTTCGTGTAACCTCTTGTATTGTTCCAAATGTCTCAGTGTTCTTTTGATTAGACTCTGTTCTGTAGGTCATTGTCAGGATGTTCTAAACGTCAGCACTGACTCCTATGGTCCGAGTGACATCTTCTGTCTCCCTTTCAGAGATAAAACATTGCTCCAGTCACTCGCTTGGAACCAGGAGATTGCCTGCTGCAAAAAAACCCCAGGCTATCAGCATTTATTAGTACAACATTTCTCACAGGTTTACGACAAATGAAACATTTAAAAAGAATGGGACTGGTTTTGTTTTTTCTGTTTCTCCTAAGAGATAGGAGAATGTTTTTCTCATTGACTCATACATATATAGACATGTGTAAGTATATGCACACAAGACATGTGAGACTTAATATTTCTAAATTGGGGTTTGTCTTTAGGTTTTATTGTTGCTGGATTTTACTAACTCAGAAATATTAGGCATAACACTGTGAAGTTGGCCATGGTTTTGAAATTAACAGTGAGCAATTTTTCGGCAGGAAGCGAGGAGACTTTATTGCTTTAATTACAGTGTAATGTTCATATTAAATATATTTATATTTTTAAATTCTGGTTTTAAGGAGATTTTAATAGAAGCTGGAGCTGATGAGGCAAAGCAATGCAAAAAGGCTGCTCCAGATGGCATATATCCAGAGGGAGACATTTGTGTATTGATAACAGTGGAAATATATGAAAGTAACGAGTATGAGACTAGTGAAGAGAATCCAAGTAAGAATACTTCAGAGCTCAACCTGTTGTTGTAAGGAAGGGAGCAGCAATATTCTCAACAAGCTATAATCTGATCACAGGGAAACATATTGAAAATGGTAAGTACTTCGGTCAGGTGATAGAGGAATGTGAGAATGAGTCAGGAGGGAAGTTATGGATGAAAATGCAAAGAAACATAACAAGAATTTTGCAAATATTGGAGGAAAGTAAGAAGATTAATTTATAATGAAGGTTAGTCTTGGGGTAATGGTAGAGATACAAAGGTAATTTATGAATTAGAAACAGAGAAGTCTGTGAGGCTTTAGTTTCTGTCATGGGTAATTTAGTAGACTACTGGCATAATGGCAATTCTTCCTTTTGTAAGAGAATATTCTCCTTCTCCAAGGAAAACTCTGTGAAGCAAAATGTTTACATTTGACTAACTGTATTTAAAATTAATTGAAAGATATAAGGAAAATGCTATTTAGTGTTAAAAAAAATTCCCATTCCTTCTCAATGTTGTTTAAAGCAGCGACATCAATTTTGTGAATACCTTATAACTAGGTCAGGCAAAGGTTAAAGCTAAATACTGTGTCAAGGAAAGTAGACTCTTTAGTTAAAAGCAAATAGCAGCTGCTACCTTTGATTGTAGATGGGGAATTTTCTTGCAAAATGCCTAATTATAGTGCTGTGTGTCTGCTCTCTTTCAGTGTGATGCAACTTCTGTTCAAATTCCTTACCCTGAAGTTTCTTTTAATCTTGTTATTTACTTTTTAGCCCCATAATATTTTATATTTTGGTTTAGGACTTTTTTTCCCTCTATCCTATCCTATAGAGAGTCTACAGTGTCATGCCATAGGCACGGTGCACCAAGAGAGACATTTTTTTTCAGCTCCTCAGATGCTAGCCAGCAAAGCCTCTCTGGGAGTATTCCTATGAGTGTGGAGGGTTTCATAAATTGCAGATTAATTAAAAATTACCTTGTTTGGAAATATAGATGCACTACCCTTGTACTTCACAATTTTGTTAGCCTTATCCTACCCAGCATGTCAGCATCCTCACACTGACTGCTGACCAGCATATTGGCCATTGTCTGGCTGACTGATTCTCCTTTGCAATTCAAAATCAAGGGTAACATGGAATTTCTATAGCCATCATTTTAAAGTAACAGGTTAATTTTGTTCTTCAGTGGGAACTAGGTTCACTTTGTAATGTTAGAAATTTTAAAGAAAAAAAATATACTGAATTTAAGTATGCTGATTACAACTTAGAGCCTAAAAAATGCAAGAGTTCTTTTTTAACTCTGCTAGAAAGAGTACCAATTTTGCTTCTCATGAAATTAAAGCAAGTTTGCTTTTATAATGAAAATTATTATGAGATGGTAGAGGCATGGTTCAGTGGCTGTATCATTTCCATCTTATCAACTTTCTGAAAGTGGTATCCATCCGTCAACTGATTCATTTTCCCTTATTAAAATCACATACAATGCAAAACTTGCACCAATATATACCTCAAAAATTAAATCCTTTAAAACATTTCTAGTATATTTGCTCTCTCTTTGCAGTTAGAAGATGTTGTCTTTGCGTTACTCTAGTTTATTGTTTAGGATACATTATATAGTATATCTATATTTAAGCACATTTTTTTCTTTATATTATTATGATAAATATGAAATGCAACAAAATTTAGTTCCTGTAGTGTGTACAGACAATGAGTCATTTGAAGAACCCTTAGTACAAGCTAATTTAGTACATTTGGGATTTTAAAGTGATGTTTGAAGGACATAAAATGAAGCAATGTACCCCAGTGATGCAGCAGTCGAGGGGCTATGAGTGCACCGAAGATGGTTAGGTTGCTGGGGGTGTGCTGTCCCCTCTAACTGAGCTGCCTGGGCAGAGAAGGAGGCTCAGTTCTGCTTGGGAACCCCAGAACCACTTCTGGAGCAGACACAGTGAGCAGATAGGGAAGGAAAAAAGTAGAATAATAAACAAATGCACTATAGAATATCTTAGATATTTTTTTCTTCCCCTGTATTTGTTTTCTGAAAATGTACTTAAATAGATCTCTTCATTTTCAAGGTGTGTTGGATATGGCTTTCAGTTTACAGTAATAGAAGCTACAGGGTCTAAATTATTATATTTCATTTATAACAAAGATGATGCTACTCTCTTAAAAGAACCTGGTAACATAGGCTTATAATTTCACATTTTCACACATTTTTCACTGTGTATTTCAGTAGAAATCTAATCTACCCAATCATTGCTTTAGGGTAATAGCTTGTAATACAGTATGGTGTCAAAAATGTCAGACTTAATGAAAAAAAAAAAAGAGGGGAAATCATAAGTGTTCACTGAAACTACTTCTTTCAATAATTCTTTCCACAAGATCTGTGTAGTCTCTGTGGTAGGTTTTGTGGAATACATATTAATCAAATCGGAAATAAAAAGGGAAAGCTGCACTGGCATGAAACTCTTCAATATCTAATGTATGCATTAAAGGTGTAAATCCATTAAATCCATATTTTTAAGAAGTCATTAACATATAATCTAAAAGAAAAAAAAGAACATTTTACACTATTCATGTCATATATATCTTACTATTGCTTCTTGAGACTTCTACTTGAGCTTTTTAAAATAAAAAAGTGCATTTTTATGCAATCTCTTGGACAGAGTGGTAAAATAATTTAAAATTTCTGTTGTAAAGTTAAAAGAAGAGAAGGAGTAGATTCTACAGTATTCATGCTATCTAATTGCAACAAATAGTTTAATTACCTGACTCACTCATGTATGACAAACCACCAAAATCTCATAGGTAATTTGATAGTACATACAAAATTAAACACCTGCATGTCAGTACTTTGGTCCATTTGCATAACTCCCTCAAACAGGAAGGCAATGGAAAATTGCAACAACGATTTGACATTTCTTTATGTGTTCACTGCTGTCCTTCCATCTCTTCCATTAGTATTTGTTTTGTTTTTCTCCTTCATGCTACAGCAGTAATGCTGATGATGCAACCCCAGATAGTCATTTCTATGTAATAGCTTTGGGCATGAAATGCTTGATTTGCATTCCTGAGCTGGCTTTGCTCCCCAGGTCTGTATATGTGAAATGTGGAGTTTTTCTTAAACTTCAGGGATGTGAGTAATGCACAGAGTTAAAAAGGAATGAGTAATGCAGCCATAGTGGAATTGAAGGCAGGAGTAAGAAACTTTTTGCTCAAAAGGACAGATATATTTGATTCAGTTCTTGGATGTTTGCTTTTGTAAAAGGGCAAAAGTGTAAAACAAGAAAAGAAACAGATTATTCTTAGTTGATCCTACCATATATAAAGCCATTACAAAAACTGTACACAATAATAAAGAACATTTTTTTCCTCTGGACAAAGACTGTCTGAACTCATGATATCTTTTTTCTTAGTTATTTGGATAGTAAATGCAGCAGGATAAATGCAGAAGGAAAAATGGTTATATGCTAGTGTAATTTAAACCCACCCAGCCAGCAACAAAGCAACGATGCAGCTGCTTGCTCACTCCTACTCTCTTCCAGGGGGCATGAGATGTATATGAAAACCAACCAACCAACAAAAAACACACAAACCCAACCAAAACCCAACCAACCAACCAAAAAAAAAAAAACAAAACAAAAAAAAACCACCACCCGAAAAAACCCAAACAACAAAAGACTTGATGGTTGAGACCAGGGACAGGAAGGGCTCACTGACTGATGGTGGGCATGGGCAAAGACAGTTGTGACTTAGAGAAACAAAATCAATTTGATTTAAATAAAACCATCACCAGTTTAACAGTTAAAATAAGACAGCAATATGTACAATCAGATCAGAAGTCCACCTTCCTCTCACCCTTTCCTTCTTTCCAGGTCCAGCTCTGCTACCTTCTCTCTGTTAGCGGTGCAGGGAGACGGGAAATAGGGCTTGTGGTCAGTCCATCCTGTGTTGTTTCTACTGGTGTTTCTTAAATGGGGGAATTCTCACAGTCATCTGCTGCAACATGGTGTCCCTCCCACAGGAAACAGTCCACAAACTTCTGCTTCCAGCATGGGACCCTTCCCTAGGATGTAGTCCAAGTAATGGACTGCTCCAGCACAAGCTTCCCTCAAAATCTTAACCTTTTTTTTTGGGATTAATCCCATGATCTGATGAAGGGTCCTTCGTGGCTTGTAGGCAAGATTCAGCTCCACAATTGATCTCCATAGGCTGCAAGGGCAAGGGGAACAGTTGTTCTGTCATTTTGTCCCCTCTCCTTCCTCAATGACCTTGGTGTCCACATGGTTCCTTCTCCCTTGTCCCACTCCACTTCCAAACAAATAAACCTCAAAACCAAAACAACTCACAGAACAGGATTTCCCTTAAATACGTATTCGCACAGGTGCTGATTGGCTTAGCCTTGGCCAGAAGTAAAACTTAAAATGGTTTGACTGAGGGAAAAGTTAATCTGCAGAGAAAGGAGGACTTGTAAATGTAGTGATTTTGCTTCTGGATCACAGACTGAGAAATTAGCCTAGAAAAGCAAGAGTGTACTAATAAAACACAGTACATGTTTTTATGCTACTGTATACTAATATATTAAAAAATATGCTATATCCCAAAAATGCCCATAGCAGTGTTCAACAAAAATGTTAATGGATTTACAGATTATTTTGCTAAAAGTTAAAGACAGTATTCAGAAAAGTTTAAATATATGAAAATAATCAGGATATAAATTCAACCCATGTGAGTGACTACTGGTCTGTCAAGAATGCCAATATCGCCTTTTAGCTGATGACATCTCCAAATACACCTCGTTTTTATTTAACAACATCTGAAAATTAAGTGTAGTTTATTTTCATTTGATTTTGAGACAACATACATATTCTGACCTTGAGATTTCATTTTGGGGCTTATCTCCACCCACCACCAACATCACCATGTTAATCTCTTAAATGGGACAGTAGTAGTAGAGTCTTACCCATCTGTCTGTTTTCTGGAAGTCCACATGTGTATGCACAAAAGTATACAACCTAGGGTCACTGTTCTTGTCTAACAAGCTGCACGAGCCTATCTGAACAGGATTAGCTTCATTTATGTACAGAGATTTACTCATGCTTAAGGTTAGATGCCAACTCAAGTCACAGATTTATGAATTAAAATTAGGGTTATTGGATCTCCATAGTGAAGAATTTATTTTTCTTTAAAAATAGTGCTGGCTGTGCTTTTGAATTATATAATTCAAAATAATTTTATTCACTTACTAAAATTTTGGGGAGTAGTGATTTAGAAAGGAGACAGTTCCAACAATGTTGGTGTATCATGTGAAGGCATCTCATCATCTTAATGAATAGGCATTCACTTATTTAATGACTAAGTTTATGGTCAGCAATGTACTAAATAAATTCCCTGATTTTCTGTTTCAGTAGCAGATTTCCTTTTGGCTCTTGCACAAGAAGGGAAAGAGACTGCTAGATTTATTTCTGCATTTTTCAGTATAGTAAATTGTTAGAGGTAATATTCCAATACCACTATCTTTAATGTTACCTATGACAGTAATGAAATGTTAGATTAATTAGAAGTACTTAAGAAATTCCTAGGTTTTCCTTTGACTTCAGGGAAAGTTAGGATGACTCAGCATCTATAGAAGATTGGCTTTAAGACATACATATGTCTGTGTACATATACATGTGAAATCAAAAGCCTAATCAATGCAAATCTATGGATACTTCAATTGCAGTGTTTTAACCTATTTTCTACTAGCCAGTACATGAACATTCTACATGAACTTCATCTTTTAAGTGAAATAATATATTCAATAAAGGAACTAAGCTTTCAGAAAAGGATAATCAGCTTGTGTATGTTTGTAGATATATTGTCAGTGATTGAACTGCAAAATGAAACTTAAGTATATACATATATATATATATGTATGTATTATAAAATAATAGAATTGTTTTGGTTGGGAAAGACCTCTAAGATCAAGTCCAACCATTGATCTAACACCACCATAACCATTAGACCACATCCCAAAGTCCTATGTCCACATGTATCTTGAATTCCTCTAGGGGCAGAGATTCTACCACCTTCCTGGGTAACATCTTGCGATGCCTGACCACTCTTTCAGTAAAGAATTTTTTCCTAATAGCCAATATAAACCTACTGTGGAACAAATTGAGGCAATTTCTTTTTGTCCTATTACCTGTTACTAGAAGGAAGAGACTAAGCTCTCTACAACCTCCTTTCAGGTAGTTGTAGCAAGCCGTGAAATCTCCCTTTAGCTTCCTCCAGACTAAACAATCTGAGTTTCCCTCTGCTTTGTCTAATAAGACCTATTCTGTAGATCCTTTGCCAGCTTTATTGGCCTTCTCTGAAAACACACCAGCACCTCAATGCCTTTCTTGTAGTGAGGGGCCCAAAAATAAACACAGTATTCAAGGTGCAGCAACACTGGTGCTGAGTACAGGGCACAATACAGTCCAGGACACTGTGTTCAGGCCTTCTCAAACACCTGAACACAGTGCTGCCTTTTGTTCAGCTTGCTGTCAAACAACACTCCCAGGTCCTTTTTAGCCAGGCAAATTTCCAAAGAGTCTGCCCCAAGCCTGTAGCATTTCATGGGGTGGTTGTGACCTACATGCAGGACCCAGCACTTGGTCTTGTTAAACCTCATACAGCTGATGTTGGTTTCACCAACCCAGACTGTCCAGATCTCTTTGCAGAGTCTTTCTACCCGCAAACAGATCAACACTCCCACCTAGTTTAGTGTCATCTGCATACTTACTGAGTTGCACTCTCATCCAGATCATTGTTAAAGATATTAAAGAGAACTGGCCCCAATGCTGAGCCTTGTGGAACACCACTAGCGTTTGGCCACTAACTGCACTGAACTCCATTCATCGCCACTCTTTGAGCCCAAATATCCAACCAGTTCCTAAGACAGCAAATCATCCACCCCTCCAAGCCATGAGCAGCGAGCTTCTCCTTACACTAGGATGGAATTTTAGTGCTTTTGCTATTTTGCCATTGGGTAGAACATCTGAAATTAAGTTGTCAGGTGTACAAGTATTCAAAGCCTGAAGTAAGAAACTGATCTTCCTCCTTCATAAAAAAACCCCCAAAATCATACAGAAAAAACCCCCATACTTAAAAACAAAACAAAACAAAACAAAAACACAACCTAGAATGAATTCAGAAAATTGATACTATGGTTGTGTAATGTACTAAAAGAGGTCCTTTTAAATATGGAATCAAATGCAAATTGACAATGTCATCCCTCATATTTTTGAAATCCCTCTTTGAAAGACACAGATGCTTTGTATTGATAATAAAGTTAATAATGTTAAAAATATATTTATGAGTTAATTTCTTGCGGAGGGCTAAGATTTGTTCTTAGATTTGAATTAAGGTTTTTGGATGAACAGGAGGCTTATTTTGCTTTCTAATGTACAAAACATCTATGCAGAATGTAGGCTCATTTTAAAAAATTAACTTCTATGAAATGGTTAATCTTTATATGTAGTCATGTCTACAAAATGTCATTTATAGCTACTTAGAATTCACTTTAGGAATACTAAAGTACTGCACAGAACTGCCTGATTTCAAGCACAGTGGCTCCTAAGTGCTGTGTTCTTTTCACTATGCACAGTGCATAAAATGTTGAATTTTAAAATTATAATGAATACATTTTAAGTATTAAATATATTCTTCTAGCACATTAATATTATGCTGTGGATATGTTCTAGAGGATAACAGTTAAATAGTTGAATTTTTAATTTGGTTCAGTGGTGATCACTGAGTGGGAGATTTTTGAGGTGAATATAAAATGCTGTGGTGCTATTGTGTATTCTGCAATGCTGGAGGCTTTGTCAGGGTATTCTTTTACACCAGCACTTCCTATAATTTTCCTTTTGCAAATGTGTAGACCTTTAGGACATCTTCTGATGGCAGAAAACACTTTTAAAGATAGGCTGTCTGAGACATGTTATATGAAATTACTAGGAATTTTACCACTAATTAAATCAATAATTAAATATTTTTTTAAAATTTCATTTTCTTCTATTGATTTTTGGATACTACTCATTTATTAAATTACAAACAAACAAGCAAACGAAAAAAGAAACAACCAAAGAAAACTCGAACAAAACAACCCAGACATATTCAGGTGCTTTTACTTGTAAGGATAAAGAGCTTTGTAACTGGCAGTATTAATGGCAAAATTTCTTTTCTTTCTAAAGTCTTCACTTGTCTCATCTATAAGAAAAAGAGCTATGGATTCTTTTCTACTGGTCAAGAAACATAATGCTAATCAGTAATTTATTTCACTCTTTGCAACAATCTTCTTTATTTTCTTCAATTGTATTTAAATCTGGTTTGGTTTTTTTTGCCTAAGCAAATATACACAGCTCTTAAAAACTTGTATTTTTAAAGAGCTTGAGGTTTTATACCAGAATTCTGATTCTGTAACACACCTATGAACACAAATAGAACTTCATTGAATCCTTCAGAGGCTGATTTTTTTTTCTTTATAATACCACTATATTTTATATGAATTCTCATTCTCTATGACCAGTGCACACTGATTAACAAGGATTTGCCTGAGATAAAAATAAATAAAAAGTATTAGAAGAATGTATACAAGGCAGAGAAACTTTAAATTTCTGAAGGATTAAGGATGAAGAAGAAATATAAATCTGAAGAAGATTCCATCCCAACATGTCCTGTCTGTGAGCCCATTGTAGAAGTACTGAGAAGAATTTCAAAGTTATGGAGAACTTCGAAGTGCTTTAGTCTTATGGCTACCCTCTAATCTCCTAAAGATTAATCTTGAACATTTATGTTTCTTTCTAAAATGGAAGTATTGGTGCTATTTTGTTCAATAAAGACATTGTTTGGATATTTTCTTCTGGTTTTAGATAGTTTAGAAATAGCATGTTCTAGCTTCTCTCTTCTTGTCCTTTAATTCTGCATAAAAATAAAAGCAGAGCAGTTTTAGATGGCAAATTCTCAAACATGTTGGATTTTTTTTTTTTTTTAAACTGTCTTCTCTACTACCTGTTGTGTTTTTTTTGTTTTTTCATTCTTTTCCTCTTTCGTATCTTACAGGTCAAGGTACATTAGAATGTCTACTGTTTACTTGCTAAGAAACATCACTGAGAAAATCCTGAATGCTTGTTGAGTCAGATTAAAGATTGTTTTGGTGAGGCTACCGTAGCCTCAGGTCAGCTCCTGCCAATGAGATATATAGGATAGCTCTTCTGAGTTCACTGCATACTCTCATTAAACCTGCTGTGCTGACACAGTGTCAGGGACAGAATCTAAATGTGGATGTGTGAGAGCCACCACAGCTGTTTTTTGTCTGAACATTCACAATTCAGGTAACCCCTGGGTTTCTCTTCTACACTCATGAAGTGTCTGGGCCACATTCACAGAGCAGTGCATAGAAAGTGTAAGGCATTGCAGTTATTAGGCAAATAGCTGCTTGGACTCCTGTATAGAAAAGCTTCACATCTTACATTCTCATGTTTTAACTAGCAGTTTTCTCTGTTTTTACATATTCAGAGTAATTAACCAGGTACCTACTACAGAGTTTTAAGTATCTGTCCTGTGGTTTAGATATTAAAAAAAAAAAAAAATAATAATCTGTACTACCGTAGGAACAAAACACCAAGAAAAAACAGTAGCATACTTTCTGTTGTGTCACATCAGTAGTCGTCATCATCATCTGGAAATGAATGGTTTCAGACTTTCATGAAAGCATTTTTGTGGGGGGTACTAAAGTCAATAGCATGTGACCTACAATAAGAGATAGCTCTAACAGAATGATACAGAGTAATGTATCTAATTTTGCCATTAATGCTATTTGTGAGAGAGCTCCTCCTAGATGTTGTATTGTATATATAGTTTCTATGTAAATTTTGTTTCTACAATGAATTTGTTTTGTATTGTTTTAGTCTGGAATAGCCATTTTGAAGAGTTAGCAGGGTGTAGAGAGAATACAGTTACTTCAAAGAAAAGTCCCTTTTTAGTAGCTGTCCTCAAAATCAAACTCAGTACTTGAACCATTTAAGTTTCAAACTACACTCACAGTCCCTCCCCTCTCCATAAGCAATTAATAATTTCCTGGGATTTTAGTTCTGGGATTATTTGAGAGGAGGGATTTGTGTTTGGATTTTTTTTTTTTTTATTGGGGGGGTGTGGGTGTGGCAGTGGGGGTGTTGATTTTTTTTTCTTTTTGTAATAAAAAAGCCAAACAAATGTCTTAGAGTGAAGTCTTGAATTTGCTTTGCTTAGGAAGGAAATCATAATCCTCAGGATGGAATACATGGTAGCCACCAAGTGTAGATATAGTTAAACCAGCTGTCTGGTTGGCATTCATACTGATGATTAACATTTCTATTTGCTACAAAATAATTGTATTACTTGTAGCAAAACAGATTTTTGCCCATTATGTCTCCAAATGAATGGAAAGCTGCATTTATTTTGCATTCCCAAATTTGACATGAGAAGTATTTATAATAGTTAAACATCGAAATTATTATTGAAGCTGCACATTCAAGTCTTGTCTTTTCTCTGTAGACTTGTATCAATGGAAAATCCTATGAATATCTATCAAAATAAAACTTTCAAGGACATAACTCATCAACCAAGAGTGTTTATAGTCTTTGGATCATTTACAGTTATTTGGATCTGCAATATTAATTCTGCATTGCCCAGCATCATATATATATACTATTTAATATATACCAGCCAATCAGTTCTTGAAGAGAATTCTTTATTCTTCCCAGCTTCTCATTTTCTCTGAAAATACAGCATTGCAGAGAAAGTCTTTGAGATAAAACAAAATAATTATTTAAGAAAACTGTTGCCAGGTAGGGTCAAAAGTGTCAGGCTTACTGTATTAATTAGCATTTTAAAAGTTTGATAGGAGATAGTTTAGCAATTTTTTTTTTTTAGTTCAATATTTGAGAATTTTTGCAAAACTTCTCTGGTTTAACATAATCACTTTATTAATTAAGAGAAATTTGAAAGAGTGACTTCAACTAACTGCTAGATGCATAATTTATTAATTTATATACAGTATAAATACTTCTGGGTTTATGCCAAAGGAATTAATAATCACAGGAACAATATCACTGAAATTTCATATCAAGAAGACATGGTAATACTTTATTACAACATTTGAATTAATGTGCAAATTTCACATCCTTATTCTGTGCTTTGCTTATTACAAGTCGGAGAGGAACTGATAACATTACAGACTTAGAAGCAGGAGAGTACAACTCTGAAAAAAATGGCACACAATCTACAAGGGTCACCTTTCAGTTTCTGATTGTGAAATATGAGTAGTGGAAGAAAACCAACATTGTCATATTTGGTTGGATGCCTGATGATTAAAAAAGAAAACCAAACCAAAATGAAACCACCGAACCCAAATGTTCCATGTATGGCCAACATTTATACCTTTTTGAGCTCCTATGTCTCTAATACTATTCTGTGTATCACAGAAGGAAATTAATATTTTTTCCAGATATGTTCAGCTGATAATGGTAATGGTGAAATTAGCATCATTTTGGTGATGTTTTTCATTCTCAGGTATTTGAATCTGTAGCAGTTGACTATTCTAATAAATTCTAGTTAATTTCTACTGTCCAGATTTCAATAAATCACTTTTGCTTTGTCCGTCTATTGATTACTTCTCCAACCAAATTTTATGTAGATACAGAACAGATTGAAGGCAGACATCACTTGGGCTTCTGCTCTGTATTTTGTTATGTTACTATTTTTCTCACACTTGGTGGCACACAGCAACTTTTTACATGCTGATTTTGTATATTGTGCCTCTAGGCTTTCAGATACAGGCACACTAGAATCTACATGATACACTCATGGCTACATCTTGTTCACAGAAGTCACTAATGACTACTAGAACATTCCTAAGAGTTATGAATAGTTAGTGATCAGAAAGAATTCTGTATACAGCGTTATGTTGAAAATCTGCTTTTCAAAAGTCCTATGTGTATTATTTTTCCAGCTGTTTTATGACAGATGGATGGATTTTGCAGTAGGACTTTAAAGTTTTGTATCAAGTTCCTTAAATTCCCATTGTGATGCATCTGTATGCCATCTTTGTCTCTGCAAAAGACTGCAAAATGCTCCTCTTGTCATCCTATTACGTGGATTTTCCTTATTAAACATCCTTTCTTTAGAATATTACTTCTATCTTTTTTCCTATTCTATGATGATTTTACCTTGCTTCCATATATAGTGATCTTTCTCTGTAGACCCAGTGCTCTTATTCCAACTATGTTCAGTACTCTGTTTTAGCAGTCCTGTTTGCTTAGTTTTAATTAAACCCTTGCATTGAGTGTAATCACTATGGTTTTATGTGAAGTATATGAATCTGCAAGAATAGCAAGTACAAATACTTCTGTTAATTGTCTATATCTTGATTTCCCTCAGATTGACAATATTATAGCTTACACAAAAGTCAAGAGTTCTAAAATTTTAAAGAGAAGTTTAAAATATGAAATGGGTTTTTGTGGGGCTTTTCCCCCTTTAAATTAATGTAAGTTTGAGGGAAAAAAAAGTCTATGGAAAGTCTTTTGATGACACAAGAACATTTTTTCTTTAAGTAAACTTCATTTGTAACACAATGAGTCCAAGTTCAGTCATGTCATGTTACTAAAAGAAAGAATTCAAACAGTTTTATAATAGACTCTTGTAAATGTATATGATTATTAAGTATTTATGGTGGGAAAAAAAATAGCTACAGACATAAGGATTCAATGAATGCAGTTTAAAATGTTTGTCCTATTCTGTGCTTATGAACAAACCATAGAAGCAAACAAAAAAAACAAACCTCTGAGCAAAACAAAATACCCGGTGCGTATAAACTGGCACGATTCATGCTGAACTAGGTAAGAATAGACCAAAAATTCAGGAACTCTGACTTCTACTCATATCTGGCTTGATTCACCCTCAAGTTCAAGGGTCTGATACAAAAGCTCATAGAAAGCAAAGAAAGAAGCAGAAGCATTGAGATAGCAGCAGTCCATTGCAGTCAGCCAAGTCAAGGAGCCAGGTCATGTGCACAGGGTAATGCTGTTCTGCATGATTCACTCAAACCTAACTTTCATAAATCATGAACAGCTACGGAATTAAAAACAAATAAACAAATAAACTCCACTACTTCCCTGGGGAGATTTTCTAATAGCTAATTTTTCTCACTGTGAGCAATTTTCCTCTAGTATCCAATCAGAATCTCCCCAAGAGTATCTTGTACTTATTACACCTCCTCTCTTTTAAATAGAGAATCTTCATCTCATAGCCACTCTTTAAATACTGGAACATGGTGATAAGGTCTTCTCTGAGCCTCTTTTGCTCAAGGTTTTGCTCTTCCCAGTCATTTGATCATCTTTGTGATTATTGTCTTTGTGCTAACATTAATTAATAATGGCCAAGGGGATGATTTTATTTTTTGTTTAGATCAATATTTTTGACTGAGTCTTCAGCAAAATGGTATAGTTTCCATTGGTTTACATTGTATTATAGTTACTCATTGCATTCTGATGAATATTTTGAAGTTGTGAGCATCAGGTTTATATGTGATTATTGAAAAAAACCTTCGTAATTTTTAAATAAGAGGAAATGTAAAGAAAATTATTTTTATTTGTTTTCTGCAGTATCACTTCAGTTTTCCTTTAAGACTAAAATATTTAGTCTCATATTTAAGAGCTTTTAAAGAACAAATATATTAAAAATTCAAACTAGATGCCAAGTGACAAGAAAAATACCACATGGGGAAAGAAAAAAAAAAAAAGAAAAAAAAAAAAGGACCTTATAGATGCTTTCCAATACCCAAAGAGATCCTTCAGGAAGGCTGGAAAGGGACATTACATGAGGGTGTCTAGAAATAGGATGAGGTGGAACGGTTTTAAGCTGAGGGAGAGTAGGTTTAGACTGGATCTTAGGAAGAAGTTCTCCAGTATACAGATTGTGAGACTATGGAGTAGGTTACCCACAGAGGTTGTGGATGCCTCCTCCTTGGTAGTGTTCAAAGCCAGGTTGGAGGAGGCCTTGAGCAGCCAAGTCTAGTGGAGAAGCAACCCTGCCCATGGCAGGGAGGTTGGAGTAGATTACTTCAAAGGTCTCTCTAACTTAAACCATTCTATGAATCTATGCTTGTAAAAGCAAGTATATTGAATATAAGGAAATGCACTTCAAAAGAATAACAAAAACAAAACACAAGTGATTTTCTTCTCTATTTTTTAATAGAGAGATATAATGATAAAATTTGTTCCTGAAATTTCTGTAACACAAATCAGAATTTCTGTATTAACATTTCTACAAATACTTAATATTCTGGAGTTTTTCTCTTTTTTTTCAATTGTAAAGGATCTGAAATTATAGACTAAACTTTTAACTCTTCTTCAGTAAGGTCTGTATTACTTTTAGATAGGTAATCACAGGAGCAATTAAGGGTGTTGTCCTGAGGCTCCTTTACTGCAGATGCAATGTTCTGATTGCTGTTTTGTAGTTACTGCGTACTTCTAACCACCCAGATAAGTTGTACACTGTGCTTCAAAGAAGTTAAAATCCCCTTCAAGTTCAAAAAAAAGTAATTAATAATGTAGATTGCTTTGTTATTTAGCCTCAGATCTAGTCCTTGTTACTCTTTTTGTGAAAATCAAAGCTAATGGAGAATTTGTCATACAATTGGTTAAATTGCAACAGAAAAATGTTGAATAACAGCGCTGATTAAAACATTGGAACTACAATTGACTGAAATATGCAGAAAGCTCTAAATGATTACAGTGGCAATGCCAACTTCAGGATTTTTGTTTTTGAAGTCTTTGAAGTCTGACTTTGCAGAACAGATTGTGAATCCCTGGCCCATTACACACCTGCAGAGATTTTGGTGTTTTATTTCTCTTGGGTGAAACAGCAGAAGCCCAAACCATGTTAATCACTGTCAGAACCAGTTGTATAAAATGCCAAAATGCAATGAACCAGGAATTCTATAATAAATATGACAATGCAGTTTAAAATGTTGTTTTGTTAGGCTTGCAATTTGTTGTAATTTATCACTTACAATAGTACTGGAGGGGAAAAATATCTGGGACCTCCAAGTGATCCTTTCACTTGGAGGTCCTGTATTTGTATTCTGTTTTAGAGATAAAAGGAAAAGTGAGGGTTGCTGTGAGATGTATAACACATGCATTTTAAATATGTGTAATTAAAATGCACTACAATTTGCTATTAGTACCTACTTTATGCATGGAATCTATTTGAAATAAAATAGAGTTGGCTACATCTTGTTTATAGGAAGGGGCCTATATTCTATTATCCTTCCACACCATATTCAGTTTAAGTATATGAGACTATTAGACGTGTATATTATAGAAATTACACTAATAAAAGTTGGAAAAAGAAACATCTCTCAGCTAGGTAAACAAATTCTGCTGTGTTTTACTGTTTCCATATTAATAGTGCTGTCTGTGAGCGATTCATATATATATTGCTGACCCACCATAAGGCTGTGCTGCCATTCAGCAAGACTTGGACAGGCTGGAGGGTTGGGCAGGAAAAAAAAATAATGAAATTGAACAAGGGCAAGTGTAGAGTCTTGCACCTGAGAAAGAACAACCCCAGGTATCAGTACAGGTTGGGGAGTGACCTGTTGGAAGGCAGTGAAGGGGAAAAGGATCTGAGGGTCCTAGTTGATGGGAGGTGGACCATGAGCCAGCAATGTGCTCTTGTGGCCAGGAGGGACAATGTCATTCTGGGGTGTATTAGAAGAGCTGTGTCTAGTAGGTAAAGAGGGGGTCTCTTCCCCCTCTACTCTGCCCTGGTGAGGCCTCACTGGGAGTACTGTGCCCAGTTCTGGGCCCCCCAGTTCAAGAAGGACACAGAAGTGCTTGAGAGAGTCCAGCAGAGAGCCACAAAGATGATTAAGGGAATGAAATCTCTCTCTTACAAGGAGAGACTGAGAGAGCTGGGGCTCTTTAGCTTGGAGAGGAGGAGTCTAAGGGGTGACCTCATCAGTGTTTATAGATATGTAAAGGGTAAGTGCCAGGAGGATGGAGCCAGGCTCTTCTCGGTGATGCCCAATCATAGAATCATAGAATCATAGAATGGTCTAGGTTGGAAGAGACTTCAAAGATCATCCAGTTCCAACCCCCCGCCATAGGCAGGGACACCTCCCACTAGATCA
>VWZI01010148.1:327164-432938 GCA_013396835.1 Psilopogon haemacephalus
AGGTGAGGCTGACTGGTCTGTAGTTCCCAGGGTCATCCTTTTTCCCCTTCTTGAAGATAGGTATTATATTTGCCTTTTTCCAATCAGCAGGACAAGGGGTAATGGGTGGAAGTTGAGGCATAGGAAGTTTCATGTAAACATGAGGAGGAATTGTTTCACTCTGGGTGTGACAGAACACTAGAACAGGCTGCCCAGGGTGGTTGTGGAGTCTCCCTCTCTGAAGATACTCAAAACCCACAAGGACACATTCCTGTGTGATCTGGTCTAGGTGATCCTGCTCTGGCAGAGGAGTTGGACTAGATGATCTTTTGAGGTCCTGTTCGGCCCCTGACATTCTGTGATTCTGTAATATATAAATATATGTGTTGGGGTTATATATATATATATATATATAAAAATCTCCAGAATTATCACTGAATGTAGTTTTCAAGCAAATTTTTTACATTTTTTTTCAGATGTCTCTTCTGGGAAAGAAATTGTTCCATTTCAGTTGCTTGTGGCAAGGAAGTTATAATGATGTTCTAGAATAGTATTGTTTTTCTATTATATTGCCATATATGCAACTACAGTTCTTATCCTCTAGACTAGTGAATCCTAAATTACCGCATCACTTATCCAGGACTTCTCAAGTAGATATAACTGAAAATACAGAGACATAATTCTAACAGAATTTAAATATTTAGGTTCTAAACTTTAACCTGCACGTTTATGCAGATAATTGACTTTTAGCACAAGAGTAAGCCAGTTTATTCCACTGGAAGTATATCTGAAATTAAGCACCTAAGTAATGCTTTGAAGGACTGGGCTTCTAATGTACTTCTTTCCATGGCTTTGCTATTTTTTGCTGGCAACAGATTTCAAAAGTACCTTGTAGGCAGCTGTTGAAGGTTCTTGCTTTGTTCCCACAGGAAATTTTCACTGCTTCATGCATAATGCTAGTGGAATTGCTGACCATAGAGAAACTGCCTCTGACTATGTCTTTGTTTGTTCTTCCTCCTGCTCTGACAGTTTTTTCCTGTCACCTAGCTGTATTATATTCTGGCTGAATAATTCTGATGGCTCTTGATGTCATCATAGTATCTGTGTGAGCTAGTCCCTGAACCAGATTGTTGGCAAATTAAACACAAAGATATGACATTATTTCAAAGGTAGTTGTAGTTTCAGCTTGCAAAGAGATGATCACTTACATGTTTTCTACAAAAAAAAAAAATAATTAGAACAGAACAAACAAACAACCCTACCCCACTCGCCCAACAATCAGTTACAGATATTGAAAGATTTAGAATAGGGTACAAATATGCCTTAGACTAAACTTGATCTCTTTGGGAGAGGATTAGAAGAAAAAAAATCCCAAATTACAGTCCTGAAGGATACTATCAAGTTGGAATACTTTAAAAATATTTTTTTCTAGGATCCTCTTCCCAGTCAGTAGTACAACAATTGATATGTTTCTTGGCAAGAAAAAAAAAAAGAGTTTTTGTATTTGTTAAAATTAACTGCTCTTTGTCAAGCCTGGATGTAAATGATTTCCTGCTGTGATGACTGAGAAGAATATGGTCCCTTGGAAGGCTGGTGGAATAAGTGCCCATATCTATCATAGAATTAAAGAATGGTTTAGGTTGGAAGAGACCTCAAAGATCATCTAGTTCCAACCCCCCACCATAGGCAGGGACACCTCCCGCTAGAACAGGTCGCTCAAGGCCTCATCCAACCTGGCCTTGAACATCTTCAGGGAGGGAACATCTACAACCTCCCTGGACAACTTGTTCTAGTGTTTCATCACCCTCACAGTAAAGAACTTCTTCCTAAAATGTAGTTAAAATCTCCCCTCTTCCAGTTTAAACCCACTACTCCTCATCCTGTCATTACAAGTCTTTGTAAATAGTCCCTCCCCTTCCTTCTTGTAGGCCCCCTTCAGATACTGGAAGACTACTACAAGGTCTCCTGAAAGCCTCCTCTTCTCCAGGCTGCACAGCCCCAACTCTCATAGCCTGTTGTCATAGCAGAGCTGCTACAGTCCTCTGAGCATCTTTGTGGCCCTCCTCTGGACTTGTTCCAACAGTTCCACGTCCTTCTTGTGTTGGGGGCTCCAGAACTGTATGCAGAACTCCAGGTGGGGTCTGACGAGAGCAGAGTGAAGGGGGAGAATCACCTCCCTTGCCCTGCTGGCCACACTTCTTTTGATGCACCTGAGGACATGGTTGCTGTCTGGGCTGCATGCGCACACAGCCAGCTTGTGTTGGGTCATCAACCCAGACCCCCAGGTCCTTTTCCTTAGGGTTGCTCTTCTACCATTTTCATCTTTCACATGCACATATATTTACTCTACTCCTTTATCCTGCAACAGTGAGAGACCTGATCAAACTAGTGAAAATAAATTGCTTCACTGTTGCTTCGCTAAAAGTCTTCTGTCCTAAGAATAATAGGGTTGGCCATTCAATTATTACATGATTATTTGGTATAGTGTGGCAGATTTTTGGTGACTTCTTCTGTAGTTCAAGAATATTTTGTGTCAAAGTAAATGTCTGCAGAATGAACCTCAACTGAAGCAAGGTCTCAACATAGCAACATTAATCAAGCTCTCTCTTTGTTTCCTGTGATCCACTTTTATCTCCCCTTTTGTCAAAGGTGTGATTTTATATTTTTCTTTTTTAAACTATATCTGCTTCATTTGTGTGATAAAGTCTCTTATGTTTGTTTCTCTTCTGATGAATGAGTTGCAAAAGTCTTTTGTTTCAAAGTCAAACAGTTTGTTCAGAAGTATCTTGTCAGAAATACCATTGTGGGATCTTGCTGTTGTATTTGAATTTGGCTATGGATGATATTGGGAAAGAATCTTGTGTCTGTGTGAATGCTGACTACCTTTTTCTATGCCTTTCCTCATTAATATCCATCACTTCAGAAGTGTATGATATATTTATGAAGAATGCATGCAGCCTAAGAAGTACATGTATAGAAAGTATACATGTATTATACAAAGTACAAGCCCGTTAGGCTCTACAATCTCTACAATCAGTAAAAAAAAGGGGAAATATCCATAAGATAATGAAGTATCTAACTTAGGCTCCTCCTAAAGAATGACCTTCTACTTTCCAAAGATGTCACTTTTGAGTATGAGCTTGTTATAAGATATGAATTTTTAAAAAATATTTTTTAAAAATGTATTTATTGCTTATTAATATAACAGTTATTCTCTGGAACTTATTAACAATATTCACAAGTTTGGATATTCGGTGGTGACAATTATTTACAGAAGGGGGTATCTGCCTGCAATCATAAACAGCATTAAATCAAATCCAAAATTCACAAACAGTATTTTAAACTGGAAAGAGTTTCTCAGCAATGTGCCACTTTCCCTCCAGGAGGACTTGAGAGGCTCTTTTCAGATAAGGGAAAGAAGATACAGAGTAAGAACAGAACTAAAGCAAAGAGGTTTAATTATGAGAGGTTTTACAAAATATTTACTCACAAATTAGTACCTCTGCATTCTGAGGGTGCATTATATAGTCCAGAGAATACCCAAAACACTTGAGAGGGTGCTGTCATTGGTATGGTAACCAGCAAAAGCATTCAGAGTGTTCCCAGGACTCTCACAGTGTGTCCAAGGCTTTCATGGTCCTCTGACTTGTTCTTGGTTCATTCTCAGGCAGATGGTATCCTTTCCCAGGACCCTGGACCCAGCATGGGGGTTCCCAGGTGTGCAGGCAGACACAATGCCTTGCTTCTTGGCAGTAACCTGTTTTCTTCCTCAGTGCAAACTGCGTTTGAGGTCTGTGTAAGCGAGCACTCAAGCTAGGAGCAGCTTATTGCTTTCAATAGGTGTAATGCAGCTTACCTGGGGGCACTTGGCTCTCCCAGTCTTACCCCTTCTGCACAATTGAGACTATTACCTGCCTAGATTGTGTCCACACTAAGACTCAGGCTATGGTTTCAGGCAGCTTTCAGCAAACATTTATTGTCCATGGCATGGGCTCTTGTGCTTCTCCTTGGTAAACTGAGGCACAGCAAAGTTTCCAGGAAACAAGCTTGAATCAACAAAGCTTGGCATTAAGCAGCAAGGCTGGTCTTGAAATAGCAAGGCAAGTAAACAGCAAGGCAAATTGTTTACAACTTCTGGTTTACTTTTATCAATTGTGAGTCTCAATTGGTCCAACAGGCAACTGAGATAAACACATCCATTAATCAATAAGAATGGTATTTTGCCAGAGCTAACCATGTTAGGTGAAGACATGGATTTACTTTACCCAAATTTGGGAAGGCATGGGCATTGCATGAGGTGAGTATATGCCAAGTGTGTGTGCACGTTGTTTACCACAAGATGTAAACAGGAGCAAACCAGGGCTGAACAAGTCAGGGTCCTTAGACTCCGTAGCTCCAGGCTCTTTGTTCTCTTTCCTGCTTCTCTCCCCACTATGGAAGGGGCAGGGGGCAGTTGAGACCATGCCTGGACATGCTAGGACTCATATTTGTCCTGTTTTGGCCTATTGCCACAGAGCTACAGAAAGGGAACTGAGAAATCTGTCTTTAAAACAACACACTACTGAGCTGTGGAGCTCTTTGGCAAAGGATACTGTAGATGCCAAAAAGTTGTAAGCTAAAAAAGGAACATCTGGGTTAGAGCAGAAAAAAAAAAAAAAATAGAGCAATTGGATGGAAGGATACCAGCTCCAACACATGTATTCCTTTAATTATATGTTTCTGCAGGATACCAGAAAATTCTGAGAATACTTACTACTTACATGTCCTGATCATATGTTTGTCCTTAAGCATCTCATAATAATACTTGGCTTGGTGTAGCTGTTTCTCTTTCCTATGGGAAAGAAATGTTACTGACTTTTGTGTATACTTCCTGTGTCTTTTGGTCACTGCAGGAAAATATATATATATATATATATTGTATCTCAGGGAAACATTTATTCCATATCTCAGGAAATCTCAGGGAAGAAAGAAACTTAAAATTCATAGAAAAAAGGATTTGTCACTTAGGAGAACTATAGAGAAGTTGTCAAGGCATGTAGGAAGGCAACAACGAGGGCCAAGGCGCTCATGCAACTGAAACTGGCAAAGGAAGTAAAAGAGAACAAGAAGGGCTTCTTAAATGTATCAGTAAGAAAAGGAAGAATAGGGAAGGTGTGGGGCCAGTGCTGAACGAGGTGGCAGCCTTGAGAACTGAGGGTGCAGACAAGGCAGAGTTGTTAAATGCCTTCTTTGCTTCAGTCTTTGCACTTAAGGCTGAACTCCCCTATGTACTCCAGACCCTGGATGAAGCCAGAAGGAGGGAATGCTCCTCACTGGTCAGTGAAGACTGAGATAGAGTTCAATTGCAAAAATTGAACATTCACAAGTCCATGGGCCCTGATGAGATGCACCCAAGGGTGCTGAGAGAACTGGCTGATGTTGTCATTCTGCTGCTCTCCATCATTTTTGGCAAATTGTGGCAGACAGGCGAGGTGCCTGAGGACTGGAGCAGAGCCAGTGTCACTCCAGTCTTCCAAAAGGGCAAGAAAGAGGTTCCAGGGAACTACCAACCAGACAACCTCAACTCCATCCCTGGAAAAATGATGGAGCAGCTCCTTCTGGAGGGCATCTTAAGACACTTGGAAGAGAAGAAGGTTATCAGAAGTAGTCAGCATGGATTTACCAAAGGGAAATCATGTTTGACTAACTTGATAGCAGTCTATGAGGACATAACTGAATAGGTAGATTCAGAGAGACCAATGGATGTAGTCTACCTTGACCTTAGCAAGGCCTTTGACACCATCTCCCATGACATTCTCGTGAGCAAGCTCAGGAAGTGTGAGATGGAGTAGCACATAGTGAGTTGGATTAGGAGCTGGTTAGAAGTTAGAGTTCAAAAAGTGGTGATCAATGTCCAGCTGGAGCACTGTAACTAGTGGAGTCCCCCAAGGATCAGTGCTGAGTCTGGTGCTGTTCAACATCTTCATCAATGACATTGATGAGGGCACAGAGTGTCTGCTCAGCAAGTTTGCTGATGACACCACACTGGAGGGCTTGGCTGATACAGCCGAAGGCTGTGCGGCCATCTAGTGAGACTGGGACAGACTGGAGAGCTGGGCACAGAGAATCTAAACAAGGTTCAACAAGGAGAAATGCAGAGTCCTGCATCTGGGAAGGAATAAAAAATTGTACTAGTACAGGTTGAGAGGTGATCTGCTGGAGAGCAGCCCTGTGGAGAGAGACCTGTGAGTCCTGGTGGATAACAAGTTGCCCATGGGACAGCAATGTGCCCTTGTGGCCAAGAAGGCCAATGGGGTGTATTAGGAAGAGTGTGTCCAGCAGATCAAGGGAGGTTCTCCTCCTTCTCTACTCTGCCCTGGTGAGACAATATCTTGATTATTCAGTTTTGGGCTCTCCAGTTTAAGAAGGACAGGAATCTGCTGGAGAGAGTCCAAGGGAGGGCTACGAGGATGATTAAAGGAACTGGAGCACTGCCTTCTGAGGAGAGGCTGAGGGACCTGGGGCTTTTTATTCTGGAGAAGACTGAGAGGGGATCTAATCAATGTTTATAAATATTTGAGGGCTGGGTGTCAGGAGTGGGGGAACAGGCTCTTCTCACTTGCTCCCTGTGATAGGACAAGGAGCAATGGATATAGGGTGCAGCACAGGAAGTTCCACCTCAACACAATGGGGAACTTCTTTACTGTAAGGACCACTGGAACAGGCTCCCCAGAGCGGTTGTGGAGTCTCTTTCTCTGGAGATTTTCAAGGCCCATCTGGATCCATTTCTCTGTGACCTGAGCTCTGCTCTGGCAGAGGGGTTGGACTCGATGATCTCTTTGGGTCCCTTCCAACCCCTGACATCCTGTGATCCTGTCATATTCTTTATTAAAATAATGCTGAACTGACTTTCTTATATTGATTAGACTGATATATTAATAATCTCTTACTGTTTTGCATAAGAACTGTGAAAATACTGAACAGAGATCTAAATAAGCCTAATGAATTACATTCTTGCATTCCATTCCACTATACTATAGGAGTATAATGGAAGATTCTCATACTCATATATATACTAAAACAGTTTTTCAGTTAGTTAAAGAAGCTTCCACAAAGCAAACCTTTCATTTGTTTGTTTTTAAAGGTCCCAATAGGACTTGAAGTCTGAAAGGAAATAGAGAAAGTATAGGTAAAATACATGTGAAACTCCTGCGGTGAATATATTTTCAGCTTAGGAAACTGATGAGCCTGGTCTCTTAATAATGAAGCTCTGCCATTTCTTCTCTTAACACCTCTGAAAACTTCCCATTGCTAGTTTACTGCTTTAATTTCTAGTTCACGGATAAAGTATTATATATGCTTTCCTATGTGTATCCTTGCAATTTTGCATATCGCTGTCAATCTGTGATGCTGGTGGGACTGGGCATGCCTAATTTTGAGTGATTAGTTTTAGATGCGTTACCAATTCATAGCACTGTCAAGGTTGCTTTATGTTCCCTGCTTGCCAATAATATTTTGGTAACACATAATTCCAAAGTGCAAGTATCCATTTTTAAATAAATTAAGCCTTTGTGTATAAAAAGGTCAGGTTTTTTTGCAATACAATATATAAAAATAGAAATGGTTTATTTTCTTCTGAGTGAAATAATACATATGAATCACCTAACTGAAGATCAATTTGAATATGTCCCAAAAGGGACATTTTAAGAATTCTGACTACTTAATGTGATGTTAAAGTGATTATTAAAATACGTTGGTTTGGTTTTTTGGTTTTGGTTTGTTTTTTTTTTTTCATTTTAACCCCATATCTTGACTACTGTTAATGTCCAGGTTTCTCATATGCACTTGAGTTTGGAATTATATACCCAAGAGTATTATTGAGCCATGACAGAAGGACTCTGGTGCCCTTCACAGGCCACTAGCTTCTGATAATCTCATTTTATCTTCAGTGTCTTGTGTACAAGAAAGGTCACATAAATGTGGTACTATTGAGAAATACTTTGACTATTATGAAGGAATGTTTGAGCCTAGCTTGGTACTGCAGCAGAAAGGAGGGGAAGGTTCCTACATAAGGAGGGCTGAGATACAAGGTTTCTGATTACTTTTTCTGAGGTGATTGTTTCACATGGGCTTTCTTCTTACACTCATAAAAAGCTTTACGCACATGGCGTCACAAATATAATTAATAAGTACTTTGGTAACCAGCTCGCGCAACTTTTCTACAGTAATGATGGTGGAATATCTGGTTACATTAATCTTCCATTGTTTTTTCTCCTTTCAAGAGACAGACTGAAAGAGTTGGGGCTGTTCAGTCTGGAGAAGAGGAGGCTCCCAGGTGAACTTATTGTGGCCTTCCAGTATCTGCAGGGGGCCTACAAAAAAGCTAGAGAGGGACTTTTTAGACTATCAGGTAGCAACAGGACTAGGGGGAATAAAGCAAAGCTGGAGGTGGGTAGATTCAGATTGGATGTGAGGAGGAAGTTCTTCACCAGGAGAGTGGTGAGACCCTGGAATGGGTTGCCCAAGGAGGTGGTTGGGGCCCCATCCCTGGAGGTGTTTAAGGTCAGGCTGGATGAGGCTCTGTCCAGTCTAATCTAGGGTAGAGTGTCCCTGGGCATGGCAGGGGGGTTGAAACTAGATGATGCTTGTGGTCCCTTCCAACCCTGCCTGATTCTATGATTCTATGATTCTATAACATGAAAAGAGTTGTAGTCCAAGGTTTGGTACGGAGAGTGCTTTAGTGATGGCTGTCAAGTGAAGGGAAGCTGGGAGCATCTTTCCAAGACATAGGCAAGAGATTAGGGGAACTAAAGCAAAAAAACAGTAAGTATGAAGCCTTTGAACCAATGATATATTTGGATTAGGTATGTGTCTGGCATTACATAATAAAGGCTGAACTTTGGATGTGCTTACTTCTTTTTGTTCCTGCTAATTCTGCACCAAGTATTTGCTTAGTAATTGCATTCTTGGAGTAGATAAATTGCAAGACCTAATCATACACATCTGCATGGACTGTGGGGCACTGGTGGCACCTCAAGTCTACCCAGGTTCAGTGTTTTTAAGGAATACTGGGCAGTGTATGGTAGGAATAATTTCACCTAGTTTTTTGGGAAAAACTGGAAACCATCATTATGGCTTTGTGCTCAAGAAGGAACAGGAAGGTATTAAATATGCCCTCAAGACTCTTTCTAATTACAAATTAAAAAAAATTAAAAATATATATATATAAGGAAAAAAAGAAGCATAAATGCAAACCAAAACCAAACTTAGCCCATCAGGTACTAGGTAAAACAAAAGCTGAACAGCATACATGGGTTACAAAACAGATCATATAACCATCTTACAACCTTGAGCTAAAAGTAGAACAAGGAAAATTTCCTACTCTTCAGATAGTAAGAGTTGAGCAGATAATATATTAGAGCGTTCAATCAGGGATTTTTTTTTTAATATATTTTCTCCCTTACGCCCCCTTGACACTCTATAATAATGAACAACTTATTTAGTTAATGAAGAAAGCATCTTGTATTTAAAGATCTACATATTAATGTGACCTTCCTTTGTTCATAGCTGTTAATATTTATTGCCTTTTCTTGTTGAGATTTTATTTGGTGTTCTGTGACAAACAAGAGTATGATTAGTGAAGCTGTAAAGTTCTCATGGTGGCTGCCTGTGTTCCCAAGATAGCAGCATTATTGTCTGCAGAAGCAGTTAATGCTGTTTATCATTAGTGACAGAGTCTGGGAAGGACCTTCCATGGCTTTTATCTTTCACCTTGCCAACAGAAGTTGATGAGCTTTGTGATTTAAATGCATAGTTGATATTGTAATATTTATATTCATTTCACATAGACAAGTGCACAGGTAAACTAATCTTGTTGACTGAAATTAATTAAAACCATGTTACTTTAGAACTGGACAGGCTGTGAATGGATATACTTGGGAAAAATAGCTATCAGCACTGTTTACTAACTTTTTCAGAATTTGTGAAACAGAAGTGCACGTTAGCATTTTGTAACTGGTTTATAACTTCATTTTTTTTAACTGCAATTACAGTTAATTTTACAGTTTCTTTAGGAAGTTTTGAGATTAGAGTATGCATCCATAATGTAGAATTTAAACTACTTGTTGCTTCTGAAAATGGACAAAATTACTTGCAAAAATTATGTGCTTTATGGAGCTCCACTTTGTGTATGTTTGTGCATTTCCTCCACTTCCATCTCCATACAGCATGTTTCAACATTCATCTTGTACAGTATTTAACTATTCAAATAAGCATATCTGGAAAGCAGATTGTAAACATTGTTGTCATGCCAAAGGCTCACCCCACAGTTCTACTTATGGAAAAGATTGAAATTTTGTGTGCCTTGTAGTATATTTCTGAAACTCCATGTCAATGTAAAGTACATTGGCCATCTAGAATTCCTAGAATCTCATATTTAAAGGAATGTTTGTGAATAACAAAAATAGCTGTACATTTATATATATGTTAATGTAGATCTCTTAATCTTTTAGATGTTAAAAAAAATGTGTATTTTGAGAGCAAAATTCAAAAGAAGTAGTCTTTTATGACCAGTGTCCAAAGGTCAGACTGTTTTTCCATGATACTTTATATACTGGGAAAATTAAGGTATTTTAATGGATACTTAAGGTATGGTGTATGTCAAAAGAGAAAAGGTGATATGGCTGAAACGAAACTATAGGAAATGCTCTGAGCTGAGCTCCTTATCAAAAGCTAAGAGCCAGTGTCACAAAACCTTTCTGAATTTAATGTTATCAGAGGGAATAAGCCTATGACACTACAACTTAAACAATGTGGGTACAAAACATATGGGACCTTTGATATCAGCTCAGAGCATAAGTGCCCAGGTGTGAGATGCCCTTTGTACAAGGTACATTTTAAAATAATATTATCTCTTCTTTTTAGTTGAAACTGTTTTAAATTATTGATGATTTGCAAGTCTTTGTAGTCTGATAATTATAATACAGCAGAATATATTCTGTCCTTTTTTCCTAATTAATTTAAACTGATTACAGGTGTATTATTGGACTAAGTAGATAATGCATATTTATCTGTAAATTTTTTTTGTCTCTCGCTAGCTGTAGCTGCTTTAATAGTCAAGGGGAAAAGAATAGAAAAGATGCATAAGATGAATGAGGGTTGAGGATTTTCTGGTGTATGAATTGTACCTACATAGCAATGAAGATAAATGTTGATGTTTCTTGCATTATTACAATATTTCTAAGGGTTGGGAAAAAAAAAAACAAAAACAAAACAACAAAACAGCCAAAAACCAACAAAAGTTTAATTTGTTTCTTAAAATAGAAAAGTTTAAGATTTATTTCTTAACGTGCTTTAATGTTGTATGCCTTTCTAGTTGGATTTGTTCCACTGCGTGATCTCTGATATTTTTTTCCTCTGAATTTGGTTGAAGGGCAAACTTTAAAGACTGAGTATTAATTCTTTTTGTAGCAGCTCAGGTTAACTAGGTAAAGCATGATGAAAGAGTATCTTAAAAGGGAGATATGGGATAAAATACACACACACATACGCTTACTTACATATTGTTGCAGATGTTTTTCATATTATTTTGTTCTTATGAATGCAAGAGTTCTGCTTCAGTTTTAAAGGGTTAGGAGTTAACGTTTAACTTGTATGATGATATTCACACGTGGTAGTTTAGGAGTTTCTTGCCTCTCCACGAATTCACCAGACTAACTCAGCTGGATGGAATATAAGGTATATATTTACAGCATGGCACAATTTACAGACATATATACACAATATATACACAGATATTTACAATTATTTATTTTTCTTCTTAAAAGACTCTCCAGGTCCTTCACCAACTTCACTACCTGTCTCTGAACAGGTACAGCCTCACCAGTGCATAAGAGCAAAGAAGAGTATTGCACTTACCGCCTTAAATATATTGATACAGTGTGTAAAATCTGCTAAAATACGAGTGAAACATAAAGACTACAGTTACTGTAATAGTAAGTAATCTATCACTACAAATAAAACCAGAAAGAATAGAAAAAAAATTTATTTGAAGCCTTGAATGTTACCTGAAATATTGTCATGATATGTCCATTCTGTTTGAAGAGAAGTAATACCAGAGATGTATTTGCAGATGGGAGCCTTTGTTTCAATCTGTCTTTGATGCTGGGGAAACAGAATATCAAAGGAAAGCCTGTTTTTATTATCTTGTCATGAGTATAACATTGGCTTCATTTCATATGCAAAGCAACCAAATGTTGCTAATAAAAACTTTTGCTATCAGTTGGACTGAGTCAGCTTTGCCTATAAAAAGTTCCAGCTTGATTGCATTTTGATTATTTTTATTTGATTATTTTTTTGGCCAAGCTATCTTCTGTGTTTCTTTCAATCTCTTTCTAGTGTTATTTCATGCAATCTAATAAACCAAGTATGATTAGGTTAAGAAACTTTGATGCTGTTCTGCAGTTAAGATTTGTACTGTGAATTTTCTTATAGACAGAGGATGAATGGAAAGTCTCAGGAAGATGTACTTATCATTTTGTAGGGTACTCAGACTCACAGACAAGTGCTGGTGTGGATCTAATACCTACAGCAGAAATTTCTTTCCAAGACCGTTAATCATCCAGGATATTCTATTCATCTTGCATATAAAGAATAATATTGACTCAGGTTGTTTTTGGTGGTTTTGTTTTTTTTTTTTTTTTTATAGAAAGAGGACTGGGGAATCCTACGGACTAAGAATTAAAAGACTGTTGTGTTTATTTCTTCAGCTTTGATGACTAGGAAATGAAAAATTGTAGCTAGCAAGTTGTCCCAGTTAGAGGCCATGAGCTACCCAGGACTGGAGGACAGAAATGACTCTTTACTCCTTTAGAAGAGTAACAATGAAGATACTACACACTGACTGGAAGTTTAAAGAGAGATTCTATTTACTAGTGCATGTATGCAAAAGGTAATCTGGTAGAATGAAGACATCCACAAGCTAAGCCAAGTCTATCGGACTAAATCCATCTGGACTCCTGAACCCCTTCCATTCCCAGCAGGTCAGAGAGTAGGCTGGAACTGCCCTCCCCAACTTAGTCCTACAAGGCCTTAGCAGGCCACATGACACAACTCAAAATTCCCTGCCTGCTAGAAGCCATCTCCCACACACACACCATGATATAAGAAGGGATGCACGCTCTGCCCAGAGAAAAGAAGTGACAGGAGAAGAGGCAGGGAGGGAAAGGGCTGATGACGGCCAGGCGCTGCCTTATAAGGTGTGATACTGGAAAGCAGAATAGAATAACAATATTACAACATCCTGGAATGACCAGGTCTGTCCCCTGGGATGAGTCTTGGTCTCCGTGGTTTTCTTAAGAGAACCTGGGGCCCACCCAAACTACCACACAAGTTTAGAATATAGTTGATGCGACCGAGAATAAACACATATAATACCTTTACTGCATGACTAATATATATTTACTAATTCCATGAAAAAGTTTCCTCTGATGACTAAGTCATGTGTCTGTTTTCCCTGCAAACAGGATGAGGTTATGAGACTATGACTGTTATAGGTTTAAAATAACTAACTAACTAAATAAATAAATAAGATATAACAAGATATGTCAGTCTATGTGGAATTAAAAACCTTGCAGAAGTCCTTGGCTGTCTTTTGTAAGAATGAGCAACCTGAAGTATTCCAACAGGAGAGGAAAGGTGTTTTTCAGGACAATACTGAACAGGACAAACTGATAAAATATCCATCCACAAGAAAAATTAGAGTGTTCTTGTTTCAATTTCTCAAAAATCCTTTTTTTTCATTAAGCAGAAGATAAAAGGTTTGAAGCCATTTGTCACACTACATTTACCCTTCAAAGATTCCAGGTACTCTACTATCCAGAGCATAGGCAAATCAAAATGAGCATTTCTCTCAAGTCTGAAAAATCCTTTTCCTATTGTGTCTTGGAACCATTTGCTTCTTTCAGTACCAATGAACTGGATTAATAAGGGTAATTATTTAAATAAACCATTTCCATAGTGTGCGTTGTATTTCACATCCAGAACGATCTTTTTTTCTTTCACTGCTGCAGCATAAGTAACCACATAAATTGCTATTGATGAAGCACAGAACAGGACTTCTAAACTTAGCTTATTCATATGATTGAAGGTTTTATGGAAAAAAGTTCATAATTTAGTTTTCATTTAGAACTCTTAAATCTTTCATCTTCCATTATTATAATGTGAATTTAAGCTCTTCAGTTATCTTACCTTTACTCTAACTTAATAGACTTTATGTGGTAGCTGGGAGATTCTTAGATAACAATTAGTCTAAGCAACTTAATGGTAAGGGGGAATTCATTAAGGTCAGTGCTAATACTGTATTAGTTATGCCTGAGTTGATGCATACAAGGAAAACACTGAGTGAGATGAAATTTTAATCAGTCACCACCAGTAATTGATTGTTATTGCATGCTTAGTGCTAGTAACAGGAATCATAGAATGTCAGGGGCTGGAAGGAACCTTGAAAGATGATCTAGTCCAAACCCCGTGCCAGAGCAGGATCCCCTATACCAGATCACACAGGAACATATCCAGGCAGAAAAGTGTGGAATAAAATTATTTAACGTAAATTAATATTTCACAGACTGCATTTGTTTATGGCTGATTTGTAGGGACTGCCTTTAAAAACAAACAAACAAAACCCCCAGCTATTAAGGAAACAAGGAGAGGGGGGAGACAGTTAATCTATTAGCCTTTTGATAATACATTTATTTAACCATTTATTTTCATACAATTAGAATTATAAATAATCTTTTAAAGAGAAACTTAAAAGCTGTAGATCTAAAGCCATGCCTTTAGTTCTTTTCAATAAAGATATAGGATACTTTTAGCACATTTTCTACTGTATGAGATAGAGTAAATTACATCCTGTTCTTTCTTAGCTGTATTAAGGAAGCCTCCAAGGAAATCTGCAACTATCTAACCTAGAAGAGCTTCTACCCATTTTCCTCTTTCATTTGGCTTGGTCACCAACCCATTATGGAATAGATGGGAAAAAAATACTCCATCCCAATGAGCCAGTAATGATATAAATTATTTTCTACATAAAAGATGAAAATCTGCTAGTAAATTGAGAGCCAAGGACAAGTATTCTACAAACTATTTGTGGGACTGGTGTCTAAGAAACTTTAAATTTTCTTAGTTGATTTCACCATCTTTTTTTACTCATGTTTTCATGGGAGATAACTAAATCACTTTTTCTATGGAATTGAGGAGGAAGAAAGAAAAGAACTGTCATTCTTCAGGTAGTTTTTTCATATTCTTAAAACATAAATATGAATGAAAAATAATATGCCAGTAAAAAATGCATTATACATGTGAATGAACAAAAAAATTAGTGTAATGTATTCTCTTTAGAAGGAAGAATGTTCTTCCATGCTGAAACAATATCTAACATTTTTCTGGTTATTCTCCCATGGACACTCTTGGAACAGTGCTGAAGTTCACTTTTCTGTTATTATTTTGAACATTCGTATTTGCCCACAGGATAAGCATATCAGCAATTATAAAGAGTTCTTCACTGAGACAATCAACAAGATTTTGATTCTGATTAAAGATTACACCTGCTCTCTGTGCCAGTGTTTTATTCCTGCCATCTGTTTGAATGGTAGACACTAGCAAGAGAGACCAGTTGTTGATGCTGATTTTTGCTTATGAAATATTTACTTCAATAACAAATACTTTTTCATGAAGTTACAATTGAAAGAAAGCTTGATGGTAGCAGTGATTAAATAAAGCAGATCTAGCTGTACTAATATTTCATTTAGTTATTTGACTTTGCCACAAGTAAAAAAGGCTTTTCAAAGCCAACTGAAACACTCAAAGATAAGAGTCTGAAGAATTTGGTGCAAGGGGAAAACTTTAAAATTACTGAAATGCTCTCTTCTATATTTAGTATAACTCTTCTTAGGCATGAGACTATTTTGGAGTGACTATAATACAGAATGAAGCTGACGTGTCAATTTGTAATTTGAAACTTAAACAAATCTTCAGTAATGTACAGTTCTTCCAAAGATGATACCAACATCTTGTATTGATGATTTATACAAGTACTGATTTTTCTGTAGTATTGTAGAGCAGTATCAAGTGGGCAGGACCTCAAGGAGTCTCCACTTCAACCTCCCACTTAAGAAAGGTCAGCTGCAGGGTCAACTGGGTTGTTCATAGCCAGTTGATTTTTTAAAATCTAAGGGTTGAGGTTGCACAAGTTCTCTGGGAAACCTGCTGCACTGCATGATGGTCCTCATTAGGTTGTTTTTGTAGGTTTGTTTGTTTGTTTTCTTGGGGTTTTTTTTTTGTTTGTTTGTTTTTTTAAGATGGAATTTCCCTATTAAATTTATGCCTGTGAAAACAAACCCAAAAACTTAGTCATCTTTGAACATGTTTCTGTTTAATGTAGAAATGAAGAATGCAGGGTTTGGTTCTGGAATACATATGTCTTTTGTTTTGTTTTATCATTGTTGCTTTGTTTTTTTTTTTTTTTACTGGTTTTGTTTTTATATACAAAGGCATTATTTTACTATGATCTTATGTCATTTGGTATGAGTGTATAGAAAATAATTTTAAATGTATTGATTTACATCTACTTAATGTGATGACATCTTGAAATGGGTTTCACATTTCTTTACACAAAAAAAAATCTTGAGCCACTTGGAAAAGTTTTTCAATATACCTTATTTTAAATTGTTACAGCTTAGAGAATTAACGGCTCTTTAGATTTCTTCGACATTGGTCACTGCCATAGTGGAAAACTTTAGTATGTACTGAACATAGTGCTACATGAAAGAAAAATAATATTTTCAGGACAGTAAGCTGAAATCCTGGTGGAAGCAAAATGGTAAACAGAAATAAATTACATGAAAGAGATTTAAAAAACCACAACTGTTTAATAATACCTTGCAAATGCATTAAAGAAAATGTTATTTATTTATAAAATACCAGGGGAGGAGTTTATCACATTAGACACTGGAATTTTTTTCTTCCAAGTGTTTGTGCCAATTTTTGTTGGTTTCCCTGTATTTTATTCTTTGCCAACACTTGTTTAGTTATGATTTAATATTTGACACAGAAGACATCTCTTATCATTGTAATTTGGATTTTTACCATGGAGTGTGAGGAGGCTGAGACAAAGAAAAAAATGTTGCTTTTTTTTTTTTTGACTCTCCTAATAAAGGATCATGATTTATATTGGCTGAAACCTACAGATTTAATTTTCTAAGATCAGTTCCTTCATTAAAGATTAAGCACTAGCCTAGTTTTTGTGATGATGTTGGCCTGTTTAGGAGGCTGATGAACAAAGTCCTTGGAAAGCTATCCTGAAGATTTTAGGAGTCCGGGAGGGTTGGTCTCACTTCAAGAGGGAAGTCTTAAAGTCACAGGAGAAGGCTGTGTCTGTGTGCCAAATGACAAATCGGTGGGGAAAGCGTCTAGCCTGAGTAAATAGGGACCTTTGGCTGAACCTCCAGAACAAAAGGAGTCTGTGGCCTTTGGAAGAGGGCGCATGTCTCTCGTGAGGACAATAAAGATGTAATGAAACTATGCAGAGAGAAAATTAGGAGATCCAAAGCACAACGAGAGCTTAACCTAACTACAGCTGTTAATTTAAAAAAACAGTTTGTATAAATTAACAACAAAAGGAGGACTAGAGAAAATCTCCATCCGCTATTGAATGGAGAGGGAAACCTAGTGACTAAGGATGAGGAGAAGGCTGGGGTGTTCAATGCCTACTTTGTCTTGATCTTTAGCACTCCATCCAGCAGTGCCCTGGGCACCCACCCTCATGAAGTAGAAGTCAAGGAGGGGAGCTGGATCAAGGCCATCGCATTAAATGAGGAAAGGGTCACAACACTGCTCTCCCACTTAGATGTACACAAGGCTGTGGGGCCAGATGAGCAGCACCCAAGGGTGCTGAGGGAATTGGCAGATGTGCTTGCCAAGCCACCTTCCATTATTTACCAGAACTCTTGGCTAACTGAGGCGGTGCCAATGGAATGGAGGGTAGCACATATAACACCTATCTATAAGAAGGGCAGAAAAGAACATCCAGGAACCTATAGACCTGTCAGTCTGACCTTGGTACCAGCGAAGGTCATGGAGCAGGTCATCTCAAATGCCATATAGACAACAACCAGGGGATCAGGCCAAGTCAGCATGGGTTTATTTGGGGCAGGTCCTGTTGACCAATCTAATCTTTTTCTATGACAACATAACCCACTACTGGATGAGGGAAAGGCTGTTGATGTTATATTCCTAGACTTTCAAAAAGTCTTTGATACTGTTCCCTACAAAATTCCTGTAGACAAATTGGCTACTCATGACTTGGATGAACACACTGTTTCCTGGATAAAGCACTGGCTGGACAGCAGGGCCCAGAGAGTGGTAGTCAATGGAGTTAAATCCAGTTGGTGCCAGTCACTAGTGGTGTTCCTCAGGGATCCATACTGGGACAACTTCTTTTTGATGTCTTGATTGATAATGATGATTCAGGCATAGAGAGTGTAATCACTAAGATTGCAGATGACACCAAGTTAGATGGCAGTGTTGATTTGAATGAGGGTACAGAGGCTCTTCAGAGGGACTTGGATAGGCTAGACCAATGGGCCAACATTAATGGCATGAGTTTCAACAAGGCCAAAAATGCCAAGTCCTGCACTTGGGCCACTACAACCCCAAGTAATGCTACAGGCTTAGGGCAGTGTGGCTGGAGAGCTGCCTGGTAGAAAATGATCTGGGGATTGTAATAGACAGGCAGCTGAATATGATCCAGCAGTGTGCCCAGACGGTCAAGAAGGCAAATGGCCAGTGGGTTGATGAATGACAAAGCTGGTGAAGGGCCTAGAGAATAAATATGATGAGCAGTGACTGAGGGAGCTGAGGCTGGTTAGTTTGAGGAAGAGGAAGTCGAGGGGACACCTCATTGCTGTCTACAGCTACCTGAAGGGACATTGTGGAGAGGCTGGTGCTGGTCTTTTCTTGCAGGTAATTGGAGACAGAACAAGGGGTAATGGTCTTAAGCTGAGACAGGGTAGGTTTAGACTGGACATTAGGAAAAAGTTTTTCATGGAGAGAGTGGTCAGGCACTGGAATGAGCTGCTCAGGGAGGTGTTTGAGTCACTGACCCTGGGTGTGTTTAAGGGTCATTTGGATGTGAGGTTTAGGGATATGGTTTAAGGTGAATCTTGTAGAGTAGGTTTATAAGTTGGACTTGGTGATCCTGAGGGTCTTTTCCAACCTGGATGTTTCTGTGATTGTGTGATCAGTTAGTTGTCCATATTGTATATGATTTTAGATTATTTGATCTCAAATATTTATCCAATCCATACTGCGTATTTCTGTGTATTTTCTGGAATGCATATCTGAAATAATAAAAAAAACCAAAAAACTACACACAGTCATTCTGAATTTGACTGTAACTGCTGAAGGGAAACTCATTTAGAAGAGTTCTGTTCAGGAGAAAAAAGAAAATATGTTAGATGCTCCTAGATGAAAATAAGTTCATGTAAGTGTTATATAATACCAATAAAAAAGACTGCTAAACATCTCCCACCACCGCCCAGATATCCACTATCCTAAGTCTACTTCTGGTAAAACCTCTAACCAAATGTACAGATACTTAGAAGAAGAAAAAGGAACCTAGAGGAAATCTTTTCAGATTTGCATGTGTGTATATCTTCAGATTCTTGAAGTGCCAGGACTTTAGGATCTTTCTGACCTGGAAGACATACTTTTTTGCTCCATACTCTTGGAGAGTTTTCTGCCATTAATTGTAGTTCATACCCATGTAGAATCTGTGTCATTTTATTATCTGGAGCTGTTTATGCCAATGACTTGCAGATTTTGGCTACACTTTGTGTAGAAAAAGGAGTAGCTCCTACCTGCTATAATTTAATGTTTTCATGGAATGTTTTCATATTTTCTAGCACTTTCTAGCATTATTAGCAACAGAGGATTGCTTACTTGTTTGTTCAATAATAAAGATTACATACTCTGCCATGTTCAGCATTTAAAAAGCTGTCAAAAATAAATAAAAAGCTATATTAAGCAGACCAAACTTTGAAATAAGTTGCCCTCTATCAAATTAAGTGTAAAGAAAATATGTTTCATTATTTTTGAAGAACTAATTTTCTAGTTTAACATTATTATGCATTGTTTATAGAAAAAGGTGATCTCAGGGGGAAAAAAAAAAGGTGATTAAATCCAAGCTGACAACTGTTATTTATATGAAAATCATACTCATATTTAAGAATGGTATAATCTTTTATTGTTCCTGGGCGAAGTGCTGCTTCAGCAGGACTAGGAAAATGAAAATTTCCACTATTTTGCAAATTACTGAATGTCCGCTGTGGTGCTTATATTATCATTTCTGCTTGCTCTAACTATTCAATTAAACAAATTTTATATTTGGCACAGGATGAGATCCTCTATCCTGTGAGTTTCAGAACTCTAGGTAATGGGTGGTAATTTCCAAAGCAATAGTAGCTTACTTGTCTTTGATACATAACCTTTGTTTCCTCAGCTGTCACGATCCTTGTAATTTCAGATCTGTATTGACCACTCATCTCACAATACAATCACAATTTGTCTTTCCTGGTTTAGCTGTAGGCCCTGACATACTATGTGACAAAAGGTTTTCTAATTTTCCTTCAGGACTTAAATGCTTCTGAAGATTTAACTGAAAAAAAAACTCCTTGAAAGACAGTCCTATGTATTAGGAAGAAAGTATATTTTTGGGTAAACTTATCTTTAAAAAGCAACCTCCAAAAATGGAGACCCAAACTAGTCTTGTATAGATACCAACACCTTAGGTAGCTAACTTGTTCCACATAAAGACTCTAGAGAAATTGCTATCCAGGTCTACAGAGTAGTTAGATACCCAATGTAGCTAGAATTGATAAATCTCTCACCTCATGAAGTATTTTTACAAAGCTTTTTTAATGTTCTTCTAGGTTAGCCTATCTTGTTTCTCAAAACTCAACAAACATGCCGTTGGAAAGGTCACCCTTTTTCCTTCACAGAGATTTGTGTACTTGAAGTTTTTCTGATCCTTATAATTTCAATCTCAGAAAACAGTTAACAGTTTAATGTATAACCTAGGAAAATGATGTCTTTCAAATCTGTGCTTGTCAATATTTTTTTTTCTAGAAAGAGGTGGTGATGTCTTCCTGAGCAGAATACAATCATTTTAAGAATTTTAGGCATATGGTGAGCATTCCATGCCAAAAATGTTTGTGCCTCATCATAGTCATATAGTTATCTCATAGGATATATTCTTTGGGATTCATAATGTTATTACTTAGAATTTCCATTATGCATTGTGTTGCTGTATAATACAACTTCAAGAATCTTGTTCTTAGTGTCAGTGGAGATGTTCTTAATATTTCTGCCAGAAATTTAAAGGTAAAATAAATTATTAGAGTCCTTTATCATAGGTAGGAGAGGCCTTTCACAGGTTGGCATGGATGTGTGTTATGAGGTATATAAATTAATATAGATATTAATATTGATATACAGGTGAAAATAGTTGATAGCTGTAAAAATTATTTATTAATATAAAATCTTGCCAGAAAACTTACTTACAATATTTGAGTACATGGTTGCATATTTATGCACAGGGAAAACAGGCAATTCTAATAATTAAAGAAAACCTAACAGTATATAAACAATTTAAACAGCTGGAAAGAGAATCTTGTGGTCAGTATGCCTCTTGCCCTCTGGGGGGACTCAAGAGGCTCTTTTCTGCTAAGGCAGAAGGCACAATGCAGAATTTAATTACAGAAGCAAATCAGAACTTAGAATCATAGAATCAGTCAGGGTTGGAAGGGACCACAAGCATCATCTAGTTTCAACCCCCCTGCCATGCCCAGGGACACCCTACCCTAGATCAGGCTGGCCAAAGCTTCATCCAGCCTGACCTTAAACGCCTCCAGGGATGGGGCCCCAACCACCTCCTTGGGCAACCCATTCCAGGATCTCACCACTCTCCTGGTGAAGAACTTCCTCCTCACATCCAATCTGAATCTACCCACCTCCAGCTTTGCTTTATTCCCCCTAGTCCTGTTGCTACCTGATAGTCTAAAAAGTCCCTCTCTAGCTTTTTTGTAGGCCCCCTGCAGATACTGGAAGGCCACAATAAGTTCACCTGGGAGCCTCCTCTTCTCCAGACTGAACAGCCCCAACTCTTTCAGTTTGTCCTCATAGCAGAGGTGCTCCAGCCCTCTGATCATCCTCGTGGCCCTTCTCTGGACATGCTCCATCATGTCCACATACCTCTCATAATAGGGGTTCCAGAACTGGACACACTACTCCAGACGGGGTCTCTCCAGGGCAGAGTAGAGAGGGAGAATCACCTCCTTCGACCTGCTGACCACACTTTTCCTGATGCAGCCCAGGATCTGGTTGGCTTTTTAGGCTGCAAGTGCACACTGCTGGCTCATGTTGAGCTTCTCTTCCACCACTTCAATTTCAATTATAAAGAGGCTTTTTAGAATATTTACCCACAAGCTAGCATCTCGAAATTTCTAGGGCTGCATTATAGTCTCAGAGTGTATCCAAAGCACATGGAGGGGTTGCTGTCAGTGGTTTGTAGCTGTTAGAGGCTTTGGAGTTTTCCCAGATCTCTAAGCAGGATGCTGGAGTTTAGCATGGTCTCTGACGTGGTATTGATTCCTTCCAGGACAGATGATGTGCAGGCAGACATGGTGTCTTGCTGGTGGCTTATTCTTGCTACAGCATAGAGGCACTTAATGCCTTTTCCTGGTAAACTTGAGACACGGCAAAGTTCCCAGATGGACAAGCTTGTACATCAAGGCTCGCTGGTCCAGAGCATGGCAAGCAGAGCACAATAGCTGAGCAGGGCAGAATAGCAGAGAGCATGAAGCAAAAGCACAATGCTGCCTGGCAGAGAGCATGAGGCAAAACAGAAAGCACATTGCTTGCAATTTAGCTCCATTTATTAGTTGCCCGAATCTAATGGCTCTTTTGGCCACAGAGATTCACCAATGAGAATGGCACTTTGGACCTCATTTACCGCTGCAAAGCAGAACAAGTCTGGGCAAGTCTTGGCCTCTCTGACTGGGTGTCTCAAAGCCTTTTGTCTTGTCTCCGGAGCTCTGCATCCCTCTTCAGCAGAGGGAAGGGGTGAGCAGGAGATCACATCTGAACAAGCCAGGGCATGTGTTAGGCCTATATTGGCCTTCTATGACAATGTGTCAAAGGGCAGTAGATGTTTGTACATTAGATAGCTGAATTCCAACTCTAGTGTGTGTCAAAGGGTTTATCAGTAATTGATCTCAAGAGTATTTTCTGTAAAGAGTCTTTTTTTTTTTTTTTTTAATGCCAATAGTTACAAGACAGCAAAATGACTCCACTCTGATTCAGTGTAGTTACTCATTTGTAACAGCCATATCAGGTTACTTGTGTAAATTTTCACCAAGCGGAAAGAGATTATCATGTCCATACAATCATAGCATCTTGTAAATATGTGGGTTCAGTTTTAGAAATGCCTTATCAATTTTAAATATCACTTTTGTTCTTTATAGAATTTTGTTCTGCCTTAAATAACTGTGGTTTTATCCAGCAGTTTCTATGTTAACAGTTTACAAAATGCGAACTATTAGGATTTAAAGCAAGAAGGAAAGACTTAGGTAAGTGTAGGTTTTATGAAGAGATATATGTAGACTTAAGAATAGTCAAAGTTCTAAACTACAATATTTGAAATTATTTTGTTATAGGGACCACCTCTGACTGACTAGATGACTTAATGGATAACTTAAAGTAATCTAAATGTGGGGCAAAAAAAACCCCAAAACTTGTGCCAGGAGTTTGTGTTGAAATAAACGTCAAAAGAAGTAGTGGGAAGCTTTGTTTCTTGACAACTCTTTATCACAGAAGATTTTTCTAAGAATGTCTCATTGTATAAACTAGGATTGTTGAGTACACTTTCAGACCCTCCAAAAGTAGTAGCAGCTGTTGCTAAGCATGCATCCAGAATGGGACCATATGAACATTGAGCCTGAAAAGCAGGTAGACTGTATTTCATGATTTCTTGTTTCTATGCCTTTAGTCTCCCTGAAAATAGAAACAGTGCAGAATTCTTAGATTAATTGAAAGTGGTACTGCTATCCATCCTGAGCTTTCTCAGAAATTCAGAAAGACCCTGCCGTTTTGTGAGTTTAGAAATCTGTAAAACCACTGCACAATGCTTTCATTTTAACTCACTCAGAAATTCACATCAGTAACATAAAGATTCTTTGAACCTCAGGACATCAGAATTAAATTGTAGTTTTGAATCAGACTGTTGTTTTCTGTCTTGCTTCATCACCATGTCTCTTCATCAGTGGCTAGAGACAGGGTTTACCAGCATCCTTCCATCATTAAAACAATGCTGATAAACAGGGAACTCTGAAAGCAGAGGTCTCCATTAGTCTCTAGGGACTGAGTTTATGGGAAGGTTTCACTAGCAGAACTGACTGCATACATGAATATTCTAAGATGTGAAACTGAAACACTGAACTCTATTCATTAGTGAAGGAGCCCGTGAAGCTAAATAGAAGAAATGAAGCACAAACTGTACCCAACTATTTCTAGATTTGAAAGAATTCAGAAACAGAAAAAAAACAGTTATAAGTACATTGTGTGTCTGCAATGGTGTGAATGCACATCCGCTTAAGATGATTCTAATAAACATTCAGTTACTTATGGTTTTTTTTGTTGTTGTTTTTTTTTTTAGTTTTCTCTTTAGATTCTCCATCACTGTGACATTTTGTATCACAGGGAAGTTTGAATAAAGTTTAACATTAAAGTTTGTGTAAATGTATAAAGCTAAATCCTACAAGATTGCATGAAGGCATGAAATTCTTTCCTGTCTGGAGTTTGTTGCTCTCACTGTGATTCTGTGTGACTATACAATATCCACCATTCAGGAGATAAAAGAAAATATCTGCCTTTGTATCAAAAGAAAACGTGATAATGCCACCACAATTTACTTTACCCTCTAGTTGTTGGGGATGTTCTGTTATAAGTGAGACAGGATGATTATCTTTCTCACCACTGCTAGCTAGCTGTGGCTCACCCTCCCCTGATACAACAGCTTCAACTCTTTTTTCTGTTTGGCATGCATCATCTTCAGGTTTCTCCTTTGTATTACAAGGGTGCTTTTACCTTTTTAGTGGTCTTGAGTGGAAACTGTGGCATGACAAATTTTTAATCCTGCAAGTTTGTCTTTTCTCAGTTGCTGTAGTTTGAGCCTGACCTGCCACCGTGCTCTCCGCATGCTACACTTGCAGCATTTCTACCACTCTTTTGGCCTTGGCACACACCATGCCTAAACGTCTTGGAATTTTTTTTTTTTTTTTCCCCTTTCCCCAGGAACAGATGTGTAATTCTGTGCAACAGTTGTACTCTTTAGGGATTTTGCTTTCTTTGCTTTTACAATGGTTTAGCTGAGGACATTTTGTGCTGGTTGTTCATGATGTGCTGAACTAGGAAGGAGTCAAAGGAAAGTAAGGCTTCATTTATGGAATTTGATTATTTCTGCAAAATATTTGTCATGCTTCTGTTCAGAACTTCCACTTCACTGGCCAAAATCTATTCTGACATGTAATTTTTTAAGGAAATAGCTTTAGTATTCTCCTTGTAATTGGTAATCTCGTCTTTCTTAGAAGTCTACTTTTAACAGATCATTCGAAGACACCTTTACATTATGCAGGTGCTGCGTTGAAACTGAGAGCGGGAAAACATTCAGATGTAGTTGTGATTTGAATTAATTTCATTTTGTCAGGAAAACAAACCTTTGAAAATAATGCAGTACAAGCAGCATACTTATGAATTCACAAATTGATGAATTATTGATTATACCTATCAGTGCAGAAAACAAATTAAAGGTACGGGAAAAGATTATTCTAAATCTGTGTTCATTCAAATTGCATTATAATTATGATATAAAAACAGAAAAGCTGAAGTATTTTTTGAAAGGCAAGACAGCTGTATTGGTTCTGATCATCTTTCTTTCAGTTAAGACAGCTGCTATACATGAAAATGTATGTTTCTCTTGAATCAGTGCCTGGATGCTGGATAAAAGAAGGCGGCTTAATATTTGTATACAAAATACAAGAATATGGGAGTATAAAGTTAATTAAAAGTGAGAAGAAGGTGGTTCTTTCTAAACAGGCAGGCATGACAATAAAATGCATTCAAAACATTCAATCCCCGAAGAATTTGGGTATAGCAAGAGGCAGACTATTAACATTTGAAAAGTTCACTCCTAAAGTGATTCAACAATTCAGTGAAATGTGATGATTTCTACTTGGGACTGAAATAATTGCAGGAGGGGGACTATGCTAGTTCAAAGAAAAATAACCTATTCTTATCTATTATTCAAAGTAATGTACCATCATCAATATTTTTAGGAACTTTTACTAAAGAGTTTTAAATCACTTACTTTGAGTGTATCTGACATAACTATGAGCTAGCTCTACATGTTACCTGGAAATGTCATGTTTAATGAATACATTTAGAACATACTCCTTTTTGCTGGAAAATCTTGAAATGCTTTTAACTTTGTCCATTTGTCTTCAACTGCTTTCTAAACAATCTCGAATTGATTTGAAAGGCTGTGAAAAAAAAAAAAATCCTGTATTTATTTAGTGCAATTCCATTTAAGCAGAGGTTGGTAGACCATATGACAGTTTAAAGGCTGTGCACATTATAGCTCTGTACATATCTGTCTGGCATCAAGTTGTGTTTTGCACACATCAAGTGGTGTGTAAAACCTATCCCTAATTAGCAGTCTCAACATGTCTCTGAAGTATAAATTAATTATTAAATATTGGTCCAAGAATGATGAGGAATGACTGAAGAGAAAGAATTGCTTCTTTAGCTTTTATGGATGAGGATCAGAAAAAAAAGACACTATGTTTATAAAATAAATTTTTTAAAAAGAAAAACTGTAGATCATTTTCATTTGCTTGTTTTCTGCCCATGTTCTCCAAACAAAGAATACTCCCTTTTTTTTTTTGTTTTCCCCCAATAGTTCTCTGATCTTTGGTAGTTCTGTCAAAAGAATGGTAGAGTTTGACACAGCAATAAGGTTGCAGAATTCTGAGCTAATATTGTAGCAGTCAAACTCATTGGTATGTACTTACTCTTTATTAAATAAACTTTTTCAGGTACAAAAAGTAATCATGTGACCTCTATTACTGTCCTTGGTCATTTTTGAGAGGAAAATGTACAAAAAACCTCCAGGGCTTTGTATTTCATCTCTATGTTTATACTCTGTGCAAGGTGGTACTCCTTATTTTAAACTTGTTTGGTCACAGAAGGTTTGCTTTTTTTCTTGGTTTATTTTGTATTTTTAACAAAATGCTGAATCTCTGATATAAAATAACTATTATATTTTTATTAAATATTTGAAATTAAGAGACAGACTATGGCAGTGAAACAGTGTCAGAACAAATAGTGACTTTACACTTTAAGCTTCGTATCTCACCAGAGGTCATTATTAGGACACAATCTATCTTTAAAATACACACCATCTTTGAAGTAATGCCACCTGACGTCTATGCTTGTAGTAGTGCCTTTGATCAAAAACTGTAAATCTTTTTGTCACCATTTGGTGTGTGAAACAATCTATCTCAATCCCTCGGGATGTGATCTTTGTGAAGAAACTGTGTTTCACCAACAGTCAATTGAGTTGTAAATCAGTTTCAAATGAATGGTTGTCTAGGGCAAAGAAAAGAGTTCACCCTATGAAATGTATGCTGAAACATATGCTGAAAAATATGTTGTGTAATAGAAAGACATGTTAGGAGGCTTAATTTCAGCATTGTTACAATTTCAGATAGAAACTATTTTTTTTTTAAGACTATGGTTGTTAAGTGGCACCACATGTTTATTGCTAAACTTAGTTTTCTTACTAGACTTGTTTGATACTTAATAGTGGTTTAACACTTTTGATCATACCTTTAGTCTGCATCTTTGTCCTATCTCTTACTACTGCTAACATATTATTGGCTTTAAGAGGAAGCATTGAAGAATGCACAGTTCCTCTAAAGTGATTATTTTGTTGTGCATTGTAAGAAATTCAGAAACTTTTACTTTTTTTTTCCCCCAACTCTTTTCTTACGTGCATAGTTACTCTCTGAGATTGAGCCAGAATGTTCTCAGTAATTGAATAAAAATAATTTAGAAATATTGCTGAAGAAGATAATACAATTTCATTTTCATACCAACATGAGAATTGTAGCTGATGGAATCAGTAGCCAAGTGGATCTTGCTTTAAATAAGAAAAACAAATAAGAAAAAAATAATGTCTGACTAATACCAAGTTCTTTGGACACTGGTTTATTTGAACCTTGTAATATTCTTGCTTCTACATCGTCTGATCTCTATGCTTTTATAAAAAGTAAAATTAATTTGAAATGCTTATTTAATTTTCCATTGTTCCCATTACCTTCTTTTGTCTCTTAAGAGCATTTGCTCCCTCTTGACTCTGTGCCTCTGTACAAGCATGTGATTTATGTTTTGTTTTGTTGTTTTTTTTTTCTTGCTGCAGAGTCAGGTCTTCTTCCACTGTGTGGTTAACATCTATAGCCTTTAGAAAGTATTTATTATTAATACTGTAGTTTCACATTGGATACTTTGAATGAAATTAAAGCAGTCTATTGTCTTCAAAATCAATATGTACTCTGTTTCTCTTTTCTGTATAGGATGTCAGTCTCATAAGAAGCCTCTCAAAAATGCCAAAGGAGACAACCCCCCACACAATTACCCACTTTTAAATGTGAAAATTTGAAACAGAAATCAGCAAATTATCCTGAAATTATTTTTCTTTCACATCTTACCTGAAGACATTATTTTCTTAGTAAATCAAAGTAGAAATGCATATGCTTATATATTGTTAGCCTTTTCTATTTAAACACACATGTAAACAATATATGAACTATTGTTCTTACTGCACTAAATGTGGATCAGCTAAGGATGATTCAAAATCATTGTGCTTGACACTCACAGAGAATTTTTGTCTATTTAATCACAGAGATACTAAAATTTTGAAGGATGTCGATACAATTTTTTTTTTTTTTCATCTTGGATTGAATGTTCTTAATGTGACAGAAAAAAAAATCTATTACAAAATACATTTTAACAACTCTTTAAAGGTACAAGATACGTCTGAAGAATAATGTAGTAAATGTAAATCACTTATTCCTGGTCAGTTCTGTCATAATCAACATGAATCAGTAACAGTCATGAAATCCCACTTAAGCAGCTAAACTGAGTTAAGAACACTTTCAGTAATAAAAGTGTAATATAGCTGCCAAAACAATCTTTCGAATGAAATTAACTTTCTAAAATAAAACTTTTTTGATTCACTAATTTTGGGGTTTTTTTTGTCCTTCTCCCCATTTTCTTTTCTAATAAATCTAGAAAGTTGGGTAAAAGTGATTGGTTTGTATTAAAGACTTCCAGTGCACTCTTCTTTTTTTATGTTTCTGGCAAATATATTAACTTTCAAAAAAATCATAACTATTAAGTGTACTGTCATATCAAGGTAGATATTTATTTAAAACATTAAATATTAATTAAATTTCAGTGTACTTTTGGGGTCTTTTTTTCTAGTTATATTTGATTTTAACTTTTTGTTTTGTTATCCTATTAATACAAGTTTTATTACCCAGATGCTATTCTTTCCAGCTGGCAGACGATTATAATTTTCTCTTAATTTCACAGAAAATAGCAAACATTATCAGATAGAAGCCCATATACAGTTTCTACTAGGAGTTCAAACGTGTTGCTGTCATGGGATTTTTCTACCCTTAAGTGAATAACTGAATGCTCTGACATTCAGAACCTTTAACTGATATTGATATTGCACCAGCCTGTTTTGTCATCCACTGACCTAATGTCTGGAAAGAAGATAGAGGAGCACAGCAATGGAATTTTTTCCCCAACAGAGCAGCATAGCTGCTTTTATAGCTGGGTTAAGCATTTTATCAATCCTTGGCAAATGTGTCTCTTAAAGACACATAGGCTGCTTCCTTTTCTGCTCCAGCCCACATAAGTGAAGTGCTGCATCCTCTATGGACCAAGAATTTGCTAACCTCTGTTTGCTTCCAGTAGGGAAATCAACTAACGACTCTCCTGGAGCAATCTAATCACTTAACTTATTGATCTCTGCATTCATGTCAGGAGTAAACTAGACCCTGAGCAACTTATGATCAGGTGTGAAAGGGGAAAAAAGTTGTGCTTGAGGAAATCCTTCCCTTGCTGTGCTTATTAGTTTATCTTTGGATTTCTTCAGCAGACCCTGCCTCTGCCTACAACTACCACTTGAGCTGATGACGCTGTTTTCAATACAGGTCATTCAGCTGAAAGTGTGCTTCTCCAAGAATTTGTGAATTACACTGGGAAAGAAAAAGCTACCATAAAAGAAAGTATTCAAGAAAAAAAATATATCTGAAATAAGAAATATCAAGGAAAAACAAACAAACAAACAAAAAACAAACAAACAAAACACCAAAAAAACCCTGTACGAATTTTCTGAACATATCCTATGACAATTTTATAGAACAGTCACACTAAAAATGGTTAAAATCATTTTGTGTCTCATGGATATTTTCCATTGGAAGTAATGTAGTGAATATGAATAGATTTATATGCCATAGTAGTACAACTTCTATCTGCAGTGGAAATTTATGATACAGCTTTTAAGCCTCAAACTCCTCACAAATTTCCCTGTGAAATATTCTATGTGGTGTTAGTTATTTTATCTCTATAGAAGCAACTCCTTGGTAATTTAGTCTGTGTAGCCTTGCACAAAAGATGAAAAATATGTTTACAATGGAGTCACACTGCAGAATTTACATGTCTTCTCAACCAGTTGTAAAGTTCTAGGAAGCAGAGTAATGACAAAGCGAAATAAGTTTTCCAATTAACTGATTAGTTTCAGTGTAATAGTTTCAGTACTGTAGGATGAATCAGTTTGCTGAAAAAAAAAAAAAAAAAGTTTTGATTTGAACTAGTGCTTAATGTGATACTATGTGCAGACCATCTGCCTTATGAATAGGAACTCTGACAGAGCAGATTTTAAAGGTGCTAAGTTTTCACTGATAAAAATCTGTTCAGCTTTGATCTCTTGAGGGCTAATCATTGGATGGTGAAAAATCTTTATTCTTTTGAATTTGATGGGGCTATAACGATATATATCAGTTCAAGATCTTGTTCTCTTCTCTTCTCTGTCTGTATTTCCACTAAGTCTAGTGAGAAATACATCCTTGCTAAAGAGGTGAGCAATTCCCTTTTATTCCTCTCTTGATTTGGATAAGATCTGGCACTTCAAAGAATTTATTGGGTTCTTATTGTCCTTTGGTTCTCATTTTATGTATGGCAAAGAAGGCTTCAGTTCACCTCTGATCCCTTTTTTTGTTTTGTTTTTTTTTTTTTGTCATAAAGAATCTGTGTAGGTATTAAATTTAACCTGATATGAATATTGTCTACCCAGTGTTGTCTGTTGTTAGACAACTGATTGAAAACTGAAAAGTCCTCATCCAACCTCCAATTTAGCAAATAGGAAGTAGTGTATAAAGAAATGAGTCAAATGGAAAGCCTGTTTTGACAACAAATTATTTCTAATTGTTAGAGCATTAGAAAAATATTTTCAACACTGCAAAATATATTGGCAGTTATAAATATTGTCATGGGCCAAAATCAAACAACAAAGTGACCTTTGCAGTTTCAGAAGTAAAAATATACATAGTATAAGTACAAAATAATCTGGTTATAGGGGCAACAGATGGTAAATGTTTATATTGTCACCCAGAATGGGGAAAAAAAAAAAAAAAGAGTATAAAGAGTATGGTTACAGAATTTTGGCAACATTTATTTCATTTGGTTGCTTAAAGTTAGATACCCTGTGCTGTGTAAGCCAAGAGATCTGTCTGCAGAGGTTTGACAGACATAATACAAAACCTGTGGGAGGCCTGAGCCTGTCTGGATTAACAGCTGGACAGCAGGCAAAATGCAGTCCAGTCTCCCATACAGCACCAGATCCCTGTGTTTGGCCAATAGAACCATGCTCTGAATAATTCAACAACTGTGTCCTGGCTTTTTTTTTTTTTTTTGTGTCATCATCATGATCATGACCATCATCATCAATTTTTCATGGATTTGTTATTTTCGTTATAAACACTTTAAAGTTGAAAGCCGTCAAATGAGAAATGAGCCTATAATATTCCCAGAATATTAAATAATGTCTTGCATATTTTTCATGAATGCTGCTTTCAACATGTCATTCTAACCTTCACTGTAACATAGTCCTGCAGTCAGTTTTAAAAAGTTTTCTCAGGAAGCAGAGCTATAGACTGAGCTATTTCGATAAAGGAAAACAAAGAATGGAAAACAGTACCATCAAGATAGAAAGACATGTCAAACAGTCTACCGAAATTGAACGAGCAGATAGTATTGCTCCCTGGAATGGAGATGACTTATTTATTCACAAGAGTCGGATCAGTCTTAAGATGTCCTCTTCTACTATCAGAAAGCAGTTCAGGAATATCTCTGTGAAGATACACTTTTTGAAAGAGCCATTAGCCACTTTACAAACTTGAGCTTTGCAGGCAATTTTCGTGTTGCCTAAATGATGTTGTTGATTCATTAATCAACAAACGATTGTGTTTTGCAAGGATGAGATCTGCTGAATAATATTTCTCTATTACCTAATACTTTTGATGTCCTAGAAGCATTTTAAATGTATTTGGCAGTTAAGACTGTGAAAAGTATATATTTACATTAGAAGTGACACATCATCTGAATTAGCTGTAGCAAGAGCAATAAGCAAAAAAGAGTTGATAGCTGACTGTCAGAGCACATGAAAATTGGTCTTTTGCAAAGGGAGGCACATGAATCATAGTTGTTCAATGACCTGTAATTGAATTTAGACAAATATTTTGAAGGCTATCATATTTTGAATACCAAGTGCTCTCTATCTCCTTTAAGACAGGTTCTACTACTATTCAGTTATTCTTGTCTCAAAGCTTTGTAATGTGGTACCCCTGCCACCCCTTTACATGTAAGATACTACTACTCTGAATTGTTTTTTTCAGTTCCACAAAGCATAACACTTATGAAAGTTTGGGCTGACTCCTCCCACCCCCTAAACATTTTCTTTTTAGGCATTGTTCTCCCTCTTCTTACAACTGTCATTTATTTCTCATGCAAAATTAAAATATTAATCATATTTTCCCTTTATATTATATTTAAATATTGATGAAATCGAATTCACTGGAAGCCTATTTTTTTCTTCTTGTAATAATTTTAAGTTTTCACGTTAGATAAAAATTTACTGTCCTCCCCTAGCATTTTATTATTTCCAGAAGACAGAAGCAAGGCTTAAGTCTCATTTGAAGTAACACTACTGAGTACATGTGTTATCAATCTTCTAATTTGTTTTAAAATGATCCATGTAATACTAAATGATTCCTCTACTTTCTTGGATATAAATAAATACATATATTTATGTATCTAGATGTACATGTATGTCTCCATGTGAGACACAAGGTATACGTGCATCATTTTGGGTACTCTCATTGCTCTGATATCCTCTGACAAATGATTCTTCATTCATCATGTGCACTCAAAGAAGGGAACTTAATTAACCAGATAACTATAGAGAGTAATTATGACAGACTATAGACAAAAAAACCCAAACCCAAACTATATTTTTTATCCTTTAATTACTGTTTTGCACCATTTACCACTCCTCTAATAAGCGTTTTTATTTTCTATTTTAATTTCAGATGTAATGCTTCTGCAGAAAAATTTCAGACTGCTTTATGCATAGCCATTGATGCCTCCCTGTATTTTTCTCCTTTATGACTGAGCAGGAGCATTCCAGGAAAACATTTCACTCTTTATTTCTTTTCTCTAAAAGCCTACACTCTGCTTCATGCCCAGGTGCAGGAGTCTCAGTTTTAAAGTGTCTCTTGTAGGTATTATATAGTACTTTGATTTGTTTTTTCGGGGTTTTTTTCAGATTATTTTCTGAATAGTATTTTAGAATAAATCTAATAAATTATCAATTTGACTTACTGAAATGTAAAACATTTGCATAGTAAATATAATAGATTCCTCATGAAGAATGGAAAAATGGAGAGAATAAGTTATTGTTTCTGACACCTACAAATATGCATTTAGAAAGTTCATATGCAAGTCTAGAAGAGTGGTAGGTTGTCTGAGCATCAATCCCAGAAATCCATTGAGACACAACAAATAATGCAGACTCAAGGGAATGACAGAGCTTATCTATCCTTGGACAATTAATATTGAAGATTCTGTCTCTGTTTTAGTCAAATTAGTATAAATAGCCCATGAACAAAATACTATATAAAGGTTTAGAAAAATGTGCTCCCTGTTTTTTTCTTTTTATGTGTTCCACAGAGTAGAGAAAAAAAAAGTTTCTTTAAAATGCCTTCAACTTTAATGTTGTAGTACTAGCAAAAACTTGTTCTTCTTTCTAGAGAAATAATAAAGAAACGTAGGCAAACATTTCTGCCTGATAGCTGTCTTAATCACAGGTTTTCAGATTTCTGAATGGGGCTATTTCTTGGCCTTTTATCCTATTTTCATAAATCATTACTTTGATTCTTGCATCATTGTAAATAATATATTCTTATCATCAATAATGTAATTATCAATACTCCTGCTGTCACTTTAGCCATTGAAGCATCAATACCAAAGACCTACAGTCCAAAACTGAACAAATTTCTTCTGGCTTCAGTTTGCATCAGCACCTCAGGTCCCCACAGTTACATTAACTGTGGCCTGAAAGATTATTCGGAAAACACCACAGAGATAATTTCATAGGAATTATGCACAACAGAGGTTCCCTGGGCTTTGCTGTTGTTTACAAAGTAGATCGTGTTCATAGCTAAAGGAAACTATGAAAAGGATAAATATTTTTATATGTAAGGGGCAGAAGCTTCTCTACCATCTGTTCCACCTGTCCGACAAAGTGTGAAAAGATGTGTCTCATAAAGCCCCTGTTGATTACAGGTTTTTCCACTAGACCAAGGTAGTTGTTAGCCTGATAAAAGTTTCATGATCTGATTTTTAGAGTTGATGTCTCCCTGTCATGCCATCAAACTTTCTGTCTTTACCTTCACACACTTGCAACCCCCCAAGCCCTGAGACTGATATAAGAAAATCCACTTCTTGGTGAAAAAAATCAGTTGAAAATAATAAAAGAAAATACTGTCTCAGACTGTAAGGTTAGTGAAGTCCATCTCTTTCCTCAGCCTATAGAAAGGCTGTGATAATGATAGAAGGGAAACTATGTTCCATATCTCTGTCAGCTGTGACAGAGGAGGGCTTAATTTTGATTTGATGGGTCTTGAAGTAGCTGATGCTTTGGAGTTTTCCAGAAGCAGCCAGTGTGTTATGGAGGAGCCTGAAAGAATTCAGCACAAGAATAAATCAACCAGAATGACTTTTTAACCTAAATAAAAGATAAATACAACTGAGAACACTCCCAAGAATGCTCTTGATTATTTTGAAAATCTCAAGGAATGATAACACTAAATGAGCTTCTGCTTTTCAAAAGCAATTCGAGATTATTCTGCTACTTAAGGAATTTGGAAAATGGATTTATTAGGGAAATTGAAAAGTAAGCATAACACTATGTATTAAACAGGGGGAAGGCTTTATCAGCTCCTTCAAAACTGAGGCAATACATCTAAGTTTCACCTGGATAATTAATACATATCAATTTTAACCATTATGGAAATCTGAATTTAAGTGAGTGAATGAAGTGAATTTAAAATTGTGTCTCCAACAAAGCAAATGAATTGGTCTTTGAAGCCTAACCCTAAGCTTCAGATTGTTACAGTGCTAAACAGGGATTCCAGCTGTGGGAAGGTTTAAGTGAATACATTTTCTTTAAATTGAGCTTCCAGTAAACTGTAACAAGAGTAGTTTCATTTTTCAATTATTAGGAAAAAAATTATTACCTTTATTGCTTGCATGCATAGCATTGTTTTGTTAGAAATATTGTTTTGTTGAAAGAAACTAGTTCATTTTGATACCAGCATTCCAGTAATGGTGCAGTCTGTCTTGCTGTGCATGGTAGCGAGCTGAAGAGGTTAAAATGAAAAACAAATTACTGTGCTTTTCTGCAGTCTTCATTAATGATGTACTTCACCAGAGAAAGAAAAAGACAACAAATGGGAATGGAACCAGCTTTGCAGGCTGAATTGGTATTCTGCTGTGCACAGTGTGTTTTACTCACTGGCAGCAAGATGACTTGTTTTTTCCAATTTTTGATGGTAAAGGGTCAGGAAACAGTATTAACTAAGGCAAGCAATTAGAAAGAATTAAATTGAAAACTTTTCTCTGCCCAGCAGAAGTCAAGTTTGAAACCAACTTATATTGGTTAAGAGTGATTTATCATTTCACTCTTAAGTGATTTCCTCCACTATTGCCCCCCCTAAAATAAACTCAAAGTGGCACACGTAAAAGATATAATTCTCAGAGTTCTTGCTTTTTATTAAGGTAGGAAGATATTTCTCAGCAGATTTTGGAATCTATCAGCTGTTGGTTTCATATGTGAAATAAGCCTAATTTTTAAAGCAATGGGTTTAGATATGCAGAGGGTGATGAAATCACAGACTCACAGAATGTTAGGAGTTTGAGGAGGTCTCAAAACATCATCTAGTCCAACTTCCCTGCCAGAATAGGATCGCCTAGGGTAGGTCACATAGGAATGAATCCAGGTGGGTTATGAATGTCTTTAGGGAAGGAGATTCCACAAGCTCTCTGGGCAGCCTGTTCTAGTGCTCTTTAACCCTCACAGTGAAATATTTTTTTTTCCTTATGTTCACATGGAGCCTTCTATGCTCCAGCTTACATCAGTTATCAATTATTCTATCATTGCACATCACTGAGAAGAGCCTGGCTCCATACTCCTGACACTTTCACTTAACATATTTACAAACATTAATGAAATAACCTCCCAGCCTTCTCTTCTGCAAGCTAAAGACACCCACTTCTCTCAGCCCTTCTTCATAAGGGAGATACTCCACTCTTAATCATCTTTATAGCTCTCAATTCCACATCCTTGAACTGAGTGGCCCAGAATTGGACATAGTATTGCAGATGCAGCCTCACCAGGGCAGAGTAGAGGGAGGGGAGAATCGCTCTTGTCATTTTAATCACCACCCTTCTAATTAACACCCCAGAATACCATTGACCTTCTTTGTCACAAGGGCACATTGCTGACTCATGGTTATTCTTCTGTCCACCAGGTCTCCAACAGGTCAGTTCCCAACCTACACTAGTACTTGGGAGTATTCTTCCCCAGATGCAAGACTCTATGTTTGCCTTTGTTATATTTCATTAAATTTCTCCCCACCCAGCTCTCCTCCTAGTTTTGTGTCATCAGCAAACTTACTGACATTGACAGTGCACTCTCTTCCCTCATGGAGGTCATTGATGAATATATTGAATAATTCTGCTCCCACTGCTGAGACCTGAGAGACTCCCACTAGATATGTTTTATACTAGATATATTTTTTCTGACCTTTGTTATTATCCAGCAACTCACTGTTCTGAAGGGTTTCACGGGAAGTAAATATTGGCAGTGGATATAGCAAAACTGAAATATTGTCATACTCATTATTATCCTGTTTGTTTGGGTTTTTTTTTTCTGTCCTGAGAAAATATGTCCAATAGTACTTGCTATCAGAGATATCTAAGTTTCCAGTTCCCCATATCCTCTTTGTGAATAAGAATCTTCCTTCATAAGGCCTAAAATAAAGTTTTTTAAAAACAGGATTTAAAGGAGCTATTTTCTTACCATGTTTGTAAAAAAAATCAAGTTAACCATTCATAATTGCATAATTGTCCACTTAATATGGATTTTAGGACTCTTTCTATTTAGAAAACATGTTGCTGTAAAAACATTGATGTACTTTCAAAAGTTACACCTATTAAGAAATGAAAATGTTTTTTCTTAATTAGTTTTCTTGCATAGTTGACTAGAACTTGAATTGAATTGAATAGATAGTTTTATCAACATTTTTTCAAGGAAACTTTTCTTATATTCTATCTGATACATATATATCTATGTAAAGTTATTTATACATTCTTTAAAACATAAGATAGCAACCTGCTACCTTCTTGTTTCATCCTTTTTGGCACAGATCAATCTTTAGGAAAAAGAGAAACCAGGGAGTGGTTTACTAACTTGTTTATTTATCAGTACATTGCTACTGAAAATTAAAAACAACTTGCAGTACATAGCACAACTCTGATGTTGTACTAATAATATGAAGGAAAGTGAAAAATTAAATCTGGCTTGTATTGACATGGAAAAAGATAATTCCCCTTTTCCTCCTAGACAGCTACCATATGCCACTGTATATCTATTTAACCCAAATATATCATGATAGTCATACTATTTTTCACTTCTTGAAGCCCTTTATATATGTCTTTTTGATCATATTGTAGCTACACATTGTAATATCTGTGAATATTTATGTACTCTCTTGCCTTTTAATCTAATAAAGTTAGACAACTATTTGCATTCAGAAAAATATGAAGCATTCCTCTGAAGTAGCAGCAGCTGTTTGCCTGTAATTTAATACAATTTTGTGTGATTATAGAAACAAAGCAAATCTTCCTTCATGGATGTTTTTAATAGTGTCTGTATGTACGTGTGATACTGTACATATAATACATTTCTATTCATTTTTTTATTAATTTTAAAAATTATCTGTTATTTTGCCACATGAAAATGGAACTTGGTTTCTCTGTCTCCTCTTTCTACTTGCTGCTCTCCCTTCCTTAATGATGTCATTTTACACTTCAAGAATATCAATGAGACTCTTAGTCCTTAAACTCTGAATTAAAGCAAAAGTACTTGTATATGTAAGTCATTACATAGAATTATCTCACGGTATGGTTTTAGGGTAATTTCATTATTATTCATGAAGTATTTAGATACACTTAGATAGGAGGAAATGCAAAATTCAAAACCAATGACTTAGATTCTTATTAATAGTCTCTTACCTTGCGACTTCCTCATGGATTTTTCTAAATACTTCTAAATGCTAAATTCTAATATGCTTATCATGGGAGGACAAAAAAAAAATCTTCATTAGGCTTTTTATCTTATTTAAACTTTATAAAAGAAGTGTTATTTATAGGAGTATTTTTATATATTAGCATTGTACACTCTTGGGAGTGAATGAAAGGGCATTCAAACAAAAATGAGTCAATTTTTGTGGGAAGTAAGAGGAAATAGATCTTCTTAGCAAAAACCTAAAACCAAAATCAAACCTCAACCAGCCAACCAAACCAAACCAAAAATAAAAACCACTTGCTGCTAGTGTAAGTTTGCAGATTGTGTTTGCATTTATGTCTCTTTCTAGAGACATTTTTGGCTGCATCATGCAATTCTAATCTTTGGGATTGTTTGAGTATCTTAACAGTGGTTACTAGAGATGTTTCTGTTGATTAATATAGAAAAATTAATTCCTTCTCCCACCTTTCCCCTGACACAGGTATTTGACAGTTCTTAAAAAGTCTTGAACTGAGAAATAACTGAGGACCTTAATCTTCTAACTTCTATTTTATCACTAGGTATAAACTCTAATTGATTTCATATAAGTAAAGCATTGCGGGTATCACCTCATAGGTAAGTTTCATTGTGCTACTTCATAGGAGATATTACTGCTATTAATGAAAACGTGGCTAAATTTGCTCAGTATTTATACTTTGCATTAACATTCACTGTTGCTTACTAAAGAGTCCCCAAGCACCTTCCAGGCACAAGTATATATAGACAGATAGAAGAATTCTAATTTCTTGACACTAAATTCCATTTAAATGATTTTCACCTGTTAAAATTAGAAAGAAGTAGTAAAATTCAGCAGAGTCCTTTTGGAGTATTACATCTTGTAATTAAACTCTGAGATTTGTTGCAACTTGCAAATAGAACTTACTTTCTTTTAGTATCACATATTAAGGAGTTTCGTATTATATTGCATTTATTAATTAAGCCAATTGACACATTTCAAATAACAAACAATGTCTTTTAGCTAGATGTTACCCTCTCTGTGCATGCTTAAAGAATTAAAATAAGAAAAGCACCATAAAGTTCAAAAGATAATGCAATACTCAAATTTCCTAGATTTCCCTCTATTTCTCTTGAGACTCCTAATGACTGTTCTCGGAAGCTTAATCCATATTTCTTTTTCTGTGTTGCCCTATTAAAAAAAAATATCACCTTGCACAGTCCATACAGACATGCAATTTAAACTTGGGATTATACTTATCCAACATTTTTTTTTTTACTTTAATAAAATTATCTGCTGAGTGCTTTCCTGAGAAAATTAAATTCTGGGAAGGCTTCCAGTTCTTGTCACCTATTACTTGTGGTGGCTACCACTATTGGGAAGAAGATAATATTACTAATTTTGTGCCAGTCTTGGCAAGCTTCCATTAGTTCTAATGTAGTCATGATATTCTTGCGGTTCTGTGAGCTGTTTTTCACTACTCAACTTTCTTTAGTCCTTCCCCTCCAGCTTTGTTCTTATTATTTCTTTCACATTTCTGTGTTTCTAATTCTCCAGCATGCTCTCTTTCTGTTTTTATTTTACAGTAGGCTGGATATTTCTAATCTACTGTGAACCTTAGCTCAGAGGATCACTCTAAAGGAAGGATATGGTGGGTTTAGATTGCCTACTTTGCATGCTCAGAAGATATCAGAATCTCTGGACCATCAGGGAAATTCAGCAATGCTTGGAAGACCACTGTGCTTTGCCTTTTAAATTGAGAACACAAAAAAAAAAAAAAAAAGTTTTTTTAAAAATTGTAATTGTGTTTATTCCAACATGAGATCAAGGAAAGTTGCAACTTTAGTCTCAATTTTTGTCACCTCTGTTTTAGTGCACCTTTAAGTAATACAAGTGCAGATTATAGCTATTATGATATTCAAGCTGATGACTATGTATATTAAACAGTTTCATTCAAACTGTCTCATAAAAAATCCTTCACATTAAAATTTACATGATTTCAACAAACATATTTACTCATTATGGAAGTAAATTATTTCCTGATTACTTTAAATATAGATGTGATGATACAAGAGATTTTCCATATTTTCTTTGATGAACTAACTATATGATACAAGTTTTCATACATGAGGCATAGAAGCAGATAAAATTAGCAAAGTAATTTCTCAGCTAAATATTCATTACAAATAATAATTCATTATTGTGGCTAGGCATTCTTGTTTTCCAGAAATTTTCATAGGAGAGAATCATAGAATCACAGAATTGTTTCTGTTGGAAAAGACATTTAAGATCATTGAGTCCAACCACTGTCCTGCTAATCCATATTCCTTAGTACTGCATCTGTGGGTCTGTTAAATGGCTCCGGGGATGGGGATTCAGCCACCTCTCTAGGAAGCCTGGTGCAACATTCAGTAAGGCTTGCAGTGAAGAAGTTTCTTCTAATATCCAGTCTAACACTCTCCTGATGCAGCTTGAGGGCATTTCCTCTGATCCTACCACTTGTTACTAGGGAAAAGAGACCAACACCCACTTCACTACAACCTCTTTTCAGCTATTTGTAGAAAGCCTCCTCCTCTTCTCTAGACTAAACAATCCATGTTCCCTCTGTCACTCTTCATAACACTTGTTCTTTAGACCCTTCAGCAGATTTGTTGCCCATCTTTGGACCAGCTCCAGCACCTCACTGTCTTTCTTGCAGTGAGGGCTCCAAAACTGAACACAGTACTCAAGATGTGACCTCACCAGTGCTGAGCTAGGGTGGGTGGAGACAACCATCACTTCCCTACTACTGCTGGTCACACTATTCCTGACACAGACCAGGATGCTGTTCGCCTTCTTGGATGGCTGAACACCTGCTGGCTCGTGTTTAGAGACCTGTCAACCAGCATCACAGGTCATTTTCTGGTGGGCAGGTTTTCATCCGCTTTTCCCCATCCTGCAGTGTTGCATGGGGTTTGTTGCGACCAAAATGCAGGACTTGGCTTTGTTGTATTCCATACAACCAGACTCAGCCCATCAATCCAGACTGTCCAGATCTCTGCAGAATCTTCCCACTCTCAAAGCAAATCAACGCTCCCACCCAGTTTAGTGTCACCTGCAAATTTAGTGAGGGTGCACTCAATTCCCTCATCCAGATCATTGGTAAAGATATTTAAAAAGACTGACCTCAGTACTGAGCCCTGGGAAACACCACTTGTGGCTGGCAGTCAGCTGGTCTTAAGTCTGTTCACCACCACTCTTTGTGCCCAGCCATCCAGGAAGTTTTTATCCAGCAAAGTGTCTACCCATCCAAGCCACGAGCAGCCAGTTTCTCCAGGAGGATGCTGGAGACCAAGTAAACAACATCCACAGCCTTTTTCCTCATTGGCTATATGGGTCATCTTGTCATAGAAGGAGATCAGGTTTGTCAGGCAGGACCTGCCTTTCATGTACATAAGCTGACTGGGCCTGATTGCTTAAGTTGTCTTGCATGTGCTGTGTAGTAGTGTAGTAGTACTCAGGATGATCTGCTCCATGATCTTCCCTGGCACTGAAGCTCTGTCTCCTTAAAGCTGTCAGCTACTCACTCATCTTACCAAACTACTTCTGTTTCACTCCTCAAAGTTGTCATCATATTGAGCACTCTAAATACTAAGAGAGATGTCTTCACTTCATACATCACCATAATTATTGCTCTAAGTGAAGCACATGGAGCTGACAAAAAAACAAAAAACACAAAATAATGTCAACAAAAAATGTAATTTTTATGTTTCTTTGTTTGTCATGGAATACAGATCTGTGAAAATTAAATACAGATTATTTTCTAATCTTAAAATGCACAAAGAATAATTTACAAATAAAGGTAATTCATGTAATTTTATTTTGTTACACCCTTAGGAAAAAAACATTGCACAGGCATCCTTCTGGAAGGAAAAGTACAGTACTGCTTAACAAGACTTTTGAACACAGACACAACATTAAAATAAAATAAAAAGGTTGTTAGCATTCCCTATTTTGCTTCAGAGGTGGAATAATGTTACACTTTAAGCTGTCATCAAATGCACATTTTCTGCTTGACAGGTGGAGACATCACATTGTGTAGATTGGTGAGGTGCGTTTGGGAATGATTTGTCTGAAGGTAGTAGTCAAATTTGTCACAGCCGATGGAGGTTTATAGCTGGAGAAGAAAGGAAATGAGGGACAGCATCAACTGCATGGCGAGCAGGCAGGAAGGTGAGGTAGATGGAAGGATTACTCAACAGCACAATGCAGGAGTGATTGCAAAGCATGAGGAGAACAAGGGATGAAATGGGGCTAGCAAAGAATCATAGCTGAGGAAGTTAGAGGAGGAAGAAACAAATACGAGTGATGGTAAAATTCATACACCATAAAAAGCTGTTGCAAAAAGAACGGAAAAAAAGTGGATGGTATCACTGGAAGTTCTAAAATATTCAAATGACACAATTTCCTGAGATATTTATAGTAGCAAATTAAATGTTTCAACATTCTGGAATCATATTACAGTGCTTGTTTGTGGAACTGAATGACATAATATGATTCTGGTTTAGTTCCATGTTTCCATACAATTTCAAACAATAATTAAGTGGGTAGAAAAGGTCTGTGGTCTTGACCAGCAGAACAGATAAAACTCTTTTTATCTGCAGTTTACCTGATTGTCTTGAAATCTAATTTACTTCCTCCTTCAGAGTCCACTAGTGTTCACAGTAACCCTCATATTTGTAGATTTTATCCCCTTTGAGGGATATGTAAGACCTCTCCTTTGAGGAGACTCATGGGAGAATGTTTCCAATTTATTACTCTCAGCACACCCAGGAATGATTGTCTGAAATAATCAGTCTCTGACCTATTCTGGCAATTTTTATCTACAACAGTAAATTACCTATAGATACCTCTTTTTTTTTTAAATGTCATATGAATAATTTTATTTGTGGCACGACACCTCTGGAGGCTTTCAAAACCTCCCTGGATGCATTCCTGTGTGAACTACTCTAGATGATCCTTCCTTAGCAGGAAGGTTGGACTTGACGACCTCTGGAGGTCCCTTCCAACTTCTAAACTTCTGTGATTTTGTGATTCTGTGAAAATAATAGCTTACAATGTATAAGTTAGAATATAATTTTCTTGCAGATTAAAACTTATGGCTGACACTATGTCAGAGTTGCTTTTGCTGCTATTTCTGCGTATAATATAGCCAAATTATGTTATGCCGTTACTGACTTAAGATAATCAGAGATGCTTCTGCAAATCTTTAATATTTGCACCAAATGCAATCTGTTTATAAATTCAGTTAAAATAATTTAATACACAATGAGTTCACTGTAATTAACTGGCTACTAGCCACTGATGAAAGCAAGAGATCTAACTGTTTACAGTGTTTCAATTTTATTTTATGTGAGTTAATAACTTTAATGAACAAGCGTCTTATACATACTTTTAGAACTCAAAATCCTTCTTTAATTTTGGTGCTTGACAGCTTAATGAGGGATTCATGATGCTGCTTCTTTTCTGCAAGAAAGCAGCTGCTCTGCTGGTACTTCTTTCCATACACTTCCAAAATGTGGAGTTTTTTGAGTCTCGAGTGTAACAGTTTTGACGTAATTATGTCCTTTAATGACTGAACATGTGCTCTCTTGAGGGCTAACTTTATTCAGGACTGTAATTGGCATGAAAGGGACTGAATTAGTTAAATGGTCAAATGAATCGTCACATACTCTTGACATAGTCTGTTTACTGGCACCAAAAACTGATGCTGGCAAACAAGGTCCTGATGATAAAGCATGAAATAGGAAAGTATGGAAATATAATTATCCATTTGTGACTCTGAACTGGCTGTTGTTGTCTGTGAAGCAGAAGATCATTGCATGTACATTATCATTTGTCTTGGAGTGTTTTCTGGAAGCTACAGTCATGAAATTGCAGAAGTGCTTCAATGATCAAAGCTTTCATGGTAGCAAAAATCAGATTTTGTTTACTGTTAGACATGATAAAGAACTGTCCTTACTAATTGAAAAACTGGAATATTCCTGAACTTAAAATCATAAATTCGTAGAATTGTAGGGGTCAGAAGGGACCTCTGGAGGTCATCTCTGGATGCTTCTGCAGTCTGACTCTGCTGCTAGAACAGATGTGCCTAGAGTAGATTGCACAGGAACATATCCAGGTGTGTTTTGAAAGTTTCCAGAGACAGAGATTCCACAATCTCTCTGGGCAGCCTGTTACAGTGTTCCATCATCCTCAAAGAAGTTTCTTCTTAAGTTTGAGTGAAACCTCCTATGTTCCAGTTTGTAACTTGCTCCTTGTCCTATCACTGGCCACCACTGAGAAGAGCCCAGCCCCATTCTCATTACCTCCACTCTTTAGAAATTTGTATGCATTTATAAGAACCCACTCATTCATTTCTGGGCTAATGAGCATGCCGTTGGGTCTCTCAGCCTCTCTTTGTCCCTTTGCTGGACTCTCTCTATTAGTTCCCTGTCACCTAAAAATGGATGGCATGAAGATATACCTTGCAAGTAACTGTCGTCTCCTGTACCAGCTATCACTGTCTGTGGCTTAAGTAGATGCTTCAGCAGCAGTGGTTTCTAATCTGCCTGGTATTCCATGTGGCACTTTCTACAGCTACAGCAAGAATAAGCAGAATTGAATTGTTCCTTTGTTCTTCCTCTTGTTACAGCCTCTGAATCAAATGTCTGGGGTAATGTCTGCCTGCCTTCCATTGTTACTAAAGAATCTCTCCTGTGGGAGATCTTCCTTTGATTGTACATTACCTTCTTAAAGCAAGCAACATGCAAACTAAACTCCCTCCTACTTTCGTTTCAGAGCTGAATGTTACTAACAAGGTATTGCTCAGCAAGTCGTCTCATCCATACATGTTACTCAAGGACAGAATATTCCCTGGAGTATGCTTCCCATCATTTTGTATTTCTACAGAATTTCTGAAAAGGAAAATGAGACTTTAGCAGCAGGAAAAGAAACAACACTTTGATGCAGCAAAGTCTATAGGTGTTTGTTTTAATTATGTGGTGTCGTGGAAAAATGAATATTCCTAATGAAATTCAAGTATCCAAAATATGAAGTCAGCTGCATATTAAATTTAAGTTATGCCAATTCAGTTTTCAGTACCTCTGTTAGAACCCTGAAATAAGTTTTCAGAAATCCCAGTTCAAGCAGGTTGCAGAAAGCATAGGCATGGTTGTGACAAAATCTTTGTGACCCTTTTCTGAGAAACTCTCTGCAGAGTGCCTATAAAGAAGTCCCATCCTAGCCTAACTGGTCACAGAGATCTTGATACTGAGAGAGCAAATCACAGGCTACACTTACCAGTTCCAGTGTCAAGAGATTGTTTTCCTAACACCCTTCTAAGTTCTTCCTGTTTTGTCTAAATTAAAATCAATTAATTTCCTTAAATATGCAAATAATCTTAATATAAGTATACCCTAGAATTCTGAGATTTTGCTTTAGCTCCAGATCAATAAAGGAGTGACCTTGAAAGGAAATAAATCTGCCTAATCTTTCCTCAGTATTCCTGAAATATGTGAAGAAATAAAATGGCTGTCACAGTTACAAGATCCTACCAGAGATATTAAATGCACATATAAAACTGGAAAGAAGGTTTTGCTGCTTTGCTTTACTCTCCTTTTGGAGAGAATAAGAGTACTGATTTTAACCTTGTTCCGCTCTGCAGAATGGTTCAATGCTGAATCATACTGATCATTTCAGTTCCTTTACTCTGATAATCTTGCCTATATAGAAGGGTATTAAAAAACAAAACAAATCAAAGCAATAGAAGCAATAGCATTTACACAGTATAAGTATTAAGTTTTTACTCTTATGTACATTTGGAATTATTAATGTTACTTAGCCATGGATCTCTGCATAATGGGATGAATACAGAACAAGTTAGGATGTGAATTTGAAGTGCAAGAGCTCATCTACTTTTACAAAGTAGATTAACCCAACCAGACAAAGTACTTCTGAGTCATAGTAAGAGCTCTGAGTCATAAACTCTGCTGATTCCTGCTGGGCAGCAGAAGAGGATCTGGCTGTGTCTCTGTTGAAAAGCTTCTGTTCATCCTCCGTGTCTCTGTTGAAAAGCTTCTGCCTTAGGAGTAAAGAACCACAGATGTTAATGCATTAACATAAACCAAAGGACATTTCAGTTTATTTTAATATGTGAGATGATCGAGCTGTGGTACCTGAGTGATCTGATTCACAATCCCTGTAGAATTTACCTGCAGCATTTGAAGAAATTAAGTCCTACAAACTGATGTCTTATTTTAATTGTCAAACTGGGGAGTAGGAGGGTGACAGTAACCTCTTCAGCTGATGCAATTTAATCAGCTAAGAATCATGAATGAGAGCCATAGAAATGAGAATTAGCAAAGTGGGATTAATTTACTTTCTTGTTTATTCTGCTGTGACTTCTGTTTTACTTAATTCTCCTAACAGTCATAACACCATTGAGTTGATTTGGCCCAGCTCCACAGCACAGAGCCACTGTCTCAGGAGGCAGTAGTCTCCTCATGAAGTAAAGCTTGTTAGCCTTTCACCTATGCCACATCCCAGTCCTGCAGGAGCTGTGGACAGAGTTTGTAACAACTTCAATCAAAGGCAAGCAGGCACATAGTGTGACATGGACAGTGTGTTGACTCCATAGTTTTGAATGCTCTAGGTTCTCATGGAGGGATTGTGGATTTGATGGCTGTGTAAGTAACTGACTAAAGAGCTACTTTGTACTCACAAAGTTGGAAAATAAGTGCTTCATAAAAGCACTTTGAGAATCGTGAAAAATTATCTCGTATCATGCAACAAGCTAAGCCTACAAAGTGATTCTTTTTTACTGTGTCCATGTATGCTGAAGTGTCTTGATCTGAATGATATTTACATGAGGGGAAAGCTTAACACCGTAGGCTTTACAATTAAGAGGTTTGTTGTTGTTCGGTGGTTTTGTTTGGGGTTTTGGTTTTTTTTTTTGGTTGGGTGGGTTTTTTGTGGTTTTTTTTTTTTTTTTTTTTTTTTTTTTTTTTTTCCATTGTATAAAGAGAATATGGAAATTTATGTAGGTAAATTTCATGTCATATGATTCTGAGTTTCTTTTCCATATCATATGATTTGCTTTTTTCCCCCCTGCATAACAGTAGCTGAATTCTTGACATGGCATTAAGGAAATGTCAAAGTAGACATCTATTCTTAGTTTATAAGTCAGTATTTAACAACTTCGGAAGTTTGATAACTACACAGAAATGAAGCTGAAACACCTAGGTATTGATTTTGTCTTTTGTTTTCTATGTACTCCATTAAATTCCACTGGTATTGAAGACTGCTGATTCCTTCAAATTTCCATGAGCTTTCAGTCTTAAAGGACAGCTTTATTTCATTTTCCACATCTTTTTCCTCCTAATTTTTTTTTTGTGTCATTATCCTGTTACCACAGGTGCAAGAAGAACTGTTTAAAATTAAATCTGTTGAAGTTTATCCTTTCCTTATGTCCACATTGAAAGGTAATGCTATCGTAATATGTCAGGGATGAATTTATGGGCACTTGCTATCAATGGACTTCCAATATTAGATTGAGCTACTCATTGTGAAGACTAATAATCAGTCACAAAATTGATGACACAAAAATACAGTTATACTTAACTAAAAATAACTATAGCAATTTGTACATTGCTATCTGGGAATAAATTTAATTTCAAAATGAAGAATATATTAATCAGTAGAAACTTTCAGAAATATGTTACCTCTCAGTGGAAATGAAGATGGCTATCTGAAAATAGAAAATCCTTCTATATCACTGTAGCCAGACTAAAAGGGTAACTACTCAGTGCAGAATTCAGTACTTTTTTCACACCATGCATCTGGGAAAATAGCTAGTCTCAGCTTGATGCTAATGCAGTCTTCTCATGGATATACAACATTTTGGTTTAAATCTTTGAAATTTGAAAGACCTTTCAGTTTTCCTTGAATTTACTATCAGTGTGTGATCTGTTTCCTCCTGGTATTCATGGGAAGGGCAGTATGTAAATGAACTATGAAAAGCAGAAGGTTCACTCCAGTCAAGTCATTTGAGTAGATAATTACCTAATCCCATCCAACTAAGGGTACTGCCATGGAAGATTAACCCTCAGCTGATGAAGAGTCAACAGAGCTGGCAAACAGTGTTGGCCTGAACCTTGGGGTAAGCACTCAATGGTGTGGTTTAGTTTGAGTACTTTGATTCAACTGGTTTCTACTTTTGGGTAACTCTCTAAGAAAAGTCTGCACTGCACTGCAACATAAAAACAAAACAGGCAAGTAACAATCCTAGGCCATGGGGCTAATGGCACAAACAGGGCTGTCTTTATAATAATGGCTCATAATAGTTCCCTCTAGGGGCACACTGGCCGTGGCCAAGTCATTTTTCTCTGGGCCTTCTTCACCCGTTATAGTGTCTTGAGTTCATAAGCATTTTTTTTTTCTTGATTAAGTTGAAACTGAATAAAATACTGGGGCTCTTTTACATTTATCAACTTGTTATATGAACATGAAAGTCTGTGTTGCTCCGTGCTGTGGCTGGGGTACGCCTCAGGAAGGAAAATATGCAAGATAGTATTGAGAGATTATCTTGGGTGATGAGAGACAGTTGTGTGTAATGCCATCTACAGTGTGTTTTGAGAACAGATGCAGGAGTAAACAATCTCCAAATATGGACAGAGATTTTCTTTTCGGAAGAGCTGATTTGTTCACTGCAAAAGAGTCTAGGATCAAAGTAGCAAGCACCATGGATGATAAGGGATGATTTAGTGCTCAATGTCACTTCTAGATATGTTTTATGTTTGGCATAGATGTACTTCTAGGGACATTTACAGGCAAACTTAGTATAAAGGAACCCAAAGATTGCTGAAAACTGATATTGATAAAACAATTAAGACTAGCTTGAAAGTCTGGGAACAGTGGCTGTCTTATTTTTTCTCATTTTAGAGGAAACAAGAGGTAGTTTGTCACTAAACATATATCTTATCTAATACACATGTTATTTCACAAATTTTGACCTTTATAAAAAGGCAACCACACAACTTTCTCACTAAGTCGTTCTCACAGTGTTCACCTTTAAATGAGGAGTATGTTGTGGAGCAAGTAGTAAATTCAGAGATTCCTTGTTCTGAGAGGGAAGGAGAGGTGTGAGATGCATGTTAAGATGAGCAAAAGTAGTATTTCTTTTTGGGGGGTGAGAAGAAAAAAATACTGAGGTGGTATTTGCAGATGGTATTCTAACTGCAAGTTCAAGAACTGTCTCCAGTTTTAATTTCTTCAATTTAATTTCTCCAGCCCTGGAGATACTGTAAATCATCTTCCTCTAGTTTTGTAAATCTAGACCCTCACTGCCTTTAATTTTTCACATTTAATTTCATATCAGCTGGAACATATTAGGAAGATCTAAGCCTTTACTTTGGAAAGGCAGGCTAGGATCAGAATGAAAAAAAAAATTGGAACTTTTAAATCTCAGTTTGATCCAGTAAAAAAATTTAATTGAAGTTTTTGGTTCAGTTGCAGATGAAACAGTATTAAGTAGAGACCTTCTTAAAGCTGTAGTTTCAAAATTACTTCAAAATTTCTTTTTTGGTCAGGACTTAGTTGTTCCATATGAATTTTATCTGTCTGGCTTTTAGGTGGCAGAATTGGAGGCACTATGGAAACACTCTAGAATGGTGTTATATAAATGACCAAATAATTTGTAAGACTTATTTTTGTTACAGCAATATACAAGTAAAATAGAGAACAACTAAATTTCAGCCAAGCAATGAATGTATTTGAACAGGATAAACAAGGTGTAAACAAGCATTGGCATTGCTTGTTGCTAAGGTTTCAGTGGCAGTGGATAAAACAGGCAATGCATTTCTTTAACCATGCTTTACCTGTGATCCAGCCAAAATGAAACAAAAGGAATGGAAGGAAGAATAGAGTGCCTCTTATTATATGTACTTGCATAATGAAAATGCTTCAAAACAAAGAAAGGTCTTCTGATTTGTCCATTTTTAAGGAAATGGTAATCATTTTCCAGTTCCTTGAACTTTTTCAGAATAATCCATGAAAGCTTATTAGATTTCATGGTAGACCTTTCTGACAGTAACCTTGCACCAGTGACTGATGTGTTGAAAGACTTTTAGAATGCTTCTAGTAATTTAAGACATAGGCATCTTTATGTGCACTTCATTAGATGAGTTTGGGGGATACAAATAATTTTAGATCTAACTTCTCTTTTAGATGTTTTTGGTTGATTTCTTAAAGCAGATATGAAATTGTGACTAGGTAGCTAGCAATGAAGTTACTGGCTTTTCTAGCTATAATAGAGCGTTATGTAAAATGTTTTTAAAATACAATCTGAGCAGAACCTGAGAGGTATAAAAGTATCACGTAAGCAGAAAATAGATTTAATGATGCAAAATGTCTTAGAGATATATTTTCTGGAGTTTTGTTTATTATTTTAAGGATTTTTTTTCAATTAAAGTTGGCAAAGTATAGATTGCATATTGATGACAAATAATAAGTAGGCACATGTTTATCACAGCCTCTAAGAAGGTATCATTGTTTGCATTTACAGACAGGAATTTTAAGTTGGTAAACAGAAATTTTTTCATCTGTCAGATTGAAACCTGAATCTAAATATAACTTAGATACAATAATTTAAGTTGGAAAATACTTTTAAGATCATTAAATTAAATCATAAACCTAACACTGTCAAGTCCACCACTAAACATGTTGCTAAAAACTTCACTTGAGAAACATCATTGTAGATATACAAAGGTAGATAATCATGTAAGCAGTAAAGCTTAACATGACAAATATTTTAGGAGCTTCCTCAACCCAAATTATATTCTGTGTTTTCAGATAGTTAACTTGAAACTAGCCTGTAAGAACCAAATACTGTCTCATCCCAAATGAGAGCTGTTGTATTGGTTGACAGATTAAGGGCTGGTTGTTTCATGGAGAAAGTAACACTAACTTTTTAGAGAAATGATTTTAGTGTAGCTGCCATTACCCTGGGTAGATGTATAGGCAATTCTGTGTTCATCTGGTTTGAGTTACTGCTTTTTGCTGACACTTTGAGCTCCTGCCTGTATTGCAGTGCAGGGAAGACGCAGAATTTATTCACAAGTAGTAAGCCACATGCAACTGGCTCTTTAAGCAATTTTCTTCCGGCATTTAATTTTTAGGAGCCTAAGGGACAGTTACCAATGCATGGCTCACCATTAGAAAAGAGTTTGCCACTTCACATGTCACTTGGTAGACTGCTGCATCCTCAGGAACTTTTGCTGCTGTTTCATTTCATTTTAGTCTCATAAATGCAGACTTGCAACAGGACTTACTTTAGTTCCTTCAAAACATATAGCTTTGAATTTGTTTCTCTATCATAACATGTTTCAAATAATATTTTTTTAAAAAGTGTTCTTCACATTAAACAATTTTATTCTAAATGGATAACAGTATTTTCTGTGTGTAATGTAATGTCTTAAAAAATAGCAAATGTTACTGCACTTTATTTTGGTATTATAGGAACTCATTTAAGTGCCTTTAAGAATCACAAAGCCACAGTCTTCCTTAAGCCATTAAAAATATCAACCTCTAATTTAATGTTGAAAGGCCTCCTTCAGTTTTCTAGTAGGGAAGGCAACCCAGCATCATTACAGGAGAGTCTATAAATCCAGTCTGGGAAGCTAAAGAGTCATCCAGTTTCAGAGTCAAGGGGTCTTGACAGTGAATGCCCTTCTGGGAGGTCCCACTTCACTAAATTGACAGAGCTGTAGCACAAATTTCTCTGCAGCACAATCATACAGCAGAGAAAATGTCTCTCAAGTACCCTTTTTCCAGTCATTTAAAGGTCAAAACTAACTCCTTTGGTCCCATTTTAATGCCTACAGGTGTATTAAGTATGTTAGGTTACAAAGTTAATGACTGATAAAGTTGATTGTGCATGACAGAAGGAATACAGAGATTTCTCAAACAAGGTTTAGTTTGTTATCGCTATTGCTAGTTGCTATTTTAACCTCTGGTAATTACACGGCAACGGTCCAGATTTGCTAAAAGATGTGTGGAAGTAAAGAATTTTTTTCCTCTTAAGATTGAATTTTTAAACAAGATGTGGAGGGAGGATTAGGGAAAGAAATTGCACTTACTTTCTAGCTATGAATAGGTGTCATATGTAGCTGCACAATGGAGAAAGTTTTCTTCTGTTTCATCTGGACTTCACCTTTTTTTTTTTTTTTTTTTCCTCGTGTACGGATTGCAACAGGGCCATTAGGCATGGGGTTTTTTTTTTTTTGTTTTTTTTTTAAAAGGTTTTATTTTAAAGAAAAAAGAAAAACACAAATCCATTTGGTTTAGAATTTGGGGAGAAAGGGGAAAGCATGAGTAAGCCCCAGTGAGACTTTTGGGAGACATGGAAAGCTCACCTTTGCCAGCCACAGTAGGAGGCTTGAAGCTTGGGAATGGACAGCTTCCATTATTGGAAGAGACTGTGGGATTTTTTAGGAGGCTGAGAGATGAAATTCCTCAGAGTCTGGATAGATGTAATGTCAATAGACCAGAGAGGGAAACTGTCAGGAATGACCCACCACCGTATTTAATTTTGGTGACTGAAGTACCTTGAGTCAGTTGTCACACCTCTGCACAGTCTGGTGAGGGAAGCAGGGAAATGAGTGGGTGGAATGTTCCACACTTGCAAGCGGTAAATCTGCAAAATCTTTCTCCCTGATTACTGTAGCTCTATAGATCCAGTCAAGAAAGTTATGATTTCATTAAAATGATCTCAACTAATGGTAGGCAGGAAAGATAGGGCAAAATTCCACCAAATAGGAAAGAATAGTAGTTCACTTTTTAATATGGGATTATGATTGAAGAGAGGCATTAAAAGTAGCCTAAAATAAAGGAAGAAAGGGGCAGAAGATGTTTACTGACTGAATAAGAACAGGAAAGGAAACAGATTTACTCTGTCAAGAAAAAAAAAAACCAGGAAGATAATCAGACAGATTCAGTGAGTGTCAAGGAAAGCCTAGCTGCTGTCAGGCAGGGAATCTGAGTGTCACCCTCTGATCTTTGTGTTGCTCTAGAAAAATATTTCTTTGGCCTTTAAAAGTGGTTAGATTTGTATTTTCCAGAGTGCTTTTGACACTAATGTGGGATCCCACACTAATCCTTCCAGTAATTTTCCATTTTATTAATACTTATTTCCTGATTCACAGACTTTGTTTTCCCAAGATCATATTTTAAAATGAATTTGCTTGGTTTTGAACATGGCCAGTTTGTTTGTTTGTTTGTTTTTAATTTTACTCTTTTGTTGATGTTTGTTGGACATTCAAGATTAGGAAATGGAAATAATAGTCTCATTTTTTTCCTAGTTAGTGCCTGGTTTTTTTGTTGCAATTCAATTGCATTGAGGGAACTTGCTTAGAATTGTGACCATCTCTGATGATCAGTAACTACAAGTGGTAACTGATCAAATCAACATGGAGAAAATCAAAAGATTATAAAGATGTTGAAGTATTCTTATCATGGGGAATCTTTAAACAGCATGAAATAACTCACAAAGCAACAGCCAAAACCATCATAGTAAATTAAAATGTTCCATTAACAAGAAAATATACCCCAGAGCTGTCTATATGGAAAAGCAAGACTCTCACCAGAATAATAGTAGCCACTTTTATTACACTTAACATATTTCAAGCATTCAGATGTGACAACTAACTTGTTTTCACCACATTGTTTCTGAGTGTATAGAGATGCTGTTATCCTTATCTGGGAAGCATGAAAGCTGAGAAGGAGTCCATATTTTTACTGCTACCATTTACCAGATATAAGGGTTTAAGATCAATAATGCTAGTCTTTAATACTAGTGTATGAGTACATGCGATTCCTACTTTCTTTTATTTTTTGTATTTGATTTTTTTTATATTCTGAGAATTGTTCTTTGCTTCTTCAAGAGAAGATTGAGAAATACCATGGAATAATTTATTTTCTTATATCTCATTCAAATAGCTATAGACTATTGGAGATGTTCTGATTATAGCAAAAATAGAAATGCATTAAAATGATGTCTGGGAATCACCTATGAAACCGAATGCAATGACACAGCATTCCTATATTTACCCATTTGTGTAAATATTTGAGTTTAAGATGTTAGTGTAAGTAGAATGATGTGAAAGGTGAAGATGAATTTCTGTTGAAGGCAACAGAGTTTGTCAAGACCATGAAATAACTTTATTTTTTGTATGTTACTTTATAGCATGTATGTATTAAAGAAATTTCTTCACCTTAGGTTTTTTGTAGCAGAGTCTCAGGCATTTATCCCTGGAGGTGTTTAAGGCCAGGCTGGATGAGGCTCTGTCCAGCCTAATCTAGGGTAGGGTATCCCTGCCCATGGCAGGGGGTTTGGAACTAGATGATCCTTGTGATCCCTTCCAACCCTAACTGATTCTATGAAAATAATTTATTCAAATGGTACTAAAAAAAAACCCAAAACTTCAAGCTGGGAGTCTTCAGAGGGGTTCTTTTGTTTGCTTACTTGTGCATTTTAAGGGCCTAACAATCTGATCCATGTATCTATTCACACAACTTACAGCCACTTACCCAGTCTGGTTCTGGTTGTTATCCTTCTTACTGGGTGGCTCTACCTCTCTCCTACAAGGGTGTATGTTTGTCTTCTGCTGTTCTTTTTGTTTCTTTTCTGCTGTCCTTTGATGAGGTTGATTCCATGTTGAATTCATTAGTTTTGGTATCTTCTCATTATGACTAAGTAAAAGTTCAAGTTAGAGTTTTAATTAATGTTTGCAGCCTAAGGCCACAGTGCTCCACTCATTTTTAATAAACAAAACCACTCATGCTAAGTTAAACAAAGCAAGTGACCATTCAACCTAATTTTAAGGAATATGGTATTCTATAAATAAAATATCTCAGTCCCTAACAATATATATGTGTGCATAATGTCACAGAATCATAGAATGATAGGGATTGGAAGGGATCTCCAGAGATCATTGAGTCCAACCCCTCTGGCAAAGTAGGATCGCCTACTTCACAACTTCATTGGTCAGCCTGCTCCAGTGCTCCTTCACCGTTACCTCCTTACATCATTCTCTCAATATATGTGTATGTCAATGCAGTATTTTATTACTGTATATAGGAAACACTACCACTTAGGAATGTGAAACTGTAGTTTAAAAATTATGTTAACAGCAATATGGAAGAATACAGATCTATGTCTCTAGAATGAGCTTCATTATTCTTTCTGTTGCATTCTAAACTAAGACAATGTGAAGGTTTCAGCATTTTAATTTTTTTTTTCTCCTTCCTCCTTTATCTGTGAGTGTTTGCATTGTATGTTAACAGCATCTCTATTTAGGAAAATGCTATGCAGTTTTTTATGGTCATGACACTTCTGTTTATGGATGATTCATTGTTGCCTTTTCTTGAAGAATATCTTCACATCTCTTATTTAACTGTGCTGGCCATTCCACATAACCTTTTCTGAAAAAAATATATGAGTTCTGAGGTAAGAGTTGTGATTTATGGATGCTGACCTCCCATTTTTAGTTTCAAGGACTGGAATGCTATCTAAAGCCACAGTGATTAATTGAGGCAAACAAGATTAGATAAAAATATATATTTTCAAGGGAACATAGGTTTGCTAGCTAGTAATGTGGGAATTTAAATCAACTCCTGAACCGCTGAACATGTAAGTATAGCATAAGCAAACCTCATCAATATGCTACACATCAGAGGGAGTAATCTAGGGGCATTCAGTTCTTGGTTTACATCAAGACTGCCAGCAAAGGTGATAATTGTGATGGCAGTCTTGATGAGAAGAACTGTCCACCAAAATGGATCGACAAGCTGCTGCTACATAGAAAGACATTTGGTAACTAATACCTGTGGCCTCACTCAAATTACAATTAGATGTTTTGTTGGAGAGTGTTTACTGATTCCAATATATATCTTCTGTCCTTTTTTCTATGAATGCTGGCAGACAGTTATATCATGTAATAAAAAGATATATTTTATCAGTGCATGTTATTCATTTACTAAGTCTGCTTCTGAAGGATTAAGAAACTTTCTGCATGCTGCATGTGGGATTTTCAACAGCATCTGTGCATAACATGAACTGAGATACATTATTAGCTTATTTGAATCTTTGACTATGAAGCATTACCCTTTGTGACAGAATTGTTTGATTTCAGAAAGTTACTACACTTGAAATAAATAAATATAATGGACTAGGAGAAGGCTATATGCTTTCTATTTTTCATGCTGAAACATCTATAAAACGAGGAAAGAGGAAATTAATGTTTTTTACACTGCAAAGTGTACCCTTTAAACATGGGCTGAAAACCAAGGTGCAGAAGCTGAAATGTGCACAATTGTAAAAGAGGTTGGCTTGAGAAACTGTAGTGAGACAGTTTTAGAATTAAACTCATTGACTTAGGAATATGTTTGCTTGGGGTTGGGTTCTTGCTGGGTTTTTCCATTTAGCATTTAAACATATGTCAAGGTCCAGAGATTTTTCTACCAAGAAAACATCTCTCCAAGTGCTAAAGTTTTCTCATAGCAGCAGGAAAACTTGGAGGGGCTGTAGAACAGCTGCATTATCTGCTTGAATTGTTACCTGAAAGTAACTGCTAGTTTGAGAAGCCTTATTTCATAACCTTCTTAAATTAACTCAGAGAGCTCAAAGTTCCCACATAATTTATTGAGCATTCCTGTTTCCAGTCTCTGTATGAACTGAATTCAGTTGGATATTTGGGCTCCTAATATTAGTGGGCAAGGAGCTGCAAGGCATGTGCACATCTCCACCAGCACACACTGCAGGATCTTTCACCTTTTCCTTATACTGGAGAGCCAGACAGCAACACTTGCAGGACATACTTCAAATAGGGAATAGTTTCCTGAGCTATAAAAGAGACGATACTGAAAAAACAAAAACAAAAACCTTGGTGGGTCAGTGATGTGAGAGTGACTGCCTCTTCCCAGGCTAGAGAAGCCACAGAGGTGGCACAGACATCTTTTAATGCAAGGAAGATACAAAAGCAGGCTTTTAGTTTGAAACTCATTAAAGCAAAAACTCAGTGAGATTGTAGACACCTGCATTTTCCAAGGCATTTGAAGGTCAATTCTGTCTTCCCTTTGTCATTTCTATTCTCTACATTCTCTTGAAAGTTTCTTTTTAATTTTTCAAAACAACTTAGAAGCTATGATTAGGACTGCCTTGGTTTGGGCAATATATAGAATTTCTAGGCCTGTAGTTAAATGCAATTTTTGTAGGAAATAAGCAGGTATATTGTGACAAAGATGCTGTTTTTTTTTTTTTTAAGACATTGAATAAAATGTATGCAAATTCTTTATGCAAAACTTCTTGAGCTTGCAGAAAGCTTTTTCTTTTTTTTTTTTTTTTCTGATTGGATCAAATGAAGCCTCTTCAAAATCATATGTGCAGTTGTGTGGGTGGGGGATATTGTCTCTGTTTAGTTTGGGTGTGAAGAAAGAGAAAGAAAAAGAAACTACCTTTCTTAAATCAGAAATGAGATGGTCACAAATATTCACACATGTTCCTGTCTCAACTTTACTGACAAGCACATGGGTCACTGCTTATAAATTTGATTTTTGTTATCATTTGGAGAAGCCAGATTAACAGAATTAATCTTTAGATTTAGATTAATTAGATTTCTGTGTTAGAAGTCCTAATTTTACAGTGAGGTATTTGATGAAGCTGTCTTAATCAAAACCTCATAAAAATGTGATGCATGAAAAGTTTGATTGTTTTTTGGTTTTGTTGGTCCATGGGTTTGGGGTTTTTTTTGTCTGTGTTTTTGGGTTTTTTTCCCATAAACTTTCATATTGTGAAACAAATAGAGAAGAGATTTTATGATGCTTTTATCTTTGTGCTCTGTCTTTGGGAAAGACAGTAGGAAATGAACACAACAGTGCATTATTTCATTGTTTCAGTAAAAGTTCAGATAAATTCAAAATGAACATTCATTTTCTTTCTTTGACTTTAGTGAGTGCAACTGGGGGAAAGACCAGCTTTCTGGTAGTAGATGGATGTTGCAAGTACATAATATACCAGAACTCCAAACACATCAGTCATGTGTCACTTGAAATGTGTGTCGTGTCTCACATTGCACTTCCTTCCCCCAATATTCATGAAACATTCATGCTGGATATATGCAGCATGAATGTGCCACATAGATAGATGTGACATGAAGAAACAGCAATAATAAAGACTTCAGTATAGGGAAGCCCAAAGAGAAGCAGAACAACCTCCATTCCCTCTTTACAGATAAAACCAGGAGGCTTTATAGGGCATTGCACACACACACAAATACAAGTGCTCAGGGGTACACATCCACACCAGCACTCTCTCTTCTGCCTATCTGATCAGTCAAGTCAGTGAAGAATGTCTAGTAACTATTTCTAACCTTACTATAAGGGGATGACATGGCTCTCTGATCATGGAGGAACCTTGGTTGTTAGTGGTGAGTTTAGCTTCTTAAGCTCACGTAGTAGTTGAATACAAGAGCATATCCACACCTTATTCCCGCTGTTTGAGTTACAGCTGTCTTTTTCCTGTTTGTCTAGTCATTCGTGTTTGTTTTCTTGGGAAGCTGAGAAGAGAAATGGGTCTGTTCTAAGTTTTGTCATCACCCATAAATCCTTAGGAGAGTGGAGTAATAAATTTCACTTTATAAGTAGACTGTGGAGTTTGATTTTATTTAAAGTATTTTTATATAGCTTCATGCCTAGATGTCTGGAGCATTTGCATCATCTGAAAGAATTTACAGACTTGAGGGTGTGGTCAGGTTCCATACACATACTTCAGAAAGGCTTGACTCAAGCCAGAGAGGTTGAAATCTTTGCAGGTGTTTTCAGTCCTAAGTTTCTTTTGTGTTTTACAAAACCAGAAAATAAATCCCAACCATGAAAGAGCACTATGAGTCATTGTACTTTATTATCTGTAGTGCTGTTGTCTTCCTTGAGTGTTCAAAAAATTTCACTAGCTTTGTTGTGTAATCCAGCAACTAGATCTCTGAGCTACTTCTGAAGTACTTGAAATTATTACATCCCATTTTAATCCTTTTTTGTCACTAAAATAGTGAAATGCGTCTGTAAACTTGACAGTTGAAAGGCACAAACCATGACTATCTTAAAACAGATTTTGAAACCATTGCCTGGTTACCTTCTAGGAGACAAATGTAGCTCTCTCTAAAATAAAACTTTTATTGGTGGCATAGTTCCTCTGCCATTCGTTACATCATGGTTTCATTTCACCATCACACGTTTTCAGTGCTACTTTGGATAAAAAATCTCTTAGGTGTCACATAAGACAAATTTAGGAGAACTTTGGGCCACCATAGATCCAGTTCAGCCATCATTAGAAGCTGCCAAACATTGATTTCTTATCCTAGGCAATGCCAACATTATTTGAAATAGGTGTTAGAGAAGACGAAAAAAGAAACAAAAAGCAGGGAGATTTGTGGTCAAGATGCCAGTGGCATCCTGGCTTGTACCAGGAATTGTGTGACCAGCAGGTCTAGGGATGTGATTGTCCCCTTCTCTGTGGCACTGGTAAGGTTGTACCTCAAGTAATGCATTCAGTTTTGGGCCCCTCACTTCAAGAAGGACATTTTGATGCTGCAACATGTCCAGAGAAGTAGCAATCAAACCGATAAACACAAGTCTTATGAAGAACATGTGAAGGAACTGGAGTTGTTTAGTCGTCAGAAGAGGAGGCTGAGGGAAGGCCTCAACACCATCTACAAATCTCTCAAAGGAGACTGGAGTGAGGTGGAGGTCAGTCTCTTGTCACATGCAACAAGTGACAGGACAAGAGGAAATGGCTCAAGTTGTGCCAGGGAGGGTTCAAGTTGGATATTAGGAAAAAAATCTTTACAGAAAGGGCTATCTAGCATTAGAACAGGCTGCCCAAGGAGGTGGAGGAATCACCAACATTTAAAGATGTATGAATATGGTGTCAGGAATGCAGTTTAGTGGTAGTGGCTTAGCAGTTGTGGTGGGATTGCAAGCTCTAAGCGAGTGGTTGGACTCAAAGGTCTCTTTAAACCTCAACAGTTCTATGAATGTATTTTATGATTGTATTCCACATGAGGATATCAGGTAGTCAGATCAGTCGTGGTGATGGTGAAATCTCCATGGAGGAGGATAGGCTCATCTACAAAGCAGCATCAATGTAAAGGAGGCAGATATGATGTTTTAAGGTTGGAACAGATGATCTTTTGTGTCCCTTCCAACTTGGCATTCTGTGGTTCTGTGTGATGTTGTGCTATGGGTGGCAGTGCTCAGCCAGTCCAGTTCAGAGGAATCTAAAGAGGCTTGATGGTGACCAGAAGAATACATCAATCAAGAGGCTGCAACAGAATTTTTTCCTTGATTTGCATGTGGGTTTGGAGAGAAGGAAATAAGTGTATGTGAAACCAGCAGGGGACTCCACCATGGCTAGATATTAGGAGGATTATTTTGTTTACATTATAAACTATATATGACCTCTCAGATACCAAATGATATGCAGGGTGATCTGAGGTTCCAACCATTTAGTTGTCTGCTAGGTTGTGAACGCAGTATATAATTTAATCCTCAAATGCACGCTTAATGAAAAAATGACTGATTTTTCCCTGCAGCCATGAATAACAAAATAGGAAATAATAAAATACTTGCAAATTATTACTGTAACAACATAATACCTTTTTTTTCCAAGAGAAAGGTGTTAGTATGACTTTTTCAGATTTATTTAATTAACCCAGACACCCAAGTTTTACTCCCACAGTAGAACAGCAAAAGATATATTTGGTAATTTGTACCAATGACTTTGTACTCCTTAGTATGCAAAGAAAAGTTTTTCTAAATGGTGGGTGCTTGTCAGTCTTTAACTGACTTAGAGAAGGTGTTATTTTTAAAATTACCATGTCATTTTAACTGTGACAGGAACCAAGGCAGGTGCCAGCAGTTTTCTTCTGATTATGTTAAAATCTCATCTATTATTTAGTTTGAAACTGACAGCATGCATTAAGGCTTAATGAAGGCTTTCAGTAATTTCAAAGACAAGATTTATCTTTGCAGATTTTGGGATGTTTCTGTCATTTATGAGCACTATGATTTAAACAAAGGTTAATCGTGGGAGAAGTTTCATCCAAATTATTTTAACTCTAAAATAATTAACTTCTAATTGAAAGGAAAGAAATCTTTGAAAATCAGTTTACATGTAGTCTGGTTTGAAAAGCAACTAGAATGATGGTTTGGAGGTTGTTATGTTTTGCTTGTTTTTCTGTCTGTGTCTAAAGAGCGTATATTAGGAGGGATATCATTACATATGTGAAAAAGTAAAAGAATATCATAAGGAAAAGTTAGAAGTTCAGACTGGTTTATGGAAATTAATCTTATTCATAGTCTTTTCATAGTACTCATTAAAATTGACTGAATTTAAATGGATCTGTCTCCTGGAATAAGGACAATTTTTTAAATTCACACATCTGAAACATAGCTCAGTGACAAGACAATTTCCATTTGATTTGTTAAGGTAGCACTGTCTGTGTTTGCTTGGTTGGTTTATTGTTCCTACTGAGATTTGTTGCTTTGATTTTGTTTTTTAATGGAAGAGTTGTACAGTTATTCAGTGTTTATGAGTTTGTATGACTCTTCCTCTGAAAGCATCTGAAGCTGTTGGCTATTTCCAGTCAAATTGGACAGAAGGCTGGAGGTCTTAAGGTAATTACATTTCTTCCAATTTCATAAAGACAGTGAGTCAAAAAAGGAATGAGCTTTGAACTATCATGGATTTGCCTCAGGAACTTTTTTTCTTGTTTTTGAATGGCAATTTTAGGGAAATGGGAAGTAATTATATCGGAGAAAGGAGGGGAAATGTGTGAGCATATGCAAATATTACGGAAAATCTTAATAAGATTTAGGAAAGCAAGTTTTGGGCTTTTTTGTTTGGTTGTTTTTTTTTTTCCCCTTCCATTGCATTTCTTTGTTTTAGTGGGAGGAAAATAGTTGCCAGAAAACATCATTATTTCATCTTATGAGAAAGATAAGAATTGAGATAGAGAGAGGATGACTTTTTTTTTTTATCAACTTTTTTTCCAAACTAAGGCACTACTTGACTGGATAATAATTTGCATTTCTGAATAGTGATATGTTTTTTTAAAACATCCCAGAATTCCATAATTTTTTTTTTCATTGCATGCTTTGCATGATGACAGTTGTATGGTTTAATCTTTAAAATTGAGCAAGAATTATGTTTCATATTTAAGTTTTGACGTTATCTGAGGGAATGAGGAGTGCCACATGGTTATGAATTTTCAAATATTTTTTAAATAAGTAGGCAATTCTGATATTGGTATCTCTCAAGAAGTAGAGACTTCATTTAGTCTGTACTTCCACATATATTCCTGATACTAACTCTTCTGTTGTAAAACAACACACAGCAGAATTTCAGCTTTATAGACACTGATAAATGATCAAAATTGACACTGTATGCACTGGTTAAGAGTTTTGTGATTAAACTGTGGCCACTGTGCTCCTTTTTTTATTTTTTTTTTTTTTGNTTGTAAGGATATATGCATTTTGTTAGCTCAAATGCGATGCATTGTTTGTTTGGTTTTTTTCATTTCCTGTCTTTTCATGGTCATTGTTATTGAAAGATTTTTTTTTCCTCCTATTGTCACAATTTCGTTTCATTTTTGCTGTTAGTTGATGAAAGAATCAACCATAAAACATTGGGAATATTTGAGGTTTGAAAGTGAAATAGCAGCCAGGAGGAGCTGAGGCTTATGATGTGGATCAGAATGTCCACCCAGGTGAACTGAGGTCATTTGCTATCCTGTTGCTAGCAGGTATCTGGGACAGCAGATTATCTGGGTTAAATGTGCAGAAAATTCTTTGAAGCACATGCAGAAACAATGAATTTCGTCTATATGGTAAGAATAAATCTAGGGCAGATATTGCATTCACATATACTAAAACTCAGAACTTCCATATTTTATTTATTTTGTAAAATGAAAGAAACGTTCAATAACTGAGCTCCGTGGTGAAATTTCTTTATGAAGTGGCAGCTATCTTCCAGAGCAGTCTGGCTCCAAGGAGAAATGGCAGCTATCTTCCCCAAAGGCTTTCTATGTCATTTGAACTATTAGTAGAAATGGAGAGGACCTCATCTTCTGGTAGGGACCAACTAGGCCCTGACAAAATAGCTTGCAGACAAGCAATTGCCTTCATCAACTGTGGACAGAAATTGAGTAACTACTATTTCTAAGAAAGACAAAATTCTGACTATAATGAGGAAAAAATATTTTTACCTACAGCATAATTTTCCCATGTATATTATTTTTTTTCAAAGTCCAAATTATGCAGAATGAGCGAAGAATGGAAAACTAGCAATTTGTTGGTGAAAGGAATCAGCTAGAAATGAGCAGGCACAGAATTAGAATTCTTATGAGACTCTGTCTTTAATTATTTTTAATTCATAAGCTAAATGACAGATTTATTTAAAATCCTGAGAAAATTCAGTCTTTAATTAGAGTATGTGCTTTGAACAGGGAAGGTGATATAATGTATCCTTCAAATAAAATAAAGAGGATAACTCCTTTTTTTTATACAAGCATCTGAAGTCAATCTTAATACAGGGATTGTTTATATAATATGACATTAAAAGGAGTGAAAATTAACATATGCCAAGGCTACTTCAAGGTTGCAAGGCAAGCATTTGCAGCCTAGGAAACACTGTGATGAAGATTGCCTCTGCAACATTGATTTGTCCTCTTCAGGCAGGTGCTCTAAGTCTTTAATTACCTGTTCATAAATCGGTATTACTGCACAACCTGTAACTTCTTCTGAGTACTGAATGAGCTGCTCTTTAGATCCTTTCAACTTCACTGTTCCCATCAGCTTCTGACTGCATGTAATATTTACAGCACACAGCCCAGTCCTCACACTGCATGCAGAATTAGTTATTTCCTCATGTGCCTTTTCCAAGTATTTCAACTGTTATATCTTATGACAAGATCCACAAAGGGACACAGGTATTTTGCTATTTAGCATTGTAATGCCTGAATTGTAGGTGTCTGGCTCTCAGCTTAGCTTGCGCAACCCAATGTTAAATTCCCTTTTCAGGGTTCAGGTGCCTCAGGGCATTGCTGCTACAGGCTTTTGTACAGAACAGGGAATGCTTGGCTCCGTTTAGATGACATGAATACTTGCAGTACTCAAGACATGTCAGCACAAGTCTAATTTACTTTGCTATCTTTGGATATAGCTTCTGGTGCCCGCAGCAGTTGGCAGGCAGTCCACCGCTGCACAGGTGGACTTGGTTGCTTGTCAGGTCTGAACCCAGGTGCCTTCTGCTGCTCCTGGCATGATGACAGCTAACATATCCAAGGGTTATTACCTAAAGTATTTCTTTATTTCTCCAGGAAACGAGGGTAATTCTGGCTTCCCTCCTGTTCAGATGGTAAAAACACTGTCCTCTTGCTGATCTCTTACTTGCTGGCTCCTAGTTAGATACTCAGACTAAGGGACACCAATGTCTACTTCTCACCTTCCTTGGGTGAGTTTTCATATCCACATGTACAGTCATTTGGGGATGATCTTGTAATTATCAACCAGATGATGTCAGGGTGGGGGCCTAGACAACACCTCCTGCCAGGTGCCACCAGAGGCCACTGCAAAGCTTGGATTGAGGTAGGAGTTACTTACAGCTTGTGAAATGGTAGTTACAGCAAGTGGGGACAGCAATTGAGCTGTGCATGACCATGGGATTTTGGGCTGGCAGGTATGGTCTATAGCAGGCTTGGTGTCAAGCCCCATGGTGGTAGGGTTCACAGGATCACAGGATGTCTGAGGTTGGAAGGGATCCAAAAAGACATCAAGTCCAGAGCAGTACAGTCTAGCTCAGGTCACAGAGGAATGCATCCAGACAGGCCTTGGAAGTCTCCAGAAAAGGAGACTCCACAGCCTCTCTGTGGAGCCTGTTCCAGTATTCTGTGACCCTTACAGAAAAGAAGTTCCCCCTTGTGTTGAGGTGGAACCTCTTGTGCTTCAACTTACACCCACAGAGTTAGAGGAGACCACTGGATCCTGGCCTCAGGGCAAGAGGTCAACTCCCTCAGTGGGAGTGAGGGTAGTCAACGAGGTGAGACAGCAAGGCAGGCCTAGTGATAGTCAACACAATTAGCCAAAGGTTCTGGTCATCTGCTATGTCTGGCAGGAACTGGGAGGGCCAAGGCCAGGCTGGCATCCATCTCAGCAGGACTCACAGCCAGATACCAGCAGAATTGTGGCATGGCACAGGCACAGTGCAGGCAGGGATCCAAGGTGAGAGGCATCAAAGCAGCTCCCAAGGGATGGGGGAAGAGCCCCAGATGAGGTTTCTTCTTACTTTCTACACTGTGATTGTCTTCAAGGTCAACATCTGTGGTATGAGCTGGCCCAGGGTCCAGCTAGCCAAAGCTCCAGGAGGTGGGATGTGCTTGGGTTCCTGGCTCCTGCCCTGTTCCCAGTGAAAAACTTTGAAGTGTCAAAAGGAGGGAGAGGAGAGTTCATGAGCACCTTGAGGCTTGCATGGAAGAAGAACCCAGCTTTCCCGTTGCAAGATTGTATTGTGTATTGTGTCAATTTCTTTATCTAGCCCTAGTGATTTATAAACCACTGATGAACTCAGCTTTAAAACACCTCTGTGTCTGCAAGCCATATTACTGTTATTCTAAATTGTGTTGGGCAAACTCAGGCATGATAATGTAAGTCCAGCAATTCAAGAGCATCACATGGGCATTCTGTTTGACATGCCTAGGGCATGTTTATGCACTGATAATACCATTCCCCTTGTTTATGGTCTGTACATCTCAAATTAATTGCCCCTATATAAGGAAAGGGCAAATAGTAACCATGAGGAGGAAACAGGTTTAACATTTTGTTATTATGGTGTATAGGTAGGATAGACTGTTGGTTTCAGCTGTAAGAGTATTTTTTCTGCAGTTATTATGTCCTTCCTCCTTTCTAGACAGCCATGAGCTCCCATATAAGATGCTGAGTGCATGACACAGGACCGTTCTTTTTCAAGTGGCAGTCTGCTTGTGAACAGACAGGATTCAATGGTGGGAGTGCATAACCTGAAAAATGGATGTTCAGCTCACAGGAGAGCCAAACTGTGTTTGTACAAAGGAATGTAATGCTAATTTTTAAATTAATAACTTTGTATTCTTTAAACATAGTTTTTTTTTGTAACAGTAAGTACAACATTAGTGATCTGTAACCATTTCAGTACCTGTATATTTTTTGTGCAATAGTAGTACAAATAACAGGGGGAATATGTAAAGTAAAAGAAAGTGTCAAAGGTGCAAATAGTGGGTTTCATCTGCAGAGTCAAACACCATCAAGACTTATGCACCCAACCTGAATTTTACAGGCCAAAATTTTAACTGCTGAGACTTCAGTCTCAGACTTCAGTCTGTCAACTACTGACTGCAGAAGTCAGCAAAGATGCAAAATCAAGGGTTTTCAGAGGGGTTAAAATGTTAATTGCGTTACAATAAGAAAGGAGACTGAGAGAATTGGGAATGCCCTGAGTATGTATAAGAAGCAAGTAATGGGAATGACTGAAATGCATTAATATTAAACTTCACTACATAACTCATCCTTATTGGACACAGCTGTCGATAAAATATGCCCTTACTCTTGACAAGTAGCTCCTGTGTTTTGCTTGTAGATTAGCTTGCAGCACTGCTCTGTATTCTTTATCTTCATCACTGCACCAGTCCTTTAATTAGGCAGTGAAATCTTCTGCATAGTGATTAGGAAATCACAGTTAAGAAGGTGTTACAAAGCGAGGCTCTGGAAGCTGCTCAAAATAGCTTTCTGCTTTGGAAATTCCTCCATCTACTGTGGGAAGCAAATGGATGTAGGATTCAGAAAGGCGGGAAAAGTAACCTTTGCACAGCTGATGCAGAAAATTGTTAGCTTTGAGCATAAGAATGCTGTGCTTAAGAAAAATTGGTTGGCAAGTAGCTAGCTGTTGTTCCTTCCTCACAAGCAGGAATGATACTGAGATTGCCTACAGAAACTAAAGGCATATTCAACAGCTTCACGTTGATGAATGTTTTGGAATTCAAGATAATTATCTGACATTCAATCCAAATGTGTTCAGAACTTTTAAATAAATCTATATTTATTCTTCATAGTGCTGCTGTTTCTGATGATCCATATCCCACTGCTGTTTTGTTTTCTTTTGGAAATGTGTGTTTCAGTTTCTGGCAATTGGCTAGTGTTAATTCTTTTTAATTTCTTAACTTCAATCATTGACTTGAATCTGAAAGTATATACATATACAGTGAAGCAGCATTTAAATAGAAATTATATTTAGTGGTTGTAATGTTGTACTGAAATACTGGTCATTTGATCTGGAAACTGTTGTACCTGCTATCTGAAAGAAAGAGGCTGAATGAGGTGGGTGCCCTTGTGACAGAGGACACAAAGAAGGCAGAGATACTCAATGCTGCTGGAGACTGTCCTCAGGAGCCCCTGACACCTAAGGCACCAGAGGAAAGCATGACAAAGGAGTCTTCCTTGGGTGATGAGGACTAGGTTAAGGAACAGTTGAGTTATCTGGACATCCATAAGTCCATGGGTCCTGATGCATGCACCCATGGGTGCTGAGGGAGCTGGCACAGGTCACTGCCAGATCACTCTCCACCATCTTCAGTAAGCCATGGCAGACAGGAGAGGTGCCTGGGGACTGGAGGAGGGCAAACCACTCCAATTTTCAAAAAGGGCAAGAAGGATGACCCAGGTAACTATAGGCCTGTCAGCCTCTCCTCCATTACTGGAAAGGTACTGGAGAAACTTACACTCCATGCTGTCCTTAGGCATATCAAGGAACAAGGGGGTCATTAGGAGCAGTCAACATGGTTTTACCAAGGGGACGTCATGTTTGACCAACATGATAGCCTTTTATGAGGACATAATCAGGTGGCTAGATAATGGTGGAGCTGTGGATGTGGTATATCTTGACTTCGGTAAAGAATTTGACACTTGTTTCCCACAGCATCCTTCTGGCTAAACTGAGGCAGTGTGGTCTGCATGATCAGGTAGTGAGGTGGATTTGGAACTGGTTGAAGGAAAGAAGTCAGTGTTGTGCTCAATGGGACAGAGTCTAGTTGGAGGCCTGTAACTAGTGGAGTCCCACAGGGATTGGTACTGGGACCAGTATTCATCAGTGATCTGGATGAGGAAACAGAGAGCACTGTTAGCAAGTTTGCTGATGACACCAAACTGAGTGGAGTGGCTGCCACACCATAAGGCTGTGCTGCCATTCAGTGAGACTTAGACAGGCTGGAGGGTTGGGCAGGAAGAAATTTAATGAAATTCAACAAGGGCAAATGTAGAGTCTTGCACCTGAGAAAGAACACCCCAGGGACCAGTATAGGTTGGGGACTGACCTATTGGAGAGCAGTGAAGGGAAAAAGGATCTGGGGGCCCTAGTTGATGGGAGGTTGATCATGAGCCAGCAGTGTGCTCTTGTGGCCAGGAGGGACAATGTCATTCTGGGGTGTATTAGAAGGGCTGTGGATAGAAGGTCAAGAGAGATTCTCCTGCCCCTCTACTCTGCCCTGGTGAGGCCACATCTGGAGTACTGTGTCCAGTTCTGGGCCCCCCATTCAAGGGGGACATAGAACTGCTTGAGAAAGTCCAGCGCAGAGCCACAAAGATGATTAGGAGAATAGAACACCTCTCTTACAAGGAGAGACTGAGGGAGCTGTGACTCTAGCTTGGAGAAGAGGAGTCTGAGAGGTGACCTCATCAATGTTTTTAAATATGTAAAGGGTGAGTGCCAGGAGGATGGAGCTAGGCTCTTCTCAGTGATGCCCAATGACAGGACAAGGGGCAATGGCTGGAAGCTGAGGCATAGGAAGTTTCACATAAACATGAGGAGGATTGTTTTCACTGTGGATGTGACAGAACACTGGAACAGGCCAGGGGGGTTGTGGAGTCTCCCTCTCTGGAGATATTAAAAACGTATCTGCATGTTTCTTTTTGCTTTCTTCTAATATAATGCTATGAACTGCAAGGGTTTGTATTTTAAAAAGAATAGGAACTTAGGCAATTTATATTGTAGCTTCCTTCTTACTGCAATGGCTCCCTATTGCAGAGAACATATCACATGTGAGCTGCATTATGTATTCATAACTGAAAAAAAAACTTGCATAGTGTTTTAAAATTGGTAGCTTTACAAGGGGTTGTAAATGTTTTGCGTGCAAGATTGACTCTTGACTCATATCTATTTCTGTGTTTTCAAGAACATGGTATGAGTTATTAGGGTACATTTAGAATGTGAAAAATCTCAGTCTTTGAGAAATAGCTTTTCCTTTTAACTTTATTATTCCTGCTGCACAGTGCATTTGTTCTTTGAGACACTGAATAAAGTATCAGGGAAATCACTGGAATGGGTAATCATAAGGGCCTCAGGCTGGCATGAGATAATTTTGAGCACTGGCCTCACATTTTACCTATATTCAGTGCTTGTGTGCCTTAAATCAGAAAATGGTAGATCTCAAGGCTAAAGTTCCTGTCTAGGATTAGAGAATTCAAGGATTAAACATACCATTGCTTTACCACATAAAGATGTTTTAATTTTCCTACATGTTAAATAGAAGTTGAAGAACAGAGTCAAAATTCAAGGCAGGCAACATACTGAGCAACAGGAATAGGGGAGAAAAAAAGGAAGATGAAGAAGTTTCTGATGTTTTTCTTCTTTCCTGGCATAAGTGTCAACTTGAAGACTGAGAGTTCATTGTCAAAGGCTCAGATATCTTGGCAATGTGCTCAAGCAGGAGTGGACTACTCTTGCAATGCAGGAAAAGTGTTAGTAACCTTTTCTGAGTGGAGCTAGTGCACAGTTTAACTTGCTTTGGAGTATCTGCACAGAGCTTCTGGACTCAGTGCTTTTTTAGAAAAAAAAACTAGCTTGGATTTCATGTCATTGCTGCTGGAGTCAGTTATTGCAGTCAGTGATGTAAAGCCAGGACAGGAATAACAACACAATGGGTAGAGCTCTCTGGAGATGGACAAGGACACATGGTGGGGAAAAGGCTTATAGGAAGAGCTTTAAACTAGATTTGAAAGAGGATGGGGATGTGAAGGGGGAGTGTAAAGAAATCAGGCTTGCTTGTGACAAGCAGAGTGGACTTACTGGGGGCTCCTGAGGCAGTAGAAGCCAGCAAGGAAACTGCCATGAAATACCTCAAAAGAATCAAGGGGAGCTTTCCTAAGAAAGTGATGCAGCCAGCTTCACAACTGAAGTACCTCTACATGAATGCATGCAGCATGGGCAACAAACAGAAGCTGGAAGCTACTGTGCAGCTAGAGACCTATGACCTGATATCTATCACTGAGTCTTGCTAGGATGAATCCTATAATTGGAGTGTGGCTATTGATGGCTACAGACCGGTGAGGAAGGAAGGGTAGAGGCACTGCCTTCTATGTCAGGAAATGGCTAGAGTGTTGAAAATTGTCCTTTAAGAACTGTCATTACTAGGTCAAAAGCTTGTGGGTAAGAATCAGAGACAAAGGCAAAAAAGGTAACTCTGTGGTTGGCATCTACTACAGGCCACCTGATCAACAGGAGTTCACTGATTAAGCCTTCCTATTCCACTTAGGGGAGGCTTCATACTCGTAGGCTATTGTTCTGCTGGGAGTCTTCAACTACCCTGACATCTGGTGGTGGCTTGGTAACTTTGTGGAATGCTGTACTGGACTTGATGGTCACAAGTGCGAGTGAACTCATCAGTGATATCAAAATTAGATGCAGCCTTGCTAGACCTGCTGGACACACTTTTCTTTATGTGCCCCATGATATCATTGGCCCTCTTGGCCACAAAGGCACATTGCTGTCGCATGGGTAGCTTGCTGTCCACTAGAACTCCAAGGCCTTCCTCCACTGAGCTGCTTTCCAGCAGGACAAGCCCCAGTCTGTGTTGGTGACTGGTGTTATTCCTCCCCAGATGCAGGACTCTACAGTTGTCCTTATTGAACTTCATGAGGTTCACCTTCAGCCAGCTCTCCAGCCTGTCCAAATCTTATTGCATGGCAGCACAGCTTTCCAGTGTGTCAGCCACCCCCCGTTTTATGTCTTGAGTGAACTTGCACTCAATCCCCTCAACTAGGTCATTGATAAAGGTATCAAACAAAACTAGACTCAGTACTGACCCCTAGGGAGCACCACTGGCCACAGGCTTCCAAGTGCTGCTGATCACAACTATCTGAACTCTGCTGTTGAGCCAGATACCAATCCACCTCACATCCCAGTTATCTAACCCATTTTTCTTGAGCTTACCTACAGGGATGTTATGTGAGATGGTATGAAGAGCCTTGCTGAAGTCAAGATAGATGATGCCCACTGCCCTCCCTTCATCTGTCTGTTTGGTCATGCCTTCATAAAAGGTTATCATGTACACTTGCAGTCTAGACAGCAAATTACATCAAAAGAATCCTGGCCAGCAGATTGAGAGAGGTGATTCTGACCTTTTATTCTCTAAATTACTGTGTCCAGCTCTAGAGCCCCCAGCAAAAGAGGGACGATCAGGGGGCTAAGCACCTCTGCTATGAGAACAGGCTGAAAGAGTTGGGGCTTTTCAGCCTGGAGAAGAGAAGGCTTCAGACCTTATAGTAGCCTTGCAGTATCTGAAGGGGGCCTACAGGAGGGCTGGGGAGGGACTATTCACAAAGTCTTGTAATGACAGGACAGGGGGTAATGGGTTTAAACTGACAGAGGGGAGATTTAAATGGGGTGTTAGGAGGAAGTTCTTCACAGTGAGGGTGGCAAGACACTGAAACGGGTTGCCCAGGGAGGTTGTGGCTGCTCCCTCCCTGGAGGTATTCAAGGACAGGTTGGATGAGGCCTTGAGTGTCCTGATCTAGTGGGAGGTGTCCCTGCCTATGGTGGGGGGTTGGAACTGGATGATCTTTGAGATCTCTTCCAACCTAAACCATTCTATCATTCTATCTTTCCTATGAAGACAGGCTGCAAGAATTGCAACTGTTCAACCCAGAGAATAGAAGACTCCTGGGAGACATAGCCACATTTCAATATCTAAGGCTGGGGAAGGACTGTTTAGAAGGGCTTAGAGTGATAGGACGAGAGGCAATGGATTTAAACTGGAGCAGGGTAGATTTAGGTTGGACATAAGGAAGAAGTTCTTTACAATGACAGCGGTGAAATATTGGAACAGATTGCCCACAGATGTGGTTGAGGCCCACAAGATCAAACTCAATGTGACCTTGGGCAGCCTAATTTAGATAGAGGTGCACTGCAAGGGCGTTGGACAGAATGACCTTAGAGGGTCACTTCCAAACCAATGCAATCTGTGAATCTCAGATGAGAGGAAAAAGGAGAAAAAGCCATGCTGAGGTACTGCTACAAAACAGCTCATATTCTACTGTGTATACTGGTCAAGGTCAGACTGAAGTTCTGTTCCTGTTTGGCCTCCCTCCTTTCAAATCCTGCTCCTCACTGCAGAGAGTGGTCAAACCTTTTTGCAATAAGTATTTTATAATATGAGTTTGCAAGCAGGATGTAGCTTCAAATGTATAGCCTAACCTCTAGCTGCAGGCTAGGTAGTTGAAGCAAAGCTGGTGTTAGGTTTTTGCATTCTCTGCAGCAAATTTTATATGGAATGATACAATCATTAAGGCTGGAAGGACTTCCAAGATCATTAAGTCCAATTGTCAATGTAACACCGTCATAGCCACTAAACCATGTTCCAAAGTGCCATATCTACACACTTTTAAAACAACTTCAGGGATAGTGACTGCACAACTGCCCTGGGCAGCCTGTTCCAATGTTTAACCTTGTTCCAATGGCTCTGTAAAGGAGAGGATGTGGCTAAATGACATGTGCCAAATGGGATCCTCACAAATGCCTCCACCAACACATTGCACCAGGTCAAACTGAAAGATCACTCTTTCGTAGCAGAACTGAGCCTCCAAATACTCAACATCACAGAGGCATCCTCCCAAACTCTCCTGTCACCAAGAGATCCTTCTCCATCCTTCCACAATCACCTTGCCAAACTTTCTGGCAGATCTATCTGCCTTAAAACCATCCTCCCACCCACCCCTTTAGGGATGTGCTTCACTAAAATCAGGGGCTTTCCAGCAAATCCTCATGGCAAACAGGTGCCCAGGGAGGTTATGGATGCTGCCTCCCTGGAGGTGTTCAAGGCCAGGTTGAATGAGGCCTTGAGTGACCTGTTCTAGCAGGAGATGTCTCTTTCTATGGCAGGGGGTTGGAACTGGATTATCTTTGAGGTCCCTTCCAACCTAAATCATTCTATGATTCTATGAGAATAGAACATTTGCTATTGTGACCTGCTGTGAATCCTGATTCCCAGTTATGCTTCAATGAACATTTATGTTTACTTTGCATCATCTGTTTCTGGATAATAGCATTGAGAAGCAGGATCCATATCATAGAAACCTTTTCACTTTCTTCCTTCTCAATGAGGAACAGAGGCACGTATCCACATAATAAGTAGATTTTTGAGTATCATTCAAGTCCTTAAGCTATAACTAAAATAGAAAACAGGTTCACCTATAATAGCCCTTTGCAAGATCCAACAGAGTGTGATCTTGATTTTAGTTTGCTCATCAGTGTGTCATTGCCAGTTTAAATTAACTAACTTATTCAGTTTTTTAATTCTCGTTTGCTACCTGCTAGATAAAACATAGGGGGAAAGGACATATGGCATTTTTTTCCAATCCTTTACTTTTCCTTCCTCTCTCCTTGTTATGATTATTAATAATTGGCTATAAATTATTAATAATATTTTATTAATATTATCTTTTATCAGTAATAATTAAAGTTTTGGGAAAATTCCCTGAGGTTCTTTGGGTGTTCTGTCGATAAGAGGCCATTACACAAAGGCTATTAACAAACACAGAATCACACAGTTTAAACCGTTTAAACAGTCAGAACCTGGTAAACAGGGAACCTGATTACAGGAGAAATCCTAATCCCGCCTATACTCATAGACGTGATAGGTACAGAGTGTCCCCTAGGAGAAGAGGAAAGGTTTGCTTTGCTGCTGCTGTAGGCTGCAATGCAGGCTGCAAACACATGGCCACTGTGAAAGAGGTGCGAATAGACGTCTGGTCCCAGTGGAAGCAGCAGGAAAAGAAGCAAGGGTTCCAAATCACTCATCCTTAAATATTTAAGGATGCATTAGCACCCATTGTTTTGGCCAATGAATTTAAAGTTCTACACCTAGGTGTCCACCCTAACACTTGAGGGACAGCACAAGACACCTGACTTGGTCATGGGCCATGGGGCTTTCTCGGAGCAAACCCTGTTTGTTCGCTCATATCCTGCAACTCCCAGACCTTGCTACAGGAGGAGGAGAGCAGGAGTCCGAACCAATTTGGGCAGGATTTATGTCCTACCAGGACACTCCTTTTCCTCTTTCTTTTCTTTGTGTTGTTTTTAGTACTTCATGGGCTTTGTTTGTTTTTCTTCATAAATATAACTGTCTGTGACTCCAGTGGAGGAAACTGGAAAGCTTACCATTCTCATCTTTCAATCTCTTTTAGGTAATTTTTATTATTCTTTCTTTGCATTATTAGAGTTAAGTAGGTAAGTTACATTTCATAGGAAGTATTCCTCAGTACTGTCATTTTCAACAAAACATGTAATCTTTTGTTTAAAAATACTGATTGTAAAAGATATAATGATACATGGGTTATGAAGAAAACATTTATATTTAGGCTTCTGAATAATAATTTTTAAGGTAACAAGTGCATCCTCCCAAAAATGTTGATTTCTGGTGTTAATGGCATTTATTTAATATGTGTTTTGCAAAACTTCAAAAACTCTTTGTTAAAAGAAAAAGAAAAAAAAAATAAAAGAGTGTTCAAGCCAGAGCTCAGAGCAATTCCTTTAATTTTTTCTCTGAAGTTACCTAATAACTTATCACAAGTCTACCTTTCATTTTTTTAAAACTCTTTACTAGGAGTGTTAAACAGCTGTAAATTTGGAGTATGTGCATGGAGGCATAAATAATTTTCTATCCATTTATTTACAAGTTGAAAATGTACAATGTTAATGTAATGGCTTGGCCAGTAACTCTTGTTGGTTATATTTTGAGTTAGTAGTTTCTTTTTTGAAATAGAGAACAATCAGTACCATACGTTCTTGAAACCTGATTGCATGTTTGTAATCTGCTTCAGGCAGTGTTAGGCAAATAGGGCAGGCTAATTCTGCATACACTTTATTATAATGCACAGAAGTGTTACCATTGGAATTGTACATTGCTTGAATAATCTGAGAGTATATTTTTTCATGCCTGCTTTACTTTAGAGAACATTAGAAAACAAATGAGAGAATAATTCATGTCATTGTATATTTCTTTGTTGCTTTCATTTCACTTCATGTCCTAGATTGAAAAGAAAAAGATAGTAGTAGTATACCCTTGTACCAGTAATGATAATGCAAATTAACGTAAAGGAAACTGGAAGGTTCAGCATTCCTGAAAGGTATTCTTCATACTGTCTGTCATTGAACTAATGTATGATCAAATTTTGTTAGACACAACACTCACACTCATAGATAGAATCTCAAAAATGTTCTAGGGAATTTTTTTTTTTTTGCCCACTTTTCCCTCCAACATGTTTTCATTGAAGCATCTCCCACATGGTTTAGTGGATGTGTGTGGTGGAACTGAGAGTGGAAGAGGCTGAACTTCTCTTCCTTATAAGACACAGACTGTACCATTATTCCAAAACTACTGATCACAGTTCTAAACCAGATTAATACAGTCTCTTTTTTTTTGGTGACTCATTCAACTCTTTAAACTTCAATCATTCCAATAGAATAAAACCACGTTGTGACAATAAATCTTCCATGCAGAAGATTCAGCTATGTTGTTCTCATCTACAGCAGTATTTTGGTTTATAATTTGGGCTTATTTTTGAACACTCTATATATATGAAATTCTAAAATTATTAGTATATCTTAAATAATTTGCTTTGGCAAAGTTGTAATTCTCCTAATGACTGACAAATAATAGAAAACTAACTTCATTTATGCTATTAAAATATTTAATTAAGCAGTCAGCTGCATTGCCAAGTTATAAAAGGTGTGTGAAAACATTCCTCGACTGCATGGCCTCTGGCATCTAACACTGCAAAATGAATTTGTAACTCAGTGAATTAGAATTTTTGCCTGAAGGCCCAGCTATTAGACGTGCATTTCTCATGCCTCTGGGCATGGTTACACTACATCTTGTCCCTTAATCCTCTGCTTCTTTCTGTACTAGTGGCTATAGTACAAAAAGAAGTGAGTTTGATTGTTACAATTTTATTTCCAATACTTGTTAAATTCTCAGCTTTTAAAACTTGGTTTCAGTTTTTCAGTTATTTCAGTAGCATTATAAATCTTTCATTCTTATGCGTCCTTACAAACTAAACCCACCAGAAAAATGACTATTTTTCTTAAAAAAAAATAAAGATAATTAAAAATAAACTTTTTTTTTTTATGTCATGTGCCTGTCACTGCTGTTTTTCATAGCTGTATAGTCCTAGATAAAAGATCCACATGGAGTAGTCACTCACTGAGCCAAAGTACATGGAGTTTCTAACACTGCAGGATGCACTGAATGGCTTAACAGCTTCTGGAGAACACTTAGGGGCACTTTCAATAGGACCATTAAAAGAATTTTATGTTTAAAGCAAATTACACTCCACACTTGAGATTTTAACCCTGAGTTATTCCTGTACTTTGAACATAATCATATTTTGAATGCTTGTAGTTGGACAGCAGAGATTTTTCCGCATCAACTAAAAAGCATTGGTGACAAAGCCAAACGATTGGGGAAGAATTATTTTCAATAGATCATGAGAAAGATGTGAAAATTAGGATTAAAAAAAAAAAAAAAAAAAAAAAAAAAGAAAGGAAGGATGTGGAAAGAGAATGGATTATGCTACAACTGTGCTTAGTCCTCATTCTTACAGCATGGTAAAATGAACGGGCAGAACAAGACACTAAAATAGAATCCTTGTGGATTTAACTCCTTGTCCTATATCTGGAGGTGAAGACGTTACATAAATGAAGAGAATAGATAATTTATTTGCATATTCTTACCAAAGTGGTTTTGGCAATTAAGACTGGGAAAAAATACAGCAGAAATTAAATATTCATTTACATTTAATGGCTTGGTCATTATTGTTATAGGAATGATTTAAACCTTGGGACTTCAAATACCTCTGGCATTTCCATTATGGGCAAACAGTAGCATAGTCAGCTTCCACTTGTAGGCTTTTTAGATGAGTAAAAGCTTCTCTGTCCACTGAGATATAAAGATACAAACCTCTGTTCTTTAACTTCCTCCTCCCCAAAGTACTGTTTTCCTATTAAACACTGCATAATGAACTAGGATATGTCTGTGAGCTACAATGAGCAGCAAAACTACGCTGTACAGAAATACAGTATTTGGTACTGGAAAAGGCATAGCTCTAGTGGTCAAAGTGGAATATCATCCTCATGGACCAGCCAGGAAGCCTGTCTTTTTATTCTTGGTGGGGTTAATGTCACTGTATCTTTCTAAGTCTTAGGCAACTGTATTAGTTTAAGCTAGCCCCACTGAGCTCAAAAGATCAATAAATACTTAATTTGATTTGGAAGTAAAAAATAAATTTTAACAATAAATAGAAGGTATTTTAGGTAAGAGGAATTACAGACAATAGGGGGAAGGGAAAACAAAATATAAAACAAAAAAAAAAATACAACCCATAGATGGGAATGGATGGAAGTTGAATCCAAGTGCTGAAGTTGGAAGTTGGTGGAAATTGGTGGTAGATGCAGATAGATGTAAGATGATGGTGACATGCAGTGAGTTAGAGTTCCAAATACAGCTGCTCTCACCACGTTTGCTGGAGAGTGCATGGTAGAATACCAGCAGCAGGAAAGCAAGACACTGAGCTAGTGAGGACGCAGGGATGAAGAGAAAGAAACAGGAAGTTCATGCCCCCTTTTATAGGGGGTCTCAGAAGGAAGTGGGAGGGGGCTAAACATGATGCCTGGGGGCAGGTCAGATCACCCCCAGGGAGAAGTCAGGATCCAGTTCAGGTAAGCCTCTCCTCCCCCACCCCAGGAGGGCTTAACCCTTTACAGCAACTAAGAAGCAGATTTTCTTGAAAGCTTATCTGGGATAGTTTAATGTCGTGTACCTGATAGTGTCTCTACAAACAGGTAAATCTCACCAGAAACCATTTATGGTTTGTTGGAGAAAGTAACAATGAACTATGAGGAAGTATCTCTATGACATACTGGAGTTTTTGTTCATCCAGTTATCATTTCTGAAACCTGGCAACTGTTGCTATAACTTTAACTATTGCTACTACCAGCCGTTTCACATCAGTGTGAGGGCTAGAATAGAGAGGTAAACAAGAACCAAAATGTTTGCTTTCAAGAGCCACTTCATTCATTAACAGTTTTTCTCCATAAGCGCATAAATCCAAATCAAATTACACAGTTGTGCAGATGCACTTTAAAAAGTGGTATTTGAATAAGCTAGCATGTGCCTTGAGAAGAACAGATTTTTAGTACAAGAGAGAGAAGATTCACTGTGCTGCTCGTTTCCCAGAAATAATTATAATTATTTTTTAAAGTTCTGTGGTATACTGTCCTGGGTTGAGCCTTGTGTCTTTAAGGACCATGGAGTATGGACCTCTAAGAGGTCTAGAGTGGCCAGGAGTAGACAGGAAATTGTAAATCTGATGTATTTCACTCCAATAATGCTTTTGTGGCGCTTTATATTTAGGCTGGTAGCAAAGCCAGTTGTTTCTCTTCCTTCCCTCTCCTCCTAGGGTGATACACTCCCCTAGCTGGTAACAGTAGGGGAGTATCAGAAGCTTGTTTGGCCTGACTAAAGTTGGGGGTTAGTTTGGGCCTCGCCAGCCCGAACTAGCCTAGCAATGGAGCTGATGGAAGAAAGAGCACTGCGGCTTATGGTGAACCCCAAGTGGAAGAAGAAAAGGGCTTCTGTGGTTTTAGTTTTCGTGGGAGGTTTTGGAGACTGTTTTGGGTTGATGGATTCTGTGTTAAAACCTAGATTATGGATTTTCATGTATTTCTTATGTTTCTTCTCTGCTTTGCTAACCTTTGAATATATTCTGTATTTCTATCCGGTCCTCTCTGTGTGGTCTTTCTTTCTTTAACTACTTTGAGCTCAGTCTTCCCCCCACTGCCCACTTACAGGAAGACAATATACCATGTTGGCATTGTGTGGGAATTACAAAGGGATAGGGATGCAGTGTTTAAACAGGAGCAAATACGAGTAACTATAAGCTATAGAAAGCACATCAGTATTTGGTCACAAAGGTGTAATTCCACAATCTGAAGAAGTGGAAGGAAGAGGCAAGATTTTTAAAGGCCTGGGACAGTGAAAATGACACATCAGTTTCTAAACTAGGAAGAAAAAGGAAGTTACTTGTAAAGGCTGTATATCCAAACCTAGGAATGGTGGGCAAATGATAGAGAGAATGAGAAAAGAGTCTTTAACCAGCAGCTAGCAAGGACAGTCCAGAACTTATTTACGTTTAAACTTACTGGGAGTGAAATGAAACCTAATGATTTTTATTATAAACAGTAGTTTGTTAAGAAGGATTTGCAAAATATGCAAGGACAGGTAATGTATTTCTATTTGAGGGAGGAAGAGAGGCAGACAGCTAATGCAATTGCATTATGTAATGACAAAGGGCTTTTTTTTGGTTTGCTTTTAATTCAAAAAGGAAAGGGATACTAATGACTGTGTAAGTAAAATCATACGGGTTGTATAAAACTGTCTTAAGGTGAGGTAGACTTTGGTCATGCAGTTGTGGAGCTGATATTTCTTTTTACTCCTTTTTATTGTGCTGGTGATGCTTTGCTTTATGTATTCATTCTAAGAAGTTCTGGTGGTCTCTGACTGGAAACAGACAGCAATGTCACTCTTCTGCACATTCACTTCATCTGCATCCATATAAGTTCATCCATTTTATTGACTCACAGCCTGTATCTGAAAGAACTCTCTCTAATTGGCGATTAGCTTGCATCTATCAATCTTGTTGTTAGGAGGATTGACAGTTGAGACAGATGTCCGAGCTTATTCAATTAAAGCTCCAGTTGCATCCATTGCCAACCTTATGTCAGGTCAGTCCCTTCAAATGCAATTTGCAAAGCTTCAAGCAGGAATGTTTTTACATTCATTCTCAAATGTGTCTCTAAAAATATTTTCTACAATTTTCTGTTATTTTTTCTGAATGCAGTTGGAATCTAATTTTAACTTTGTCCTTGTTTTGTTATGTGTTAGTCTAGAGCATAGACTCATTTTATTTTTATAGCATGAACTCTTTTAAGTGTGCCAGACTAATTCTTCATGATTCAGTAGTCAATATCCATAGATGGCATTTCCAAAGGTGTTATTAGCTGTGTTCAGGTAAACAATACCTTTTATTTATTTTTAAATTTGAATCCTTTATGCGAATCCCACAAAAGAGATTAGTTTCTCATTCAAATAAATGAGCCTCATCCAGATAATATCTACTTGCAGTGTGGCTATTAAGGTGGTGAATAAATGCCTTTTATACATCAGAAGGATTTCATTAACAAGTCAAAAAGGACATTCTGACTTGTTTCCAACTTGGTGCAGGTCTTTTTTCATTCTCACTGAACAGCACAAAGACAAGAAAAAGGTTTTGCTTTGTAAAGTTTCAGAAAGCCACAATAAAAAAGTGTTTTGGGTTTGTTTTTTTTGTTTTTTTTTCAGAGGGAGGGATGAAACTAGTTTGATTTTGTCTCCCGAAAAGTACTGATTTAAAGATTTCATTACAAGTGCCCCCATGAGCCATTTACTAATGTCATTAGCTGTCTTTGTCAGCTGGAAGGAAGTTGTACCTCAAAATAAGCTGGAAAGGATTTTAAAAGTGATAAGTAGGTAGGTAGGTAGGTAGGTAGGTAGATAGATAGATAGATAGATAGATAGATAGATAGATAGATAGATAGAGATTAGAACACAGATGATGCTTCTGTCTTTGTAGTGCTGGAGCGCTACCACCGATGAACTTAAAAGGTACAGCATAATATTTCGTAATTGAGGGAAGTGATCTAACTGGTACCTGAACTGAGAATAGATATTCAGACAAGAATCAGTCTGAAGAGTCTTAGATCACCATATTTATTTTAATTTCTCGTGTTCACTGTGTTACTATCACATTTATATTTTCAGAAACATCAAAATCATATTTGGATTCAGTCTTATCCCTATTTTCTGCTATCCCTTTTTCATTCAAAGAGTTTGCATGTAAGTGGTAAGTCAGTATAGGTAAATTATTTGAACAGCTTGAGTCCCTAAAGAGGGGGAAAGGAATTGAGACAAGGATTTCATTTAATTTTTATACTGGTGCTAGGTAGTTCAGTTGTATTTTGTGCAGTGTATCATTTGTAATGTATATACTGTTGTTGTGTCTACACAGAATAATTTAAATGTTCAGTGTAAAATCCTCTGCACAATATATTTCCTTGAAAATCTAGTTTAATTTTTGTGTTGACATTCTAGTTTGGGTTTATGCATATGCCTGCTTTTTCTGTTATGGGATACAAGTAGTCGATTTATGGAGTCTTATTTTTTTCTCAGACTGAAATGGTGTTCTAATTGGTTCCATAGCTCATATCTAGCAACATCTTTCAAAACTGTAGAAGTTATGGCTATATCCTAAAATATTGCATGCTGGAGTTTAATCAAGCTTAATTTGAAATGTGTTTGGAAATGCAATATGTGTAATGCCTTAACCTATTTAACTTTTGAAGTGGTATAATGTCTGGAGGAGTTTGAAAATAAAGAATTCCTTCCTTGTTTCTATCAGAGTTTTTTCTCATGAGAAACATTTCTTTTGTTCTTCATTTTCCAAATAACCTTGAAAATTTATAGGCTGAACAAGTGGGGCATACTTGCTGAGAGTGTTCGGGATCAGAAATTGAAAATTCTCCTTTTTATAGTATCCCAAGAGTTTATGTAGAAGTTTTATGTCTTCTTTTGTTCTAAGGCACACAAAGCCTTCTGGGTTTCTTTTAACAGAATAACGGTATCAGATTTTTGTCATTTTTGTTCTTATGTATAACCAAATCATCAAAACAAACAGATTTTTTTACATTGGCTTTATAAAATACTATGACTTGATTTACTTGGTTATTTTGCACATCTGCATATATATGCAGTGGTTCTTACCTGATCTTGAAGGGTTAACCTTTTACTAATGATATTGTCCATTTTCATGGGCATTGTTTATGACAGGCGATAATTGGTTAGGGCCACTAAAAAGAAAAAGAAAAAAAAAGAGAAAAGAAAAAAAAAAAAAAAAAAAAAAAAAAAAACTGGCATTTGAATAACTCCACTTGGACAGTATAGTGGATATACTAAGGAAGCTGGCCAAGAAAGGCAACCACTTTGCCAAGTGGGCCAGTTACCAGCTAAAGGATCTTGCATTTTCACAAAAGGCAGTTTGACAAATGTGATTGCCAGGTTATTTGACAGTAGCTGTACCCTGAAATTTTGGGAAAGGCAGAATGCAAGATGCAGGTACAGGTGATAAGAGAGCCTCCTGCCTTAGAAGGGAGGCCAGGATCTCTACAAAGAGGAGAAGAGTGAATATTCTCTGCAAATTTGACCACATATTCCTCTCCACTCAAGAGTAATGAATGACACAAAGGAAACACTTACAGATGTGATATAATTTGACCATATCTGTGTATTAGTACTATGTTAAGTACAACTGAGATAAGAGATTCAGAACATGACTGTTTTTGTTCATCTGAAGCTTAGAAAAAGTAAACTACAAACTTGGAGCTCAGATTTATGGTGGTCAGGTAGCTAGGGTTTGTAAGTAAATACACACAATCCAAAAAGGTGATTGCTTTTTTTTTCTTTTTCTTTTTTTTTTTTTGACTCTGATACAGTGAGGAAATGAAAACTCAATTCTTTGTGAAATCCTTTCCCAAGATAATTTCTTCCTAAAAGCTTTTCTAGAAAACCTAAAGTCAGAGACTGCATCTGATCTCTTTTCACAATGAGGAAGCTTAGCAATAAATGGATTCTGTCTGGGATATAGGCATGGCAGCGCAACCAGATTTGATCACAGAAAAGCTTTACTAGAACTAATGTCAGGCAGAAACAGAATTAAGCTGCTTGTTTCAGCTCTGGAACAGAGTGTTCAGAAATGCAAGATTTAAGGCTTGTCGATTCCCAACCCGAGCTGAGCCACTTATTATCCAGTTACTCTCAGGGCAGTCTAGCCTCAAAAGGTTTATTGGCATAGCACAGCAGCATGTTAATGCAGCTAGACTGCTTCCAGAACAGGACAAATAATTTCCCGCAGCACTGTATAGGCTTGCTATTCTGGGACCTCTCTCTTGATCTTCCAGCCATGCTTTAATTAGGTAGCTACTAATTCTTCTACATTCTTCATTCTGAGGACTGTGTCATGCTACTAATTCAATAATGCACACTACCTCTTTATAATGTTAAAAGTGCTTTGGTCAGCACTTGAAAATTTAAGTAGCTGAAGTTAGTCGCTGTAATTAGAGACCTCAGAATTTTAAATTGTTCGGGGTTTGTTCTGGTTGGGACTGGGGAAAAGAATGTGAAATAGCAATCAGGCTGCATTTTAACAAACAAACTGCAGACGGGCAGTCTCTTGATAGACAGTTGACAACATAAGGATTTCAGATTTTAGTTTAGTTCCTGCATTTTGTATTTTTCTACCTGACTTTTATGTCAGATATAAATGTGAACACTATGACGTAATTCACTGGAGTATTGATGTCTTTCATTGACAGTGACAAGTGGCAAGGACAGTGAAGTGTTTCTGTATATATATCTTTTGAACACTATCTGCTCTTGTAGAACAAGAGGGCATTTGTGAACTTGTGCTATAGTCGACACCAAGTACAACTAAAGTTCAAGAGGGTTCAGATCACTGTTGACTGAGTGGGTAATGACCACATGGCAAAGATAATATTAATTTCTCTTAAAGGAATAATCATCTTAGATCTCAAGTACATTTTTAGTTTAAATTGGGAGAAAACAAACTCACAAACAAATTAATTAATTAAAACATAATTTATTTTTTAACCAAAATGAGTTCCCCCCAACTTTTTCTTAAGGCTGCTTTAGAGTGCCTCTAGTAAGTCACCATTAATTAAATCTTTCATTGGGAAAACACATGAATGGAAGATTGGAACTCTACATGTACAAACTATTTATAACTGAAATATATTTAGATGGGCAGTATTTTATAGGGGCAAATGTAATTTTCCATGCTGAACCTGGTACCTTTTTCTGTATTGAAGTTTTGGTCCAAGAATTACACACACGCAGGTACAAAATAGAAAACTGGAGAGCTTCCTCTAGAGTGATTGTAGGTCCTTAAACCAAAAGCAAGAGAAGAAATCTCATCATTAATAGTTACTACACAATAATAAATACGCATTAGTTAATGCACAGCTTTCAGAAGGCTTGTGTTGTGCATTATATTGTGCAGGTCACATATATTTCAATTCTGAAGAAGGTCCAGACTATGTTAGGGTTCCAGTCTTGGTTGGTTTGTTTGCCTGTTTGTTTGGGTGTTGTTGTTTTTTTGTTTTGTTTTGGTTTTTGTGGGTTTTTTTTCCTTTCTTTCTTTCATATAACGGAGGAGGCTTGACTCCCACCGTTCTTTGGCTCTCGGAGTCACTGCACACTCAGTTGTTCACTGTATGCATGTGCCATGCATAAAATGGTTGCTGCCTCAGGCAGCTAAACCCCTGCTAAACAACTTGCCTTGAGTTAAAGTGAGTATTTGCATGAGAAAGTTGTGAGCTGAATGCAAATACTGCTTTTTGGCTGAAGTAGTTGCCGGATAGTCAGCATGCAGCCACAGGAGTGCCCATACTGATACATAGTAAGTGGTGGTATTGGGGCAAGAAGAAACAGAAACAACAATTCTTTTTGGAATGTTAATTGTGGAAATGTTAGGCCAGTGTTTCAGAAATCAAGCTAAAAATAGTTGTTAGTACATTAATTACTCTTTTCTCTCCCCTCTCTTATTAAAAGGACTCTGAAAATATTCTTGTCTGGCAATCTGGTGCATGTGGTTATCCTTGAGCCCTTGTTTTCTGCTGTCCAAACCAGTTCCACATATTTCTAAAATGCTTGGGTACTGTCTAATTACTGCACAGATCTGTTTATCCTCCTTCAGTGATTCCATAAACCCACCATCTTACCATAAGCTCTTGTTTTGCCTTAATAGATCCAGACCCTTTCTAAAATTCAAATTACCTTTGCTTCTGCTCCTTTTTCTGCCTCCTGAATCTCCCAGCCTGTCCTGAAACCCAGCTCCTCATTATGCAAGTTCATAGTGTTCTTTGCCTCAGTCTCTTACCTCAGCTAACAAGCTGGCATCGGTTTACTCCTCAGACACTTTCAGCTTCCATTTGCCACATGCAGCACAGCTTGAAGCAGTTTGTTTTGCTATAAATTGGAGTTTATGGTAACGCACAGTGTATTTGGAAATGTCACAATATTTAAATAACAAACTTCCCTACCCATAAAGAACCAAAAAATACCATAAGCAGTGGTAACAAGATTTTTATGTTTCTGCAGCCTTAATGACTTTTATAGGTACTTGTCTGTAACTGAATTCTCTTTAGAAAACCAGAAAACTTTCCTAACTTCAGTGGGTCTTAGACCAAGCCATATGTTTTCAGACAGGCTGTGAGACCACCCACCATCATCCATCTTCATCTTCTATTTGTTTTTATTGTGACAACTTCAAATTACATTTTTCCTGGTTTGTTCTCAGAACTTATTTTGCTTTTACAACAATCTTTTCCAATAAAGTATTTGCAAAGAAACAGATGGTGATCTTATTTTCTCTGCTCTGAAAGGACAACACTTCTCAGTTTAGTAGCAAAGTAAGACCCTTTGTGGTATTCAATACATTTTGAAGGATGAATCAAGTATCTAGGATAAGGAGCAATGTGTACAAGCTAGAATACAGGAAGTTTCACATCAGCACAAGGAGACACACTTCTTTATGGTGACGTTGATGGAGCATTGGAACAGAGAGGTTGTGAAGTCTCCTCTGGAGACTTCCTGTGTTGCCTATCCTAGGTGACCCTGCTTTGACAGGGGCATTGGACTTGAGGATCTCTGAAGGTCCCTTCCAACCCCTAGCATTCTGTGATTCTGTGATCAGAACACAAAGATAATCCCTTTCTTATTAATCACTACATAAGCAACTAAATGTTGTCTACAAAATATCTTGACAGTCAGTTGGAAGAGCTGTCAATGACACAACTTTCGCAATGAAAGTAGTGAGTAGTCTTTAATGAGAATATTTTTACTATTCCATTTATCATTCTTTCAATTTCTGTATTTGGAACAAAAATCATAAAGTAACTGTTTACTATTAGATAAAACAAATTCTGGAGTACAGTATATTTACAGAGGAGTGGGTAATTTCTGTTTATTTATCTCATATTGCAATTAGGAAAATAAAGATCCTTGTGATCTTGAAATATAGTTCAATAAAAATACTACTTCTGAAAGTGTATTCTATAAGAAAAAATCTAGAGAATGGAGATAATTGATTTTTTTTTCTCATTAAATCATTTAGCATGTTCATTCATATTAAATCAGCTATGTTGCAGGATTTCTTTCAGTTCCTGTTAAGTGCCATAGCATATCTTAAAGTGATATGCTTTGTGATAGTTAGGGCATGCACTGCTTTTATTCTTCCTTTCTTATGAGGAGTGCATCTCTTAATAGTACCTGTCAAAGATGGAAAGACCTAATGCTCTTCTTGCCTGTAATGGTGAGTATTAAGGTATGAGATGGGATTTTTAAAAAAAATAATTCCTTTATTAAGGTTTATATTCAAAACTCTCTCCCCTGCCTAGTATTTTTAATAATATGTTCTTTGCAATGGTCATGAAATCATTACACAGATGAGAACAGAGTATAGAACACTTAAGAAATAACTACCAATAATATAGCAAACAGTAAACCATTAGAACTGGAAGAGAGGTTCTTGCAGTTGATTATACCGCTTGCCCACTAGAGAGACTTGAGAAACTCCTTTCTTCTTAAGGCAGAAGGCACTTAAAGAGGCTTTAAGTATTTACTCACAAAATATTAATATCTCTGGATTCCTGGGGCTAACTACAGTTTCCAGACAGTACCCAAACATTTGCAGGGAGTTCTGTCCCTGCCTTCTTAGCCATTCAGGCTTGTAGATCTTCGCAGGCTGGGAGAAAGGCAGATCTCTGACCTGATCCTGGTTCCTTTTGGATGATCTATGTCCCTTACAGGGCTCCCAGTCTTGGCAAAAGACTTGTAGATGTGCAGTCTTGGCAGAGATGTCTTGCAGGTGTGCAGACAGGCACAACATTGCACTGGCTAAGTTAGCCTATTGCATGGAGGCATTTATGGCCTATTCCTGGTAAACTTGAGGCAGGTTTCCAGACAGACAAAAGTAAAGTATTAGGGCTTATTATGTTGCAAAGCTAACTTATAGCTTAGGAGAGCATGGCAGGATGCAAAAGAAATGAAGCAGAAGTTCTCTAAGAAAAGAGGACTGGCAAAACATGTTGTGTTTACCTGCTCATCTCTATTTATCAATGTAGCCTGAGACTAATGGTTCCTTTGGCTACAGATTAGCCAATCAGAATGACATTTTGTCAGCTTAACTATATTAGGTATAGTCAGAGTTTGCTTTTACCTTTTTAGGCCGGGACACAAACAAGCGTATAAACATGTGAAGGATCCTGTAAACAAGTTTAGGAGAGAAGACTGGAAGGCACCACAGGCTTTTGTCTTCCTTTCCTGTAGTTGCTTCACCCGATAGCAGAAGGAGGGAGAGCAGTAAAATATGTCTGGATAAGCCAGGACATGTTTAGGCTTAATTTGGCCTATTTTGGCCTTCCACAACATTGCCTTCTAGTGATATATGAAAAATTAAGACATCTGCTTTTTAAAAACAAATATGTTATTTTCATTATGTGTTTTAAATATCACACCAAGGGCAGCCTAACAAATAACATAGAGTTTTAAAGTGTTTGTAACTTTAAAAAGAAAAATTACACAAAGCGTGGCATTTGATTTTTTTGTTTGTTTGTTTTGGTTTTTAATGAATGTATTTAAAACCAGCATAAAGTTAGGCACTAGCTTCTGTGATGGTGAAAGTTAAGTTAAAAAACTGTTGATTGTAAAAATACTTATTCTTTTGAACACATATACATGATAAGTTGCAATAAATACCCCATGAGACAAACAGCTTATTCAAGAGCAGTGTTTGTTACTATTGAAAAGGCTGCTGCTTCTTTTTCAAAATGAGATTTAAGGGCAGAGTGAGTGAAAAGCGAGTACAACAAAGAACTCTGCTTGCTAACCAGACATGGGTTCATGTCAGTGTGAAGTAAGTAGAACTTCGCATTTTATTTCATTACAATTCATGAAATCTGACTACAGCAACAATTGCTAGACATTATATTAAACACCAAGATACTCTCAATGGCATGTTTCCTTCCTGTTTGCAGATCTTTTTCTTTTATATATGTGTCTTTTTAGTTGTTTCTCAAAAGTACTGGAAGAAAACATGCATTTTAGTATAAACTTCAGATTTTTATGCTTATGTGTCCATGACTTATTAATGAGTTTGTCTGTGCTGATGAAGCTTGCTAAGCTAAATATATGGTGGAATTTTTTTCATGGTCAGAAGTATTTATAGGGACCAGAGCCTTCTGAGCATTTCTAGATTGATAGTAAGATTACTCTGCAATACTCTGCTGGTCCTCCACCTGAGAGTTTGCAGAATAATTTCTCTGGATTATTGTTTATTTTTATTTCCATAGTTGTAAGATCTATACATTGCTAGAAGGTACTTCTAGTACTGGTTAAGTAATTATTCTACTTCTAAACATTTAAGTCTATTGTATGCTGACAATTAAGGTGAAGAGAATAGACAAGAAAACATAAACTATATCAGAGTTCTATTTGATGCTGGTCTATGTAAATTGGTCTTCCATATTTGATCACAAATTCTCTTTGACTGCTGAAATAAATTTTATCTCAAAAATGTGTATACTACAGTGCTAGGTACCAATGAGAGAATAGCAGTAACAATTAGCACATGAAGTCACCACAATGCTACTGCCTGTATTGGAGTGTCTCTGATTTTGATTAATTTTAACAAACATTTATGAAAACATAATGTGCTTAGTTGCAATACAAAGTCTATCAATAACAAAGGGGCATCATAATTGCCACATTATAATACATGACAGAAGTGGTGGACTGAGGAGAAATGTAACAATTCAGTTTTCTTAATATATCTTTTTGAAACAATGATCCACAGGAGTACCACTTAAGAAATTTTAAAATGGTAAAAAACATGAAGAATGAACTCAGCACCCTCTGGACTCTGAGGTTTTTGACATCAAGAAATACAATCACACTTACTATAGCATTTTGTTTCCTGTCCATCTTTTGTCATTTCTGGGACAAGAATGATGTCCTCAGACTCAACAGTTAAGTCTGATACAATCACCTCGACTTTCTGAAGTCAGTAGAATTGTTCAAAGATTTACATTTAGATGTGTGATTATGTGCTTTTGCAAATGGTGCATACCTGCCAGAGGAAGTATAGGATTTAGTTAATAAAGTAGAACTTTAAGTACTTATTTCTTATTTTATACCACTTCATATATATAGGCAGATGGGTACAACATTGCTTCATAAATGCATTATGTGTAGAAATAGGGAAAAAAATATATTATTGTAATGTATCAGTGTTTTTTATTAAATGCATTGATATGTTAATATTTCATAAAACAATATTTCTTAGAGGAAAAAGTATTTAATGTTTTTTCAGCATTCTGCATCCAACCACTGAGTTATAGTTTTGAATATAGTAATAAATTATCTTGCACTTATTTTTGTGAATATGGAAATATAATTTATAATCTTCTGCCAATTAGCTTTTCTCCTTAGTAGTATTTCTGAGGCATTCATTGCTGATGTAAAATTCTATTAAGATAAGAAAATACAGACTGTTGGACTTCTCTGCTTAATTTTTCTTGAGACTATCAGACAGTGCTTCTCCCAGCAGCTGGGAAGAGAGAGAATGTAATTTGTACTTTCCAAAGCTTTTGATTTGAACTGATTGGTATATTCTTTCCAGAAAGCTGAGTAAGTTTTATTACAATACAAACATGACCTTCAGGGAAAGGTTAAAGAGAACTTTAACAAACTACTTTCCCAACCACTCAAAAATAAACAGTTAAGAAATGGCTGGGCTCAGCTTCTCAGGTAAGTAGCGCTCATTAATTGTCTGTTGCTGGCATACTCATTGTTATCTGACAATTGTCAGCTGCTGATATTAAATCTGGAACAAGCATGCACAGTTAACTAATGAAACTGAAGTGCCAGAATTAAGATTCTGCTACTTGTCTTTTATAGCTAATGAGGAGATCTCTGTAGCCCAAATAACAGTTGCAAATGATTTAATGGGATCTTTTATGAGGTTTATAGTTAGTATGATCATGCAGTTTAATTATTTCTGGTGTATTAGTATGATCTCTGTTCTTTTCACTTTTCACATAAGGAGACTCATTGCTTTTCTCCAAAGATCTGGTATGATAGACAAAACATCAGAAATAATTAAACTAATGGTGGCTACACATAGCAAAATTATAAATAAGAATTTGATCAGGTATCAAAAATTCCTCATGGAAATGTTAGTTCCTAGTTGTATGCAGAATTCCTCTCATCAGCCTCATAGTTTCATCAGTTTGATAGTGTTGTGCTTCTTTGCCACCCTGATTTATCCATTTGTGGGAAAGAGGTCAAACATTTTATGGCCTCTCATTGTTTAAGCTGTCTTTATAACTCTGAATAGAATGATTGTTTTGAGATAGGAATGCCTCCACTTTAAAATCCAGCATCCTGAAATTTGTCGCTATGGTCCCCAGGTCTCTGGCATTAAGAACTATTCTTGGCAATGCTGAAACACTGATATGGCTTTTACAAGAAAAAAAAATATTTGAAAACATAAATTGGGGTTCTTCACAATTCTGACTCATTGTATGTACTCCAGCAGTTTTGCCTTCATTAGAGTCTTGGCAAATTTTCATAACAGCCATAAAATAACAACTTTTTCCCTAATACTAAATAGTCACACATAGCAAACAGCAGATTTTCTATTCAGGATATGAAGAAATTAGAATAAGGTGGTGTTTTGAAGTGGAATATGAACATTTAGCTTTCTTTTAACTCTTGAAATCTTTCCCCAGTATTGCTGGGTTTATTTCTTAGTGCTGCCTGTAGCTCAGGCTAGTTGTGACTGATAAGGGCAAATAGTTTATTTAAAGACAACTAAATAAAAGCCTCTGAACAGAAAGTGAGAGGCACTGTAATTTTTAGATGGATATGCTGGACTAAGGCCATTTACACTCAGTCAGGTGTTGCTTTCATTTGCGCTTCTGAACTTTTTCCTCATTGGGGACTGTGCCCAGGGAGGAAAGCATGCCACTGTGTTTGGTCATGCGATGGGGAAGAGCTGAAACTAGAGAGGTTGTGATTTACAGTCAAGGGTTTAGAACATCTGCTTCTCTGGAAGATCTGTTTACTGCAAGCCTGAAATTACAAGCTGGCAAGCAGCAATCTGGCTGTGGAGGTTGTGGTAGGAGTATATGGGCAGTGGAGGGGGAATACTTAGCATGAGTTGGACAGCCAAAGTACTCTTCATAAGTAATTTATACAACATATATATCAGACATAAACAGCTCTTCTTCTTTGTCCTGTTGCATGGACAAAGGAGATGGCAGTGAAGATAATTGTGAAAAGCACTTAATCACACTGGCTGATGGTGCAGATCTGTCTCAGCTGGGTTCTCCTCAACCAGACAAATTATAACCTACAGGCCTATTAGTTCTTCACACCTTTTAGCAGTGTTTCAGGGAGACAAAAATAAAAAACACAAGATGTATGGCCAAGAATATTAAATCCTGCTGATACTCCGATGTAAAAGTTTGTCCCTCAAACTCTAAGTGCTGGATGGTGTAATTATTGATTTGGAATGAATAGTAGCAATGTGATCTCCATTCTTCAGTGTGCAATTGCTTTAGAATCTTCATTAGAAAACTTATTTCTGTAACTTTTTATTCTTAATTAGAAATTAATCTATGTGGCATCTATGTTAAAAAACCATGACCAAGAACTAAGCATGTTATCACAGTTTTGTTACCAGTCCTGAAAGTAATGTTTACTTTAAGCCCAGATCTCCTTTTACTCAGGAGAGTAAATCTCAGTGACCAAATTTAGAAACACTAAGTTCAAGTAAACAAATGTTCTTCATTCCAAATGGATAATAATGTTTGAGTGTATGAGCCTAGTTCTGACCTTTTTTTAAGAGTCCATTTTATCTCTTCCATGTGAGATAAATGTAAACAATGTTTAATAGTTGGAATGTTTTGCCAACTGCAATATTACTGACTAAGCTTCTTTCATTCCTAGACTTCCTAGGTACAATATATACCATTTTTCTTTAAGATCTACAAAAGGCTTATTAATAGAAGTCCTTCATCCAGAGCTATCAGGGCTCCTTCCCTTCCCCCCCACTACGAGGGAGAGAGGTCATTTATCTTCAGATGCTGAATCCCATCTTTCACACTTGATGAAACCTTGCTTCGGGATAAGTCTTGTGGCATTCTCCTTCGTCTTTCATAAATGAAATGCTGTTAATAAAGCAATTATACGCAGACTGCATAGCATTGATAGCAATCTAGTGCATGTATCTACTGGTAGGTTTAACTGATGTTACTTTTAATTTTGCTTATCAGATCTACCTTTTCTCCCTCCCTTTTTGACAGCTGTGACTGAAGTGAAAATTGATTCTAGCTTTTTAAGATCACTTTGTCGTTAGGCATGCAATGCTATATTGAAAAGCCACAGATAAAAGGTGTTGATGGACGAGGTGCAAGGATTAAAACTATGCCCTGTTTGTATTTGTGTGTGAGGCAGTAGATCTGCAAGATTGAGTTAATTTTCTCCTTACTATTGCTAATGCTGATCTGGTCATGATGAAAATAGAAGCTGCCTCCTTCCCAGTGTGTTTTTAAGTGCATTTCCATTTGTGAGATTGCTCGCCAATGCTAAAACCGCATGCCCTATTTATTTTGTGAACAGAAAGTAGATTTTTTTTTTTAAGAGAATATTTATATCCACAGAATGCAGTAAGAGAAAAGGAAGAGAAAATATAGGAAAAATACATGAAATTTTGCACCCAACATGCAGGTGAAGTGCCAAGCTTTCACGAAAAAAATAGTTCAACTTTGACTGGAGAATATGCAAAAAAAATAATTATTACTGACAGCCTAAATAACAACTCCCACCTTCACCCACACACAGCCCTGAGCCAGTGTTGATTTAGTCTTGAAAATCTGAAATCGAGCTTGCCTTGCCTTCAAGTAACTCTTTTCCCACTGTGGTGCTAGAGAATGGATTGCAAGATGTGGCTGACTTCAGACCTTGAAAAGAAAACAAAACTGCTCAGTTAGACTCTCCAGAAGAGTTTCATTTGTTGCAGTGAATTACACTGATCACTGGATACTACTAGGGAAGGGAAGGAAGGAGGAATCACACCTTGTGAAGAGGTCAGATTAAACCAGTCAGGGAGGTTCATAGTGTCATGAACATTGCAGGTAGGGGAAAAAATAATAAATAAATTTTAAAATATAGCTGATAACTTAATTATCTGCCACTATCACTTTGGAAGGTCTTTTAAACATGTCCAAAATATCTACCAAAATTTTCAGCTGGAGTGACAGCAGATTTTTAAGTAAGGATAAAAATGCAGCAGTCTTCCTGGAATAAGACTCTGACAGACTATGATGAATTACCTTATTACAGTTGTTCGCATGACAAATGTACTTGATCAGTGTTTCTTCTTGGGAATAGCTGAGCTTATCCAGAGGCAAAAGTTGAAAGGAAATTAAAGCTAACTAGTAATCCTAAGTGGAATACATCAGAATTTCTAGCAACAGAAGCTGAGAAAACTAATCAATTATGGTGTATGTCAATAACAAAACACTTCTCATGTCCCCTGTAGTATGACTTCTTCCCTTATCTGTTTAATATTATTGATAGAAATTTCACATCCACATATTCAGTTAAAATGAAGAGTTGTACTCAAAGCAAAATGCTTTATAAGTGGCAAGATTTAGACTTTTTCTATGATGCAGGACCAGTCACAGGAGTGATTTAGAGTGCTTACCTTGAACACATATGCTGACAGGGAAATTGAGATGGGCCAGATCTACCTGGTAACAAATCACACCTGACTTTGCTACCAGCTTTCCCAGTGAAATTTGCAGCCTCGATAGTCCTGGTTACAAAGTCAGTTTGTGGCTATCAGCTGCAGGTATGCTATGCTAGCAAGAGGGCTGCAGGGCAGCCTCTGTGAAGTGATTGGACACAGCTGGTTCCATTTAACTCAGTGAAGGACATGACTGAGTCCCAAGAGCCACGATGGCAGCACCCCGAGGGAAAGCCTGTGTGAGAAGAGGCAAATGGTGTACAATGGTGCACAATGGTGCACAGATGCTGAGGGGGAAAGTCTGAAAAAGAGCTCTGTAAGCGAATTTCCAGAGGAAAGGAGATGGTCTAGGTGCCAGAGCAGGAATTAATTTTGAGCCCTTGGTGAAATCATGAATCAAGTATCCACATTGCAGCTATGCACCATGCTGGAGTAAGGGGAAAGTAGGAGAAGGAGCAGGAGCAGGAGCAGAAGAGTGAAATGATTCTATTCCAGCCTATTGCTCCACCACTCAGCTATGCAGGGAGTCAGAGTAATTGGTAACAAGGGAATGTGTATGTGTTTCTACTTTTGTATTTCTTTCTTACCATCCAAACGTATTTTTCTAAAGTTAAACCTGTTTTGTCCATGGCAAAAAAAAAAAAAAGAAAAAAAAAAAGGTACAGTGTGAAATGCAGAACAGTATTCAGACTTTAGCTAGCATTTATCAGACAAACTTGTTTCAGTTTCGTAAAACACGAAGAGACAGTAATTATCACTTTCAATTTCTACATTATTTCAAAAGAAACTCATAACGTAGGACCTAATGTATGATTATCTAGCCAGTGTTATCAGAGCTGTCATAACCTGTAAATCTCTGATCTGCCCACTTTAGAATTTAGAGTTAGCAAATAAGTTTTCGATTAGTGATAGTTGCAAACAGATAAAGTAGGTTGTTACCCCAAATTTCAATTGGTAGTCTGTCTACCAAGGCACCAAATCTTAGTAACAGAACAGGAGTAGAATTTGGATAGTGAAAAATGTTTCAGACAAATCAGATGTTTTGGTTTGACCCAGTATTTCTTTTAAAAAGTTGTCATACTCTTTTAAAATAATCTGAACTGGGTTTTGTTTGTTGTTTATTTAGTCTTTAAGCAAAACATATATTATTCTGATTTCTACCATCGTTTTCTAAAAGAATGTGGCATACTAAGCACAATACATCATAAGTACACTGATGATGTATTGTTCTAAGTAATGGAAATTAAGTTGAAATTAGGCTGTAGGTACAAGCCAATTTTTGTGATGAGTGCGTCAAAACTTTTTGAGTGAGGTTGTTTAATGTATTTTTACCCTTCTGATTCAGTCATTGGCAAAGGTTTTCCAGTCAATACTGGGAATTAGGGACATTTTTTGTATGTTTTTTTGTTATATGCAATTATTAGTTTATTTCATGGCATGATTTGAAAATCAACCACATGTGCAGAAAAGCTTATGCTGTTGTTTATCTTGGCTCTAGAGGAAAGATAAGTACATTTGCATCTGAGCTTTTGAATCTTGTCAGAAAATAATTTTCTAAAAAATATTAGTTCTGTCAGTGCCTAGCTTTAAATTGTGGAAAATAAGATTTTGTTATTGCTTATGTTTTGTAATACTATGTTCATGAAGTGCTCAGCATACTCTAATCACCCTGATCGCACTAAACTAAATGCATTTAATGGAATATGTAGTCAGTTATTCTGGGAGTAACACTGCCAATATAAACACAGTTTTCCTTACTGTTTCTTTGAATTGTTCTGGTGTTTCTAGGGCTTAGAGAGCAGGAGGAGGAGTGTATTTGGGTCGAAACACATGTTTTATTGCCCTCATATCTGTCCAAGGAAATATAATGTCTCTGAAAAAGTTAGCACCTGAATGGGTTTGCTGGAAATTCTTAGCTCAGCCTATTCAGTTTTTGTGTTCAAAGTGCAGTGGTCAATGAAGCTGTGACAGAGCCAGCAACACAGCTAACATATTTCAACCATATATTTTTAAAAGTTATAATCTCTGTGTTTTACTAAACTATCTTAATTAGTGGAAGAATCTCTCCATGACAGTAAGGAACTGCATAAGAACTTAAGTAGAATGTAAGCAGATGCATAGAGGATGTAAACCCGTTTTTTTCTTTTTTTTTTTTTTCCTCTTTGATCTAGGGAAATGCAAGCTGGCTATATAGAGTGTATTCACCCTGCCAGTCATAATACAGCTACAGAAGTAGGGCTGTATGTTCTCCCTGCCCTATGTAAATTTGCAGTGCAGCTGATATAAATACTGTACTCTTTCTGAGGAGGAAAAAAAATCAACATAGTTTCATAGAATCATAGGGTTGGAAGGGACCACAAGGATCATCTAGGTCCAACCCCCCTGCCATGCCCAGGGACACCTTACCCTAGATTAGACTGGACGGATCTTCACCCAGCCTTGCCTCAAACACCTCCAGGGAAGTGGCCCCAACCACCCCCCTGGGCAACCCATTCCAGGGCCTCACCACTCTCATCGTGAAGAACTTCCTTCTCACATCCAATCTGAATCTGCCCACTTCCAGCTTTGCTCCATTTGCCCTAGTCTTGTCACTACCTGATAGCCTAAAAAGTCCCTCCCCAGCTTTTCTGTAGGCCCCCTTCAGGAAGGCCACAATAAGGTCACCTCGGAGCCTCTTCTTCAAATGGAATAACCCCAATTCTTGCAGTCTGTCCTCATAGGGGAGGTGCTCCAGCCCTCTGATAATCCTCGTGGCCGTTCTCTGGAGATGCTCCAGCATGTCCACATCCCTCTTGCCCCAGCGGCTCCAGAACTGGATGCTGTATTCCAGGTGGGGTCTCACCAGGGCGGAGCACAGCAGAGGGGGAGAATCACCTTCCTGGACCTGCTGGCCGCACTTCTCCTGATGTAGCCCAGGATCTGGTTGGTTTTTTGGGCTGCAAGTGCACACTGCTGGCTCATGTTGAGCTTCTCATCCACCAGCACCCCTAAGTCCCTCTCCTCAAGGTTGCTCTCCAGCCACTGCCCAGCCTGTATTTGTGCCTGGGATTGCCTTGACCCAGATGCAGGACCTTGCACTTGGCCTTGTTGAACCTCCTGAGGTAGGCTTGTGCCCACCTCTCCAGCCTGTCCGGGTCCTCTGGATGGCATCCCTGCCCTCCAGCGTGTCTGCTGTACCACACAGCTTGGTGTCATCATTTATTTGCCTTGATGGGAGACAAGATTGATTAGGACTCTTCTTTATAAAAAATTTCCTAAAGGCTTAACATGATAATTTCAGAAGAATAGTCAGTATCCTATGTGTCTTATCTACTTTTTCCCTTTGAAGGCATTTCTGATTCACACATTTGCTCCTTATATCAGTTCTCAAATATTTTATTGCATTCTTGTGAGTCTTAATTTATTTCTGTATAAAATTACGGAGAATTAAATTGCCAATAAAGAGCATTGAAAACTAAACAAAATCCCACTCAAACTCTTACTATTTTAATTTTTTTTACTCTGCTTTGTTACACAGAATTATCTGTCATGTCCTTGTTTCAGATATTTAGCTTATTGTAGTACATAGCATAAATTTAGTCAAATGGTACTTCTGTCAAGATTTTGACAAAGCAGTTAAACAGAAGAGTGGGTAAAATTGTAGATTAATTGAATGGATAGACTTGGGTCTAATACTTCTTTAGCTGTCATTTGCTTGTTTTGTTCTGCTTAATTTATCTGCTTTTCAGCTCATAAACTTCAAAGTCAACCCAAAGTCAAACTCAGAGAGGATTCATATGATACAAACAGGCATGCTTATCTAGAGAAGTGTGAGCAAGCCTGGTATCTATGCAGTCTGCATAACTGTGGTGAAGATGTAAATATTTTTTTTTCCTGCATTTGACCTAAAAAAATTAATCTGTAGTAAGAAATAAAGAAGGGGCTTGCTCACATTCACTTTATAAAATCATCAGTTTAAAAATCTTAAATACGGCACTTTTCTGAACAGAAGGCATTTTAAAGTATCTTGTGATTTACAGTAGTTTGACTCATCAGCAGTGATCACAACTAAAAATGATGTTCTGATTTATTACTGTGGATTTTTTCATAATGCATTTTCCCAAATTGTTTTTAACAACATATCCATTTATTCAAGACTGCTAATTCATATTGTACCATACTATAAGCACTGCTGTTGATTGCTAACTGGTGGGGTATTTATTGAACTCAGCATATTTCTGGATTGTAGATCATAAAGCCTTTAACGTCCAGTTTACATCTTAGTTGTAAAGCTCTGATCTATTTAAACTGTATAGAAATTAACTCTAAGAGTTTATAGAAATCTGCAGTGATGTTATTTCCTCATCTTATTTCCTGTTTCTGTACATCTACATTGCACAGAATTTTTCCCCAGTCTAGTTTTCCTTGCGTGTTTTGACTGTGTCAAATCAGAGCATAACAGTACCATTCTATTCAATTCTATTCTATTTTGCTATCCCATACCAAAGAACTTTCCTTCCTAATGACTGAAAACAAAGTGCTTGTTATTCACCAATATCTGGTGCTCAGCTGAAAATACAGAGTGTAATACTCTATATATTGGGGTTTGGTTTAGGTTGGTTGGTTTGTTTGTGGTGGGGTTTTTTACTATTTTTTAATGTGCTTTTTATTGGGGCTGTTGAGGTTTTTTGGTGGGGTTTTGTTTGTTTCTCTTATAAAATGTGTCCTGATTACTAAAATCTGTAGGGTGGCGGTTTTTTTTTTTTGTTTTTGTTTTTTTTTTTTAATATATTTCAGGTACAAGTAATATAATTCTCTATGTATGCTCTTAGAATTTGTTTCTCTTTTTCAAAAGCACTTTGAAATTTCTCTCACACAATATGGAACAGCACTGATGGCCACAGAAGTGATAGTCATTAATAAAATCAGAATAATATACAAATCCTAAGACAAATACATTTTGGATTCTACAGTTTGAAAGGAAGAGTAGAAAAAGAAAGGTAGAAGAGATCCAACAGAAAAGAGTGCTCTTCTGCAGCTCCTGTGTTTTGTCTTAGACAAATGGCATGACCACTGCTTGACTAGGGAAGATGTGTAGGACTGTGACAACACTTGTAGTGTCAGGACTTTCACATGGTCTTCCCTTCTCTGAGTTTGCTCTGCTCTCACTGATGGTAGTCCAGCATGGAAATTCCCTTTGATGTTCCCTTTAGGAAGGGGTGTTTGATTGTAGCATCCAGAGACTTGCCAGCACAGGCAACTGTGGCTCAGAAAGATACTAGCCCAGTATTAGCACACTACTTATAGGGCTATTGCATTGGAGAGTTGGTGCTGTTGGAAGGGTGCTGGTGCACTGAAAAGCATGATGGAGCATGGACATTCCCGGTGGTTATATTCTAGAAGTACGCTACAGGATAAGGATAATAATTTTCATTGTATCTTACAGATAAACTGGTAATAACTTAGACTGATTTGGAAATGTCTACATTGGTGGGATTCTTACAAATTTAGAAAAGTTTATTTGGAAAGAACAAATAAACCTTTGCATTATGAAAATCAGTGGACCTGACAGTGAATTTGAAGTTTTTAGTAGTGCAGAGTGGGCAAAGATGATGACAGAACATTACTTCTTTATATTCCAGCCATGACCACTTTCCATAATAATTGTAATTTTTCTGAATTTCACTCATGAAAGAAAAAGAAATATTTAAGATATCTTTTTGACCTTGTTATATTTTAAGAGTACAACATTTCACTTAACAACTTGTAAATAAAACCCATTGACATTTTAAAATCTAAATATTTTATAGTTTAACAAAATCTGATGGTTAATATTCTTGACAGAATATTTGAGAAGTGTAATAAACCCTTTATTGGAAGTTACGTGGTTGAAACCAAACAGGTTTCTTCTAAATAAAGAATAACATCACACTAGAAAACATTTACCATTGGGAAATGGCAAATGGGAAATAAGCTGCCATTTATTCCCCGACCTCTTAGTTACAGTCATTAAGGAAAATACACAAACAGCTATAAAAAACAGAGGTCCCTCAACTAGTTCCTGTGTGTTCTGGGAGATAAGACTTTAGTAGTTACTAAGCTATTTTGATCTCAACAGAGAGTGTAAGGAAATAAAAGACTTCTCTGTTCTACAGGTTGCAATCATGGGAAAGAAGAAAAGTTAGCTCTCCTGTCCCCTTCCCATAGCTGTTCACTGAGAAAATTAGATTGTCTAATGGATAAATAAAATTAGGTTAAAGGAAAGATTGGCTTTCTCTGCCAGTAAAGCTAGTTTCCTTTCTTTGTTGAGAGTTTGTACACTCTCTGTTGTGACATTTTGAGCATTGCTCTTACCAGAAATTAACTTGGATTCAGTTTAAAAAGAAAACAGAAAACAGGGTTTAAGTGATTGAAGTTTAGAGTGGGAAATGTTACCAAGAAGTCTTGGGTCAGTACATGGCCACATAAACAGAACATGAAGAAACTGTGGCATTTGTGCATAGCAAGAACTAAGCAGATACATGGTTGCTGGAACTGGAAGAAGTTGTCTCCAATATGTGCTTAGGGGGTATGCTGGCAATTGTGGGACAGGACCACAGACGTATTTACATGATCAATGGCATGGGTGTTCTCGTGTAGCCTTCTGGTTAATCTGAAGCCAGTACTAGGGCCCAAATGAATAACTAATTTCAAAACACAGCATTAGTGTTCAGGTGCAAGAACAATAACAATGGATGCTCTCCTTTTTCTGTTGGTTTTCCAGATGGAATGTTGTAGTTGCTTTTTATTGACCTAGAACAATGCTGTGATGATATAGAAGCCCACTCCCAGCCCAGCGTGGGTGGCGGGCTTGTGAGACAAGAGGAGGTCAAGCTGTCCTGCTCCTCAGCCATATGGCAGCAGCATTACGCCCTGAGATGGGAGTTACAGTGGGAGGGTGTGTGTGCAGCAGCCATTGCCTTAGGCCTTAGTGGTCTGCAGGGTAAGCTCCAGTCAGTCAGTGATGCCAGGACCTGTGTGGTCCCAAGTACCATGGCAAGCCCCAAAGCACTAACTGTGATTATGTAGATAAGACTTTACAAAATGTTTGGGTGCAGAAATAAAGGGGATGAGAAAGAAGAATCCCTAGTCTCTGGATAGGAGGTCTGAATTTGTGGTTGTGCTCTTCCACAGCAATGTTGTGTTGGAAAAAATGTGGAAGTTGGAAGAAGAGAAGTATGACTTAAGAAATTATGAAATTGCTCCCAGCTGGGTATCAAGGCTCCGGAGATCTCTGACCTTTCTCCCAGGATGATGGGGACTTGTCTCCCCTGTGGTAGTGGGGAGACATACTGAGTAGATGCTCTGGAAGATGTTCTTTGAGACTCATGAGGGAAAACCCAAAAGTTTAACAAGCAAAACTAAAGAAAGTATCCAGGGCACCCAGTGGTCCTAACCCTGAGCTGTGTGAAGCAAACATAGCCAGTTTCAAGGCTGACCCATTTGCCTATTCTGGCAAAAGGTGCCATATCTTCTGTAACTTATAAGACTGCACATATCTGTGTTTAAAGTGTCTCTGTATCTGAGTACATTTAATATCTACACTATCAATATGGTCTTAAACCATGACAGTGAATGGTAATAAATTTTCAGGGTAGTTAGGACAATTCCATCATACTGTGTTGGACAAGGAAGTATGAAAAGCCTTCAGCTGGTCAACATGATAAATGGTAGCTTGTTAAGACATATTGGATAACTTTAAGTAGGTAGAGATGCTACAAAATGGGGAAGGAGAGAAGTGAATTGAAAATCTACCAGCAGCAAGGCAGTCACAGGTGGACAGGATTTTACAGTATTGGTGAAGTTAATTTAAGTGGAGAAGTAATGACAATGTTAATTAAAAAAAAAAATGCTGAAGCATCTTTCTTAACAGGCCACAGTAGATATGAAGGAAGAGAGATTGTAGTGGTGTCATCATTGGGGGAGGGGGATGATCATCAGTGTAGAGTGAGGAGTATGAAAGCTACCTCTGAGTTTATATTTTCCAAAAAGAAATGTGTGTGCTTGTTCATTTGTACAAAGTTTGAAAGATGTGAGCTTGAATCATGCCAACACTAATATAAACATGGATCTTGAATTTTTATTGCAAGATTTGGCTTTTGACCTCACCTAGCTGAAAAGATACAGTTTATAGTTAACCAAGGAGAAGAAATTACAAAGTTGTCATAGAAGATGCTGTCAATTCTCATGGACTATATTAGTACTAAAGACCATTTTACAAATAGTCTACCTGATTTGTTGGTTGTATGTAATTTTTTTTTCTTCTTTAATTTACAAAATGTATGGTTTGTCCAATATTTTTAATTAATCTAATTTTTTTTTTTCTTTTTGTATGTGTTCTAGGTAAGAGAATATCAGGTTTCTCACTGCAAACAGACTACATCAAGGTAACAGATCTCAGGTGTCTGAAGCACGTGATGAGACTATAATTCTGTATGTATGTGGGCATCAGATTCTCTTGCATCTGAAAAATATCTGAATCAGTAATAGATTTATTTTCCCAAGGAAAATTAGCCAAATTTAGCGAACCTTGAAAATCTAACAGAAGGAATTATGTTCTGTGCTACAATCCCATTAGACTATGATCTAAGTTTCTTTGGCAAAAAGTATTTAATTCATGTTGTTACAATATTGGATATATTTTCAACATTTGCAAAGTAAGATTAAGGCACCAATATAGTCACTTTGTGTAGTTATTTAAAAAAAGAAAAAAAAATTGCAAAGTGAAAAAGTATGGAGTCACATAGCTAGTTCAAATCATTATAGTTTAAATTCAAAGATTCTGAAACACCAGTATGCCAGAAGGGTACATGACATGTGTGTCTCCTTGTAGGTAATGTATGTAGACCAGCATGGGTTGCAGTGCAGTGTGGGTTAACATGCTGAAGAATCCAAAACAGTTATAATTATTACAAGACATTCTCAGATTCTTTCTTCTCTTCATTAGTGGTCTCCCCTGCCATGGGGAGACACCTTCCACTAGACCAGGTTGCTCAAGGTCACATCCAACCTGATCTTGAACAACCCTAGGGAGTGGACATCCACGACCTCTGTGGGCAACTAGTTCTGGTGTCTCATCACCTGTATTGAAAATAATTTCTTCGTAATGCCTAGTTTAAATCTACCATCCTCAAGCTTATTACCTTTATTCAACTTGATTTGTTTTTGTTTTGTTTGGGTTATATTTATCTGATTATAAGTTTAAAAAAAAAAACAAACAACCAAACCTCTCTGTATTCAATATTAAGTTACTTCCTTTTACATCCTTGATGGTAATCAAGATTTACGGATATGACTCTTGTAATAGACAACTGAACCTCATTTACCAGCCTGATTACTGAAATAAAATGCAATGGGTGCCTTGTGGTTAGACAGTTAGCAGTACTTCAGCCAAGACTCAGTACTAGAATGTTTGTCACCTACAGTTTTCTAAGGTTTTCTGGGAACATTTAATGAAAATTGATAGCTATGTTTCCCCTCACAAATGTGTAGTTTTGCAGTCCTTGGTAACAGTATTTTTTTTCCAGAAAGAAAAGGTGTGTCATCTTGAAAACAATCTGAATCTTTGTTGAAATCTGCCTTTAATTAATTATATTCTATGTTTAAAATACAACTTTATAAAGAATGGTAATGCTGTTGTATTCTTGATAGTGTTACATTCACATTTCAACAACTGAGATTTTTTTGTGCCAGTATCTGGACTGTTGTATGTGGGGATACATAAAATCCCACAGCTACACAAAGGCAAGTAAATAGTATAAATCCTTCAGTGCTAAACAGAACACTGTGATGAATCTAAATGGCTTATTAAAGGTAGAGTTTGGCAAGATGTCTAGAGATTTCAAGATTATTTAAAGTAGAAACCACCCAGAGTTCTTTCATGAATAACACTGGGATGGGTGTGTCTTTCCTTGTCCATTTTGGATACTTTGTTATTGTAAGATTGATAGGTTTTTGATATAGCAACATCTGTTGTTCTGTGATGTACTTCCAGCAGATGCTTTTACTTCAAATGTATTGTGCTATTTGTTTTAATCTTGGAGTGTTTTACCTGTAGCAGATGAGCAGTAGTACAGTTGCAGTGAAGGATTTGAGACCATGAATTGTGTATATCTGATCAAATTGATAACTGCAAATTATGCAGAGCATCATTAAGCTTAATAAGGATGGCAGTTGGAACAGTTTGTGATATATTTTACAAATGGCATACAGAATTTTTGTGGCTGTAGGATAATTCATCCTTTTACTTTCTTTATTCTTTTTTTTTTTTTCTCCCTCTTTTTTTTTTTTTTTT
>VWZI01010148.1:432954-451738 GCA_013396835.1 Psilopogon haemacephalus
AGTGTTAGGGGTTGGAAGGGACCTGGAAAGATCATCTAGTCCAACCCCCCTGCCAGAGCAGGATCACCTATACCAGGTCACACAGGAACAGGAAGGTTTTAGTAGCTCCAGAGAGGGAGACTCCACAACCCCCCTAGGCAGCCTGTACCAGTGTTCCATTCACCCTCACAGTGACAACTTTTTTCCTTATGTTACCATGGAAATTCCTGTATCTTGACTTCCACCCATTGTCCTTTGTTTTGTCATTAGGCATCACCGAGAAGAGCCTGGCTCAATCCTCTTGGTACTCGCCCTTTATATATTTATAAACATTAACGAGGTCACCCCTCTGACTACTCCTCTCCAAATAAGAGCCCCAGTTCTCTCAGTCTCTCCTCATAAGGAAGATGTTCCACTCTTTTAATAATTTTCATGGCTCTACACTGTACTGTTTCAAACAGTTTTCTGTCCTCCCTTAGCACCCATGGGTGCATGTCATCAGGATCCATGGATTTATGGATATCCAGATTCCTTAACTTTTCCCTAACCCAGTCCTCATCAACCCAGTCCTCATCAGCCAAAGAAAATTCCTCCTGTCATGTCTTCATCTCGAGCATCAGGGGGTTGGGACTGCTGAGGGTCTCCATCTATACTGCTGGAGACAAAGAAGGCATTTATTAACTCTGCCTTCTTTATATCCTCTGTCATTTTGCATCCTCTGTCATTCAGCAGTGAGCCTACTTTGCCTCTAGGATTAGTTTTCCCTGCAGTATTTGAAGAAACCCTTTCTGTTGTCCTTGACATCCCTTGCAAGATTGATTTTCAAGGAAGCCTTAGTTTACTTAGTTGCCCCCCTACATCCTCTGACAAGTCTTATACTTCTCCCAAGTGGCCAGCCCCCTCTTCCATGATCTGTAGACTCTTTTCTTCCAACTGAGTTTACCCAGCAATTCCCTATTTAACCATGAGGGTCTCCTGGCTTCCTTTCTCAATTTCCTTCTTGTTGGAATGCTCTGATCTTGAGCTTGGAAAAAGTGGTCCTTGAATATTAACCAATTATCACAGGCCCCTTTGCCTTCTAGTACCCAGTCCCATGACATTTTCCCTAGCAATTATTTGAAAAGTCTAAAGGTGGCCCTACTGAAGTCCAAGGCTGTAATCCTGCTTGGTGTTCTGTGTCTACCACACAAGATCCTGAACTCCACCATCTCATGATCACCACAGCCAAGACTGCCCTCAATGAAGAGTTGTAATGAGAAAAATGGAACCTGTAACTTTGTGACCTTGCTTGCATAAAATGCTGGAAAATCTTCTAGAAAGAGATAATTTTAGGGCAATCAGTATTTCCTAGTTTATGTAAGTGCATGATAGGATTTAAAGTACATTTAATGGTGATATCATCAAATACTGTATTGAAAGGAATTTTTTTTTGTAAAAAAATTAAAATCGTATATTGTACAGTGTTCTTAAATATATTTACACAACAGACATTTAATATTTCTTGGTATTCATAAATCTACATCTAAGTACCATTTCATTCTTTCAAGCAGTGGCATGCTATTACTCGTATGCAACCCTTAATTTCTGTTACAAGCTATAGTAGTCAAGAGAGTCTCACATAATGACAGCATCTTCTGAATGGTATAAAAAACAGCACCCTGAAGTTTCAAGTCAATATGTTTGCAATAACTGATTTGGGAATTTCATCTTTCTTAGGGTTATGTTGAGAAGAATAAAAATTCTAGTATTTCCTTTACTGTGAAGGAGTGCAGTACGAGCTTGATGTGTACATTTCTTTGACAAACATGAGCTCTGCTTTTCTGTCAAGTACTATGCATTTTAAGGAATAAGGTCTTGCTTCTTGGGCTAAATAGTGATCTTCAATACATGTTGTCATGATTTAACCCCAGAGACCAGTAAAGCAACACACAGCTGCTTACTCACTCCCAAACAGTGCAATGGAGGGTAAGAATCTAAAAGGTAAAAGTGAAAAAAAATATTGGGTTGATATAAAGGCAAATTAGTAATGGAAAATATTAATAATCATCATCATAATAGCAATGAAAAGGAAAATAACAAGCATAGAGAAATAAAACCGAAGAAAGACAAGTGATGCATATGAAACAATTGTTCATCACCAACAGACTGATGCTCAGCCCATCCTCAATCAGTGGTGCCCTCACTCCACCAATGTACCTCCTAGTTTTATTGCTGAGCATGAAATTGTATGGTATGGAATGTCTCTTTGATTGTAGTCAACTGTTACAACTGTGTTCCCTCCCGCCTTCTTGTGCATCCCCAGCCTACTTGACTCTGTGCAAGCACTGCTCAGCAATAATTAAAACATCCCTGTATTACCAACACTGTTTTCATCACAAAGCCAAAACTTAATTCCTTACCAGCTACTGTGAAGAAAATTAACTCTGTTCTAGCCAGAGCCATCACATCTCCGTTAGAAGAGATGCCATCAAAGTTCTTAAGAGATATATTTCTTCAGTTCTATTAGATTAATAGAGGTTTCTGATCAGTTTGATGAAATAGCTAATCAGAAGCATATTAATGTAGTTTAGTTTTATGTAATACTACATAATGCTTAACCACAACTACTACGGATAATTTGTGACAAAGGCTATTATAATCCATTAGCCATATAATTCCCAAGGCTATTTTCCATCAGGCTTGTTGGCAGTGTGTGCGCTGTAAGTTATTATGTGAATTCCAGAGGTTCTTGATTTTTCATATTGCTTTCATGTGCAACAACAGTGTTATAAGCAGCCTTTTTGTATATGTCAGGTTACATTAGGGCAAACTGGAATGCGGAAAGGAAACAAAACACACGGACACCGCCAATCCAATATGGATGATAGAAAAGTGCCGATTTTATTGTAACATGCGCGCGCTTATATAGAAGGTGAAATTAAGCATTCATGTTATGCACAGACTACTTCTCGCATTGGCTAAAGCACTTAAGGTTAAATTTACATGTGTACACCTACTTGCGGTTTCTGCTTTTTGGCTAGCTTCCTCTTCCCATCGGGACCAACATCCTCCCTAATCGCTTATCAGTTGGCTCGGGGGCTTTCCAGCTTGACTCAAGGACACCCTGCCCTTATTGAACCATTGCTAGGGGCCCACTCTAAACGGAATGTGCTATTGTTAAGATTTTCTCACACCAAGTCCTGCTGCACTAGCAGCCTCCAAATAAGCATCATTCTGCTGGCCCACAAGCTGTACATAGTTGGGGTGACCCCTGTGTTCAAGCCACTCTCCAACACTGGAATTTTTTTCTCTGTCCCTATTGTGAATGGTCTCTTTGTGATAAAAATGGCTAGGGATAATGGGTAGTCCCTACTTTTACCTCTTCATCCCTACTCTGGGGAAAAAAAAAAAATAGATGAAAAAAAGACTCAACTTCACAAAAAAAAAAAAAAAAAAAAAAAAAAAACACCAAAACAAAAAAAAAAAAAAAAAAAAAAAAAAAAAGCGCCTTCATTGATCTTTCCTCCCAGTGCAGGGATTAAGTGAAATTTAGGACTATAAGTTGATTTATCACCTTAAAAGCATGCTGATTTCACACATTTCACCCCTACCTACTGGAGAAGACTGAGAGGGAATTTAATTGATGTTTACAAATATCTGAGGAATGGGGGTGAGGAGTGTAAGGACACTTGCTCCCTATGATAGGACAAGGAACAATGGCTGTAAGCTGCAGCACAGGAGGTTCCACCTCAACACAAGGGAGAACTTCTTTACTGTAACAGTCACAGGGCACTAGAACAGTCTCCCTAGAGAGGTTGTGGAGTCTCCTTCTCTGGAGACTTTAAAGGCCTGTCTGGATACATTCCTCTGTGACCTCAGCTAGATTGTATGGTTGTGCTCTGGCAGGGGGGTTGGACTCAATGATCTCTTTGGGTCCCTTCCAACCCCTGACATCCTGTGAAAATCTGTGAAAATACATTGTTTCAAAATTTAGCATTCTTTTATGATAGTTTGTGTGCTTATTTCTTAGATTTATCTCCCAGTTCAAAACTTCTCCACACAAGATGAGGCATTAAAAAGGGAGAACAAAGTTCTAAATTGTCTGTATCATGAACAATTATGAAAAACAATTATATCCTTCAAATGTATATTTTGTAATTATTACATGGTTTTAATAAATGATTACTTCTTCTCTTACACGATATAGGTCTTCTGCAGTTCTGATATAAATAATATTATTAGAATACGAAAGTGAAAATATTTAACAGTTTTGACTAAATTCTTATATTGTGCAGTTACTATGCTACTGCTGTGACAGTAGGCCTTCTGAAATAATTTGCATAGTCCTTGCAATTCTGCTAAGTAACTCAGAATCCCACTTCAGACTTCCTCCAAAAGCAATGCCAGGCTGCAATGTCCCTGACACATTATTATCTCATATTTTAGTTTATAATGACAGACTGTAAAATCTTAATGCAAGTACACACAAATCAATAGCAAGCTGAAACAATGTTGTTGGGTTTTTTTTTTTCTGTAGCAATCAAATTGTTCAGTAGAAAAGCCAGCAAAATTACTCTACTGTTGTGATAATAATTAAAGAAAAATATGCTCATTTGTCAGTCATACAATTTTAGTAGAAATGATGCTAGGAAGCTAAGTCAAAGCTATTTTCATATCAATCAAATGCCAGTTAATTTTAAACTGCACTATTTAACATAAAACTTTCAAAAATAAGATCCTGTCAGTGCATGAAAATAGATATAAATATGTTGCTTTCCAGTTTTCAGACCAAAAACCCAAGATTTGCTAGAACACCGTCAACTAATTTCTAAGTCATTCAGCTTTTCATCACATCTTTTTGTTCACTTTGACTACTCAAAAATTCCACTGCTGTCACCCAGTCTTAAAAGATACTTTTTTTTCTCCCTGGCCCTGTCCCCCCCTTTTTTTTTTTTTCGCCATGTACTTATACAGTGTTGGAAGGGACCTCAAAAATCATGTTGTTCCAACTCCCCAGCATAGGTAGAGACACCTCCCACTAGAACACATCACTCAAGACCTCATCCAATCTAGTCTGGAATGCCTCCCAGGAGGCGGGAGGGAGTATCCACAATCTCCCTGGGCAACCTGTTCCAGTGTTTCATCACTCTCACTGTAAAGAACTTCTTCCTTATGTCTAGTTCAAATCTCCTGTTTTCCAGTTTAAACTCTTTACTCTTTGTTCTGTCATTACAAGACATTGTAAATAGTCTCTCTCCACCCTTCCTGTAGGCCCCCTTCAGATACTGGAAGGCTACCACAAGGTGTCCTGGAAGCCTTCTCTTCTCCAGGCTGAAGAGTCCCAACTCTTATAACCTTTCATTGTAGGAGAGGTGTTCCAGCCCTCTGACTGGTTTGATAAAATTCAATGTAGAAAAGAACAGTACTGTAGTGTATTCTAGTGTTTTTGCTATGTTAAACAACAGGTCCTACATAGATTACACTAGTAATGAGGGCCTGGATCTAAGGCTACTCAAGTAAAAGATGTAACATGAGTTCATGTGGTGGTTATTGCTAACCTCTGTTAAAGCTGTGCCTCAACGTTTTGTCGCTTATGGGAGTGACATATTTCAGTTTAGTATGAAACAATGGTGTGCCATCTAGGTGCAGATAGTAGATAAGATAAATAGAAGTGTGAATGTGGAAGGAATGTGGGTGCAGGTCTGATTTAATTAACCAATATAATTAGTATGCATGGGGAGTGAAGGGCATAATCAGAAGACTATCTGTAGACTGCCATGTGAATAGAACTGAAAATGTATATAAGAAGAGTAAGTTGTGAAAATAAAGGTCTTCACTGGGGAAAAGCCTTCTGAAGTCCATCCATGCCCCTGCTCCCTCCAAATGCTACAAGGTGAACCCCGATGTGGTGGTCTTAATACTGCGGAGAAAAGAGTGGAGCAGTAGCAAGCCCAGATGAACTACAGAAAACAGCTTACCACAGAGCTGCCTTGTCATGTGATGTTTTCATCACCTCTGTGGTTTTGATAGAGAGGTGAGCAGCTGGGAACTTCAGTAATCATGGGTCAGTATATGACCAAAGAACATAACTGAGCAGTTTTGCTCACAGCATTGTGGCTTTTGAGTCATGGGACTGCCATCACCACTGCCACAGAAGTGGGAGGAATGGTGCCACAGCATCTGAATGCCTTGGGACTGGTTCTCCAGGACTCAGAAGCATCTGCAAATAGTCTGTCTTTCTTTAATATTCCTGATCTACCTCTCAGGGATCCAAGTCTTTTACCCCTCTGACCCTTTGTTTCATTGTGGCTTGAGGTCAGAAACTATACTAAGTTTACTCAGCCATGCATGGAGCTGGCTCCCAGCCATCTGCCACCACAGATCTCTACTGTCTACAGGAGCTGCAGTGCTGCAAATCTGCCTGTCCAAGATTGGCTGCAATGGTGTTAATCGAAGAAGCCAAGCTGGATTGGGAGGAGCAGACAGCAGCAGCAGGAGCAGAAGATGAGCAGCTGGCACTGTCTCATAAGAAGGTGGTGCTGGTGGCCTGGCCAAGGCTGCCACTGTTGCTGTGGAATGGGATAGAACACTGAGACATTGCACTTGGGCTGAGGGAAAGGGCTGGCACCCACCTATTGTTTAGTCATCTGCCTGCCCACCTCCACCCCCTCTGTGGAGAATGAGAAGCTGAAGAGCTGGAGGCAGGGAAAGCAAATCTCAGTTCAAAGTTAAGTTTTGCAGGTTCAGTGGCATCAGGACATTCTTGTTTTAAATAAAGATCTTGCTCAGCAGGCATTAAGTCAAGTTCCAGTTAAAACAACCCTATACTTTCTTTTTACCTCGATAAAGCAAGTCACAATGAAGTGTTTTTAAAATCTGTAAATTGTTTAAAAGACATAATTGATAAATAGCTACACAGATGTTGTTTTGGATGTGTCTGTGAACATGGTACCACACAGAGAGGTAGACATTTGAGTGCTTTTTTCATGTTAATTGATAGTAATTGTGGTGTTAAGTTCTTTGTCACTGTTTGTTACTTTAGGGGGAAAAAAAATAAATAAAGGTGGGGGGTGAGGACAGGCAGCGGGTTTAGTTTCCTCCTACTGTAGAGAAGAGAAGCTGATTGCAGTACCTCTCGATATAAACATTGTAGCTTCGTTGTACCTTGTAACTTTGTAACTATTTTGCTGTCTTGAAACTGCTGCATAAAAGGAGTGCAGCTAATCAGGCAATGTTAAGCATTATGTTTTGTTTTGTTAAAGCAAAATTCGGGTTTAGGTTTTCTCCCTGCCTGTGGAAGGAGAGGCTGAAGAAGCTGAAGCTAAGTGTTAATTGCCTTAACCAAATCATTAAGACCTTCAAATAAGTGAACTGTGAAATACTGTGATAAATTGGGTAAACAGGAAACTATGTTATTAAGGTGTAAAATAAATAGCCACTGAATATTTAGTTTAAATTTTAAGGAATTTAAGATGTTTATGTTTTAAGTGTTAAGTTTTAAATGTTAAGTTTAGGAATTTAAATATGTTTAGTTTCAAGGATTTGAAGATATTAAGTTTTAATGATATAGTGAGATTAAGGTTAAGTTTTAAGCATTTAAAGATGATTAAGTTTAGATATTTAAGTTTTAAGGAATTTAAAAATATTTAAGTAGGTTGTATGTGATATGTTTTTCGGTCTGTCTTGCCTCATGAGAGTTTACATTTGAATGCAAAAGCCTTACAATGGACAAGAAAAATCCATGTACCTGAAGCACAAGTGAACTTTCTGAAACTACCAGTCTCTTGCAGCAGCAATCAATTCACCTGCAATTGGAAAACAGCTGCACAACTCTTTCCCAGATGTTGATGGTAACAGAACCTAAGAGCTTTTCTGAAATGGACAGGATGGTGCTATGAACTGAATTTCTTTGGTTGCTTTAGCACACAAATGAGCAGCAGTTTGCTGATATCATCTGCTGTGAAACTGGATGACAGTCACTATCACCCGAGTGGAAAAAACTTCAGATAAGGAAATTGAGCAATATCTGACTTAAGTAAAATACCTGCAAACATTCATACAATCGCACAAACAACAGAATTCTTAGGTGAAATTCTGAAGAATTTGAATTCCTGCAAAACAGAGCAAGAAGTCCAGAATTTTTGAAAACTGTAAATACAGATTTATTTCTGTATGTGTTGAAGAAAGGAGCATTCTATGTAATTACTGTTTTTGTGTAACATTTGCTTTGTGTACGTAAAAAGGTTTTGTCTTTTGAAGTGTAGAGATAGGTGTAACTGTAGCATTTGTGTGTTGAAATTTGAAGTCAGTTACCAGAACACAAATGTGTATCTGTACCTGATAAGCTTGTCCTGGATATTTTTATATAAGTTTTAATTTATATAGTAGTGTTTTATCTTTTTCTACACAGACTGAGTGGAAGATTTAAAATACATGTTTCAGTCAAATGTTGTTTCTTATAACTGAAAATACTGGTTTACTTCATAAAAATATGGAGCATATCAAGTAATCATATAGCTATTAGATTATATCAGTTATTTTACAAATGAGTAATTCTGTATAATTGTTATTGCATAATTGTTGAAAAATTGTTGAAAAAGCTAGGTTAATGGCTAAACAGATCAACTAATGAAAATGCTTTGGTTTACTATTAGGAAAGATTCTGTTACGCATGTTATTTTATGCTGCATCTGTTTATGTGGAAATTGTTGGGTTTTATTGTTACTTATTGTAGTGATTTTGTGTATAGTTTGTTATCTAGTATTGCTTGTCATACCTTTTGAAGTATTAATTCTATAGAAGTAACCATGGATTATGATTTGTAGCTGTAATCAATGGATAGAAGCTTTATTGTATTGTAACCACCTTTTCTAATTGGTAAAGAAAAGGGGGAGGGGGGATTTAGTATGGTTGTAAAAAGTAAAAGACAGCTACTTTTCTGATATATTTTTTTTAAATAGTAGTGTGGGGTTTTAAACATTATATTATTGAATGCTTTGCCCACCTCCTGGCATATGCCTATATGGCAGGATGTACATAAGTAACCAGAGCTACTGACACAACATAGTAATCAATCATAAGTGGAGATGTCCACTAAAAATTGATACCTTGCTGTCTCAAAGTCTGGACTATGCTCCAAACAAAGTTCCTCAGTGATTTTTCTGTTAATTGTCTCATTACATTTCACTCTATCTCAGTGTCAGCTTCAAGTTTGTGAGGGAAAACACAATATCCAGGTTTCTTCATGCAGAATCTGCTGCAACAGTGCATTTTAACATATACTTAATACCACTACAGCAAGTCCTTGAAGTTGTAGAAGACCTGAGCCTGATTTTAACCTTAACCTGTTTTGGTGCTCACTGAGTAGATGCCAATATGTACTCAGAAACTTTCCTAAATTACAGTCTTGTAGTGAGGATGGATCTTTGTTTTATGAGTTATGAGTTTCAGTGTATTAATATAAGATCACAGAATCATAGAATATTTCAAACTGTAAGGGACCTGTATGAATCACTGAGTTCCAATCCCTGTTTCATGTAGACATCATCCCTTCTGCTTCTTCCCTTATCCTTCCTGAGGGTAGGTCTCTGGAAAATGAGGCAGTCTGGCATTGAGCTGCCACATTTTAAATTTAGCCACAAGTAATTTAAGATTGCATTTTTATAGGAGACTTCTTGAATCACCAGAAATGATGAGGTAGGGTTTTTAGAGAGGCCATCTTATCTATTTCAGGTTTGTCCATATTTAGTTTTTACGCCCACATAGTAAAACCTCACATAGCACTCACTAGCTAATATTCCTGTAGATATGTTATCTACATTTTATCTTTCTACATAACTCTACAACCATGATTAATATATCCTGTTTTAGAGACAGGTCATAAAATTTTCTTGTCTTGCTTTTTACTTCTGTGACCCTCACTGTTCTTGCATGTTTCCTTAATTCTGTCATGTCCTTTTTATTTTGCTGTGATTAAATTTAGTAATAACAGATAGAAGTAAAGTTTTTGATAATGATGCAACTGTCAGAGACTCAAAGCTGTTCACATTAAACATGTGATAATCTGAAAAAGTTGTAAGAGGGTTAGTATATAACCAGAGATCCTTCTTGTTATCATTGTCTAGACTAATTTGGGTATTTAGGAGTTTTTTGAGACTATTAAAAACAAACAAAATTTTTCTAGATAAGTAAAAATGTACATGCCATAAAACAAGTTATTTCTTTTCTCCTGAGTCATGTATCAGATCCACTTTTATCCCCATGTGTGAAGTCTTTGTTTTCCCCACATCTTTTAGCTCTCTCACTTCTAAGCATGTTTGCATAAGCACATACAGAATCCAAATAGCAGTAATCTGTGTAAAGAAAATACATGAAAATACCTCAGGTGCTCTGTTCAGATAGAATATCCACCTAAATCCATTTAGATGGATATTCTATAATATGCACTTTGGCAATATGCCATGACTTTCAGACTTGACTATAAGAAGAATCAGCAATGGAAAATAACCACAGTTGGAGAAGGCAGAGAAATACAGATTATCTTTTTGTGCATGCTGAATTTGGAAAGATATTTCACTCTTATTTTATTTGAAATGTAGAATGCTGCAAAAGAGCATGTTTTGTTAACTGCTAGAATTACTAATGCAGGCTATCTACATAGCATCTTCTGTTTGTGTTTGATCCAATGGTGGTCATTTCATACACTTAGTCTACTTGGAACTCTCCCACCCAACCTAATGGTCACCCATCTCACTGTAGCTTGCACTTCTGTCCCCAACAGTCAAAATTTACCATTAGTGTTAGTAGGCACAGCTTAAGTGAAGCTATAAAGTGAGTGTGATGCCATCAGTGAAGTGAAGCTATAAAGTGAGTGCGATGCCATCAGTGGTGGCCAAACCATTCTTGGGAATCAATTTATTTTCAAGTGATCTGCATAAAAATGAATACATTGCTTGTCTTATTGTTATACACTCAGTATTGCTGCTGTTTTCTATTTTTCATTTAAAATTGAGTTGGCTGTCATAAGCAGCAGGTCACTGAACTTCTAAATTTGTTGCCCTGAAAATTAAGTATATGCAGGATTCTCCTTGTGCTCCTTCATTGTATTTTATTCAATAAACAGAGAGAAGCAAGGGTTACATACTACGAATCTATGCAGTTGCAATGCTTGCTGGGAAGCTTTCATCATCTGGTAGTGTTTCTTAGATGATATTCTTGTCTGTAATTTGTGTCTTAATAAAATAGCAAACAAGTACTAGATAAGTATATATTAAGATGAAAACTGGATTATAATTTCTGAGAAACTGTAAAGGATTTACGCAATTCATGTTTGCAGATTTGTAATTCTGAAGAAATGAACTTAGAGATCCTAGCTTGTTCAGACATAACATTGAGTAACTAGCACCAGCTAAAGCATTTGCCTTTTTTTTTTTTATTATTATTTTTTTCCCTATGTAACGGTCAAAGCAAAAGCTAACCTGCCTGGTCGCCCAACACAGAACCTATAAAAAAGCTTGGGGTTCAGATAAAGAGATTAGAGTTTACTAAATCACAGAATTGTCAGGCTTGGAAGGAACCTCAAGGATCATCTAGTTCCAACCCCCTTGTCATGGGCAGGGACACCTTCTACTAGATCAGGTTGCCCAGAGCCACATCCAGCTTGACCTTAAAAACATCTAGGGATGGGGCTTCTACCACTTCCTTGGGCAACCTATTCTGGCGTCTCAGCACCCTTATGATGAAAAACTTCTTCCTAACATCCAATCTAAATCTACCCTCCTCTAGCTTGGGCCCATTCCCTCTAGTCCTATCATTACCTGACACCCTAAAAAGTCCCTCACCAGCTTTCTTGTATACCCCCTTAAGATACTGGAAAGCCACAATAAGGTCTCCTTGGACCCTTCTCCAAACTGAACAACCATAACCTTTTCAGCCTGTCCTCATAGGAGAGGTGCTCCAGCTCTCTGATCATCCTTATGGCCCTTCTCTGGACACATTCCAGAACCTCCAGATCTTTCTTGTAATAGGGACGCCAGAACTGGACACATTACTTTTTTATTAGGTATTCAAAATTAATTTAGTTTACTAATTTAATATTAATTTTATTATGCCACTTGCCCTCTAGGAGGACTTGAGAAGCTCCTTTCTGCTGAAGCAAAATGAACACTAGAGTTACAGAACCAAATCAAAACTTTAATTGCAAAGAGGCTTTTAGAATATTTACTCACAAAATAGTATCTTGGGATTTCCAGGGCTGAATTATAGTCCCAGACAGCACTCAAAACACATGGAGGGGTTCTGTCAGTGGTTTGGTACCCGTTGAAGGCTTTTGAAGTTTTGCTAGGGCTTTGGCAGAGTGCTGGGGGTAAGACGGTCTCTGATGTGATCCTGGTTCCCCTTGGACTCTGAACTTGGCAGAGAGATTTGCAGGTGGATAAGCTTGAAGTATCAAAACTTACTGTATCAAAGCTAGCTTAGTTACACAGCAAAGCTGGTCTGGAGCACAGCAAGGCAGAGCCCAGCACATTGTTTTACCTTTTCTTTTTTCTCATTTCTTTTATCAACTGGCTCAAATGAATGGCTGCGTTTGGTCACATAGATTAGCAAATCAGAATGGCACTTTGCCAAAACTGACCACATTCGGTGAAGCCAAGGACTGATTTACCCATATTTGGGAAAACACAAGCCATGCATAAACAAGTGTTATGTACCCTGTTTACCATTGCAAAGTAGACCTGGTAACTCCAGGCCTTTTGTCCCCACTTCAGCAGAGGATAGGGGTGAACAGGGTATCATGCTTGGACAAGCCAGGACACGTATTATGTCTATATTGGTCTGCCACCACAGTACTCCAGGTGGGATCTGGTCTCTCTTGACCTGCTGGCCACACTTCTTTTGACGCAACGCAGGGAACGATGAATATGATAAGATGAATAAATGATGTAACACAAATACACAATTACCTTAGTTAATAATCTAATAATAGAAGGCATGATTACCATAGCTTAGCCTGCTTGCAGGAAAAAGTGCAGCAAAATACAGGAAAAAAAGCAATGGAAAATATAAAAGAAAACCAGAGACTACTCCACTCCTAGTGGAGTCTAAACTTCAAGCCCCATAATACTTTGCTCCAGCCAGTATTTTAATTTTTTGCAGCTGGTATGAATAACAGCAGCAGATTCAACTCTACCCATGACAACCTCTAAATATAAAGCCTGTTGAAAAATGAAGTTTATTAAACTCCCTTAATAGATTGTTTTCTGAAAATAATAGCAATTAGGAAGTCTCCTGGATACAGTCATAGAAACCTCTTGCACTTGTAGAAACAAGCTTTGCTTCAAACAGAGGTTTCACTGGAATAATTTTGTTTTCCTTGTTTAAAATAGTGAGCACTTTCAGTGGTGGCGAATCTTGTGGGCTTTTTGATAAATATGTTTGTTTGGCTTTAACAGAGGTCAGCTATCTTGTCATTATGGTTTCCTGACTTCCTTGTCCTAGATGTCACTTTCCATTTGTGATCTAAGGAACATCTTTTATTTTTTTTTAAATACTGAAGAAATCAATTACTCATGTGCAGATCATTGCAAGTCTTAACTTGGCATTAGAACTTCAGTGTTTTACAGATAAAATAATGTTCACACTTTGCTGCTTTTACTTCCAGTTTCTTTCTTCGGTTATGAAGTGTCCATATGGACATGCAGAAGTGCATATACAGTTCCAACCTGAAAAAAAAGTGGCAATATATAAGAAGCTGGATATCCTGTCCTGCTCTGAATTGTGCACAAAAGTTCAGTAACTCTTTCTTTCCCAACTGAATATTTTCCTTTTTTCTTTCCCNCACCAGGTGTTAATGATAAAAGCAGACTGAAAGGGAGCAATCAAAAAACCACAGGTGCATGTAGCTCAAGCAACAACTTTGTTCTCTGGAAAAATGATGTGACTTTGTATTAGTAGATTTAGCATATCTCTTCAGTAAAATAAAGTGACTCCTGTAGTGAGAAGTCCTGTAATGAAAATAAATGTTGTTTGTTCTTGAGGGCTCATTGTTTTTCATTGTCTAAACTACTTGAGTATCCAAGTTAGGTGATACTTCTGAGCACCAAGTGTGTGCTTGTCTGTTACTGTGGGGAAGGAGAGGAAAAAGGAAACATAGCTTTGCTTAATAGGGATGTTTGCTGCATTTTGTCAGCGAGGCTTTGTTGAAGGTTGAGCTGTTCAGACCTTGACAAGTTTTATATATAAATACATCCCCTCAGCTCCCATTTAATTAAAGGAAAAGAGCTTTTAACAATATTTTGGTTTGAGAATCTTCCCAGGAAGAGGTGACAGAAGCTGAGCCTATTACCTCGCTTATTCTGTTTTGTAATCTATGAAGCACGGATTCAGTGCCTCATCATTCTCCTTGCTGCATCCTTCTGACCCACAGGGTCTGCTTCAACCCTTATATAGGTCAATCAGTCATGGGATGGATTGCTGACTGCACAGCAGAAGGTTAAAATATTTCCCAAAGTTCGTTGAAGGACGAGTGAAAGGAAGCAAGGGAAGACTAAGGTAACATACATTAGTGAAGAATTTCACTCAGAGGGGTATTTTAATTTAAATACCTCAATTAAGAGTTTAATAGAGTTGTAACTTCTGTCTCTGCTGTGCTGACATGTAACTATTTTTCTCCCACTGTCCTTAGTGTTTACACTCATTTCTTTTCACCAAATGTAATTTTCCTTAGGATTAATCAAGATACACTTTAGTTACTGCATATCTCTTGCAGAAATTAAAATCATAATAGTAAATATTCTTGCTTTCAGAAGCAAGTATGTGAAATACTGAAGCTTAAAAGTGAAAAAGAAATTTGAAGTCTTCAAGAATTCTGAAAGCAAGCAGGATAAAAAGTTGTGAGTACTTGTAGGAAGTAGTCAAGCCAGAGGCAAAGATTAAATATTCCTTATACCTGCTTGAAGATAGAACCAGTCATGCCTCACTGAAAAGAAATCTGATATGAAGTTGAGCATCACTGTAGAAAAAAAGAGCTGAAATAATAGGCACTGCAGAAAATGCAACTGTTAGGTAATAATGAGATTGTATGAAAATGTAGAGGCAGATGTTGACAAATAGAGGCATATAAACACTACAGAAGTACGAAATAGCTAGTAAAGAAGTGTGGCAAAATATTGACTTAAACACTTGTAACATTACTGTAAACAGGCTAAAAAAAAAAATCTTTGAATTAATATTTCCTGATAGGTTAATGCTTTTCTCAGGGCCAAATCTAAGATTCCTCTTGTATTCAGAAAAAGAGTTTTTCATATACTTCTGGTAAATAGCAATGATTTCTGTATCAAGAAATAGTGATTCTATTCTTAGCTTCCCCTCCAGTTTTACAGACACTTTCTGTAAAACCTCAGGCACTGACTGACTGGCTCAAATGGATAGGTAAATTCCTCAATGCCAGCGCACTCAGTTAACATTTTTAAAGTTTATTGTAATTATTGAATAATTTCATACACATGCTTGTGCTTATACATATGTATGATTACACATACACCTATAAAGTACCCTATCTACCTGACCTTGGACACATCCTGGGCTGGAGCCTTCACAACTTTCCTGGACAACCTGTTCAGTGCATCACCACCCTCACTATGGAGGATTTCTTCCTAACGTCTAATCTAAATGTATCTTCTTCCAGTGTGAAGCCATTACCCCTTCTTCCACTCCAGCTATCCTGTAGGCCACCTTCAAATACTGAAAGGCCTTCAGCCTCCCTGCAGCCTTCTCTTTTCCAGATTGACCAACCCCAATTCTCTGGCCTATTCTATTCTATTCTATTCTATTCTATTCTATTCTATTCTATTCTATTCTATTCTATTCTATTCTATTCTATTCTATTCTATTCTATTCTATTCCCTCAGTCTGTCTTCATGGGTGAGGTGCTCCAGTTCTGTAATAATCTTCATGGCCCTCCTCTGTACACACTCCAACAGCTCAACACCCTTCTTGTGTTAGGAGCTCCACAGCTAGACACAGTTTTTTGGGTGGGGTCACACGAGAGTGGAGTAGAGTGGCAGAATCACCTCCCTCAGCCTGCTGGCCATGCCTTTTGTGCAGCACAGAATTTGGTTGGCTTTCTGGGTTTCAAGTGCATGTTGCTAGCTCATGTTGAGCTTCTCATCCACCAGTACTTCCAAGTCCTTCTCCTTAGGACTGCTCTGTATCCATTTTCTGCCCAGCCTGTATTTGTGCTTGATACTGTCTTGACCCAGATGCAGGACCTCGATGAGGCTGACATTGGCTCATCTCTCAAGCTTGCTACGAATCCTCTGTATGTCCCTTCCCTCCAGCATGTCAACTGTACCACACAGCTTGGTGCGATCCACAAATTTGCCAAGGATGTGCTTCCTCCTGCTGTTTTTGTCACCGACAAAGATGTTAAACAGCATGTCGATCATACCTGTAACCATTCTTGAGAGAAGATCTGTTACTCTTTGCACTAATGGTTACATTGAGTAGCAAGCATGGAATTAAACTTCCAAATGCCTTCCCTGATCTATCTAGATAATCTGAAACAATTCTAAAAGAATGGCAGGTTAGCATAGGGGATTCAAAGCCACCTGCTTCTGGACTGGCCTATGTAATGGTGTAGTATGATGGGATAGATTGTAGAATGGACTAGGGGTGTACTCAATGTTTTCTAGTTCCCTGTCTTGCTTGACACAGTGTATTAAATATATATCCTTAAGGATATTACATTCATGCTGTAAGTTTGGTGAATCTTTGTGCTGCTAAACCAGTGGTGTCTTTGTCATGCTAAGAAATAGAAGATTCAGGCTAAAAGTCCTCTTCTACCACCAAGAGGGAAGTGATGATGGCTCCTTTTTTGAGGACAGGAGGCCTTGACCAGCTTGGTCTAGTGGAAGGTATCCCTGTCCATGGCTGGGAGGTTGGAACTAGGTGATCTTTAAGGTCCCTTCCAACCCAAACCAGTCTATGAATCTATGAATTTTAATATGCCGAGGCTTGTAATAGAGGCTTTTAAGCAGTCTATTAGCATATAGCATATGCACAAGGAGTAGTGTGGGCAGGAAGTGAAAAAAGTAGGGTAGATCTACAAACAAGTGATGATGAAAGTCCAAGTTTCCTGCAGATAGCCTGAGGTTGTAGGCACTGCTTGGTATTCCTCTGTGTAAACCTTGCCTTAAAAAAAAAAAAAAAAAAAAAAGTCCTACTATCAACTGCTAAAACTTAGCAAAAATATTATNGTCCTTTCTGTAGTATTTGATAGTTATTTACTCAATTTTATTTTTCTTTCCGAGGATAGAATTTTGACTTTTTGTTATGCACCTGTGTGAACTAAAATACTGTTAATTCTTGAATCCGCTGTGCAAAGTCAAACCTGTCCTACAGCTTATCTCCAGCTGGCTAAAATGGCTGTGTTTGTGTGAATTCATATCATATGTTAGTGTTTTGATTCTGCAGCTTTATGTGGCATCTTTAGTACATTCTAGCTCTCCTCAGTTCATAAATAAAAATCTGTCCTTTCTTTTGTAGGCAAGATCACCAGGCACAAATTGCTTTTTAACACTGGAAACCAATTGTAGGCAAATAGATTTTCAATTATTGACTAACCAAATTAGCTTACTTTGTTTCACTGTATTGTTCCATCATTAAATAGGAATTGGCCTGTAGCCTTGAAGCTCCTACTGTTTGATATGTAAATGCTATTTTCCTGTGGAATTTTTAATGCAGCCTAGGCAGTGTTTTATTCTTTGTTCCAATCAGTTCTGATAGAGCTGTTCATTTGCAGTCTCTTTCGTTCTTATATGGAGCTCCATACGAATCTCTTGGTTTGAATTTCAGTATGCCTGTAGTTCTGCAAAGAGGCAAAGGGATAAGATCCTGTACCCTCCAACAGGTTTTAATTGACCTCCATGGCATTTCATATGTTGGTAAGGACCTGCTAATTCCTTCTACAGGATCAAACCTGGAGCTTAACCCTGAAATATAATTTGAGTCTTGCAAGTAAATTTCTCTTTTTCCAGAAGGACATATCAGAGGCTTCCTTTGCAGCTGATACACAAGTATCTCTATAGGTTCCCTAACAGAATATTGCAGAGTGGTATCTTACGCAATGTGATCTATAGAGACGTTTAAGAATTATCACTTCCTTAAGCCAAACTGCTGTATAAATCAGATAAGGTTTCAGGGTCTTAAAAATGTATCTGTGTGATGGGTGTGTTTATATATGTAATACACACATATGTTATGCAATGTTCATGATGTCCTCTGTTATTTAGAGTTCATTTATAGATACTTGCTTTATCTATGCAAATATAGATGTTTATATGCAAATATAGATATTTGCATTTTATATGCAAATGAATCATTATATGCTGAAGAACTGTATAAATTTGGCCAGGTTCTTACCTTATATAAGTCTTCTGAAATGACGTCTGCCATTCAATCTACACACCGATTATAACAAACCAACAAACATTATAAAGAGGTAAAGCGTTAAATTTCTCCTAATCACAATGCACATATGACAAGTCTCAGTTCATGCACACAGGCATTGCTGAGGCATGCTGAAAATATGGAGGTTTTATTTTTCCCCTTCACAAAACTCACTTTGGTTTTAAATATTTACATGAAAATGTTTGTTCTTGTGTCACATAAACACAGAGTTCTATATATTTTTTTTGGTGAGATAGAATTAGATTTTTAATTTTTTTAAATTAAAAAATTAAAATTTGGTTTTATCAACAAAACCAAAATGCAAATTAAATACAGAATAACTTGAAACCTTGGTGGGTTTCTTTTATATGCTTGTTGA
>VWZI01010148.1:452070-463265 GCA_013396835.1 Psilopogon haemacephalus
TTTTTTTTTTTTGTGAAAGAGGAGTATTTTTAAAGACCTGGTCTCAGTTTATCAGTGTCCTTTGAGACTGAACAGATGAACTATTCTATGCCAAAGCTTTACTTGCTATGACATAGATGACTGCAGACTTCCTAGGAATTTTGTGAAATATAACAATTGTTACTGCTTTCAAAGTAGCTTGCTTCTTCTATTGTTAGTGATGTACAGTTCTAGAATAGTAGCATTATTATTGTGATTGGTCTTTAACTCCACTGGAGGCTTGGAAATAGGTTTTGTATGGTGTTAGGCCTCAATACTATCTCCTGCTGAAGACATTTGCATCCACAAATGTTTTCTGAGGCTGGCAAAACACAATATGAATTAGCATTTAAGCTTCATACATAGATAAATAGTTTTCTCACCACATATAAAACTTAGCTGCTAACATAAATATTCTGAGATTTTTTTGAGGAAGTGTTTTGGTTTGCTTTTGTGTTTCAGTTTGGTTTCGGTGTGGGGATTTTTTGTTTCTTTTGGGGTTTTTGTTGATTATTTGCTCTTTTTTGTTTTGTGTGGGGTTTTTTTGTGGTACAATTTACTTACTTATATACAGAAACTGTAAGACAGGTTAAACTGACCTTGAGTAGAAAGAAATGTAAGAATTTAATAGTTAAATATGCATTTGAAAAAGTATACATCAAAAAGTAAGCCATTTGAGAGTAATGTCTACCTAGATTAATAGTTTTATTATTAATGACTCTAGACTATATGATATCATTTAATTGATGTTTATAAATAGCTTCCTTCCCTGTGGTTATGAAATATAACATTTACCAAACTTCTTCTTTGATGGAATTTACATATGGCACATCATGATGATTAAAAGCCAGCCGTCTTTTTCACAGCATGGCAAGAAATAGGATTTGATTTATCTTCGTTGCTTGCCTACCACTTGCTGTGACTGTACTTTTGAAATTTTAATATTCTCATTTCTCAAAAGAGGCTTGTTATGTAAAGTATTATGTAAATATATTTTGTGCTTTGTTTTTGGCTTTCTGTGTAAAAAATAGTAATTTTAATGTAATGAGCAAATAAAGCAGGAAGGTGGGAACAAAGTCTTTGTACCCAGATTTTTGTCAAAGGAAGCAAATTTCTACTTCAAAATCTGAAATAATTTAAGTGCAGTGTAATGTGAATGGTGTGTAGTGAGTCCCTTTCATATGAACTGCTTAGCAATTGATGAATGGCAATGTGTCATTTCTAGACACCTGTTTCTAGCCTTTTCTAGATTAGTGCAAACACAACATGAGCTTCTAAGACAAACAACAGACCACAAGCCTGCTGCATGTCTGCAGTCAGATCTCTCCTTCTGCCCTCCTTCCTCATGCTCTCTTTTTGAATGACCTTCCCTGGAGTAAATACAGGAAAGGTCTAGACTTCAGGCCTGTCAGGCTGTGATGTGATAATTTTTACCAAGCGGAGATGCAAAAGCATATATACAGTACAACAGACTAAATTTTGAAAGAGCAGAGATTGTGTATTCCTGTTGTATTTGCTGAGATGCACTCTCCCTTTTAATGCTGGTCTTCACCACACAAAAGATTTGATCAAGGTGTTCTTCAAAATTCTGTGCCATACTGGGAAAGTCTACTATAAACCTGTTGTCTGTCACCTGATTCTTTTTAAGCAATTAAGTACCTGCTGATTCACTGAAGTTATACTAGGATTCTTGCTTTGAATTTTCTCCATACTTTAGCTTGTGAGTTTGGCTTTTTCTTCTGTTTTTTGTTTTTTTTTTTTCCTCCCATGTTCAGTTCAACAAGGGAGCTAAAACTAATTTGACTGTCCTCCTTTCCCCCCCTTGTGAGACAGCCTGTGCCTACTAAACACCTGTTTCTTAACAGAATGAAAACGAAGACCAAATTAAATTTACTCAGCGCAATGGTTTAGAAAACCGAATACAAAACTAAGTGCCAAATTCAAAGAGAATATTGTTGAAAACTACACACAACTGTGCAAATTAACTAATGCCTGTACTAAAGGTCTGAAACTGGAGGTGAACAATAGGTGATTCATATCAAACAGAGCTAACCCCATAGACTGGAATTATTTTTTCTTCTATTGGGTGACAGGGTTTTTTAAAGCACCATTTCCCGTATCAGCATGTCTACCTCCTAAAAAACTTGTAAGAATTGCATTCCAATTTTGAAAAAAAAAAAAAAAAAAAGGTATATAGAGCTCAGACAGTTTGAAATACTGAATGTGAAGAAATTATATCCTCCCTACAAAACAGTTCTACTTTGTTATCACTATTAGGAAATAAGAGGAAGCCATCATATCCCCATCCTATCTTTTAACCAAATATTCCGTACACTTGTGAGTTTTCTTTGCCAGTTTTTAGAAATGAGTATGTGAAAATTAACAGTTATCAGTTATACAAATCATTACAGAAGTGGAGCCCTGCTGGAGCTATAAAGCTGGATAAGACAGAGCTTTTCTTGGAATAGTCTCAAGTCCTTCCTCATGAGATGTACATCCTTAAATCCTATTGGATCTGAATGGTAAAAAGGATTAAATGTTCTGCAAGGCAGAGTAAATGACTTCCTGTCTCAGGAAGAATAAACTTATAAAACTACTGCAAAATGTATTTTTCTTGCTCTGTGCATTGTTATAAATGTTATTTGTTGTGGTAAACAATATATACAAATAGATTGTAGCCACATTACCACGACTGAAACTTGTTTTGCTAGCTATAGGAGAAAAAAAAATGAGGATTAGGTAGGACTTCGTGGGATTTAGTTTATAAACTGTAAACTGTGGCAAATCTCCATTTAAGTAATTCTGAAAGAATGCATGACACTTCTGAGTCTCAAATTCAGAAGTTTCTCACTTGCTGGCAGGGTCTGCAATAGTGAATTGGTGCTGTTTCAAAAAAAAAACAAAATTAAAAAAAAACAGTTAAGCAATAGGCTTCTCTAACCCAAGTATAAAAGGCTTCCAGTTTTCAACATGGAGATTTCAGACAGTCTGAATGTTTTCTTTCTCTATTGTATCAATTACATAGCAGTATAGAAAGCAGTAATTAACCAAGAAAATGTGAGGTGAACTATTCAAATATTTAAGCTACTAAATAGTCTGCAATTTATTGTTTGTCTTTAACACAGGTTTTCTAGTCACAATGAAGTCTTCATCAAGCTATTGTTTGTGTACTAGGAAATTATATGACAGGTGTTGTTTAAATAAGTTTCTATATCCAAAAGATACACATAAAGAAACAAAGCAGTGTAAATGACTTTTAGCTGGTCTTTCATAGCCCTGAGATACTGTGGTAACAAAGGAAAACAACATCTTTTCATCTCCATATAATATTAATATTTTAGCTGGTATAATTTTCTTTTTACTCCACTTACATATTCACAGAATTGCAGAGTGGTAGGAGTTGGAAGAGACCTCTAAAATCCATCCAGTCTAACTCCCTTGCTAGAGCAGTATCAACTACAGTAGATCACTCAGGAAATACACCCAGGCAGGTTTTGAATGCCTCCAGAAATGGAGACTCTATAACTTGTTACAGTTCTGTCACCCTCAGTTTCAATTTCTGTCCATTGCCCCTTTTTCTATCACTGGATGCCACTGAAAAGGGTTTGGTTCCATCTTCGTGACACTCACTCTTTAGATATTTATAAGCATTAAATAATTTTAAATAATTTTTTTTAGAAATATATAAACCAGTTAATATTTTTGTCTTACAGAGCAGAGTACAATTTATATTTACAATTACTAAGAAAAGCTGTAATTGTACTTGTGAATATGAAGACACTGATGAAAAATTAAGGGCCTTTTCAGTGCATGTGCCAAGCATGATACAGACTATGTAACTGTGCTCATGCTACTCCACTGCTGATCTCAGACATGCCCTGTTCTAACAGAGATTTTCTTTGCCTCTTTGCCTGAACTTTCATTAAGCAGAAATAATTTCTAGCAGGTGTTTGATAATTTAATGCTTTTGTACACAGGAAACAATAATGCATGTGCTATCACAATGGCAGGAATCATCACAAACGGACAGCTTCAGTTTATCCCTGCAGTGGGTATGCAATGAGCAGTAGTGAGCTACATTTTACATTGTCCTCCATAGATCTATTTAACTGCACTTATTCGAGATGAGGCTAAAGTTCTGAGTAACAGAAGCAAAATCCATATAAGCAAAGATAAAAGAAAATAATCAACAGACAAAAAACCCAACAACTTTTGTGTCTAATTTTGAATTCCTTACATGATTGTTTGATATAGATTAGTGTTTCTCGGAATATCTGTATGATTCTATTAAAATAAGAATACTGCCTACCTTGGTCATAGTATAAATTCATGGTAACTTCCATCTATCCTGACACTTGAACATATCCCTTAAGTGTAACAAAATATTTTTTATTTCTGTGTTTTTCATTGAGTCTGTAGCATTGACTGTTCTGACCTTACAGGTTTTTGGTTCAATCTTAGATGCTTAGCTAAAATGAAACTGGTATAGCCTATGGCTCAGTTTCAAGGCTAATGCATGCCAAATAGACTAGTGCTGTAAGAAAATTCATAGTGGAGAGCTATGTGTTTAGGGGGGGCAGGTGGATAGTGTCAAAACACCTCCTGTTCTCCTTTGCTTAAATATACATGCAAGGCACCTAGAACTGCTAAAAAGATTGAGAGGAAAGATGAAACAGATTTAACCTAGTTTTGGAAGTATGTGAGATATAGTTGCTAGTAGTTGTACCTAAATCAAGGTTATATCTACCAATTTGCTCTATGAGATTTACAATGCAGTTTTTGCAGTTTATGTGGATGCAAAAAACACAGCTTATGTGCAAAGCAAGGAATATTATTGTTAGTTTAACTGAAATTTTAACAATTCAATCCAGTAGCTATTGTTATTTGAGCTTGGCTTCATACAAGGAAAAACAACAATATTGTAGAGAATGTCCCTATAACAATGCATTTCAAATTGTTACGAACCGACGTTACACTTATTCTGGAGTTTTTCTCTTGAGGCCTTGACAGCTTCAGTTGTGCTCAAACAAGAACAGAAGTAAGAGTGGCTTACAGTGACTCATCAGCATCCTAAATCTTTTACCAGGAGTATGTAACAATATTTCCCCCTGACTCTAGAGTTCCTTTGAGACTAACTTAATCTTGTATTCTAATACTCTATTCACTTTGCTCTTCACTACTTTACATTACAATCTATGTGCTATGTTTTACAAATGTTGGATGTTCTTTTTCCTTTTACAGCTCTCAGAATTATATCTTCTAGTGACCAGTAATTGACCTCTGAAGATTTTTGTACGTCCTGGGGTCTTCCCTCTGTACATTAAAGGCCTCTACTATAATTTTATTCCTGCACTCCTCTATGCTGCATTTTTATGGTAGATTAATAGATAGCTTGTTATATACAGACTAACAACTTCCTACTATTTTCCACTGGTTTTATATACATATAAATTTAAAAATAAATAAATAAATATTATATATATAATTGTTATAGCAATGGGATTTACACCGCACTATTGTGCAGATATAAGCCAAATAAGGTCAGGTAAAAGTTACTTAATAATTAGTTGATATTACAGCTTATTATGGTAAAATAATGTTCTAGGCAAGGCATAACCAAGTCTAGAAAAAACCTATTGCTTGTGTACTAGGAAATTATATTACTTACATCTGGTCTTCTGTAGTCCTGAGATACCATGATAAAAAAAAGAAAAAAAAAAATCATCTCCACTGTAGTTTTCTAAGATGGTGCTGAGCTGAGAACAGCAGAGTTAGTACAAAGTTTGTGATCTGTTACTAGCAGCAGTGACAAGTTTATTGGGTTACAGAGCCTCACAGCAGCTTAGTGACTTGAAACCAATCAATATTACTGTGTATATGATTTCATAATTAAATCACGTAATTAGATTTTTTTCCTTCTCTCTGTTTGCAAGATTTGGTGTTTCTCTACATTTGGACTTAAGGTTTATATTAGGATTTTCCCCATCCTGTTTCAAAAACATTCAATATGAAGACAACCCAGGAATATGTGTGTGTTGTGAGGGGCAGGGGGATTAATGTGGCTGAGTCAGGAATTATAAAAATAGAATTATTTTATTCCCAGAAACCCCCATCTTCAACTATATACAGAATTAATTTTTAATTTATTCACAGGTTTTGATTCGATTGGGAAAAATCTTCTAAAGGTGCTATAGACACATTCAGAAATTTAGGAAGTCAGAAAATGGAAAAGGCTAAGTTATAGACAGCTTCTTACCCCGTTATCAATTTGTTAAGGAGAGAATTAAGGAAACAATGGCTTACTCACAATGTTGAGGAGAATGATGCTCATTGTGGAATTCTTGCTGTATTCTCTCTGTGTCTCGATTGGTTCTGGCTGTAAAATAATATCCAATCGGATTCAAAAGGCAAAGACTGGTATTTCAAATATCTGTTTACAACGAGGCAGACCTCTGTGGAAATCGCTGTCTCCAGGAGTGATGATGGAGAGCCAAGCTGCTTCAATCCCTCAATCAGATAGCAACGGGAAACTAGCTGTTAGGAAGGTCTCAGAGGAGCTGCGTCCAGGTGCTGCCGGCAGTTCTCTCAAAAGGGACCCGGGACTTGCTCAGCCTGAAAAGCTGCAGGGTAGTGCAGAGTGGGGACTGTCCAAAAGACAGAGACAGTACAAAACTCAAGAACCGTGCAAAAGACAGCAGCCGTTCAAAACTGTGACGGTCCTGAAAACGAGGCTCTTCTTCAGAAGGCAGGGCTCTGTAAGCACGAGGAGCTTTTCCAGGTGAGAACCTTTCCAGACGGGAACTTTCAGGCGGGAACCACTCACGCCTTTTCCCTTGCCTGTTTATGCCTTTTCGGACAAGATGTTCATTTGCCAGTACACAGTGGGCGTCAAAACTCGGCCAATAGCAGCTCAAATCCCTGCGCGGGCTGGCAGCGCGAGCCTCAGAACGTGCCGATAGGGCCTTCTGCTGTGCCCGCATGCAAGTCCACAGGGCAGGCTTGGGGAAGCAGTTTTGCGCTTTCTTCTCCTCCCATCCAAAACCCATGGAGGGGTGAGGAGAGAAAGAAGGAAGGAATCTGAGTTGCACACAGGACAGTGTGCTATGATTTCAATGTTTTAAAGGTAGGACTAGATTTGTTTTACCTTATATAGATAGATGTCCAGCTAAATCATGGTAGTTATGCCTCTGTGGACCCAAAAGGCATTTGAAGTGGCCTTCACAGTGATTTCAGTTGCCTTAAGGTTTAACTGTCAGCTGGGCTAGAGCCCTCTTGTGATGCATTCCAGTATAGTATGGTGGGGAGAATTACAACAGCTTGGAGAAGCGTGATGTAGTTTAAAACACCTGTGAGGACCTTGTAGTATGATCACTATAAAAAGGTATATGCTCCCTTAGGAGAGGTTCATTATCTTCTTTTCACAGCTGCTTTGTAAATGTTGGTCCAAGGGCTGAGCCAGTTGTCATTTTAACAGATTTATTGCAATTAATCTGTATGTTCTGAAGGTTTAATATTTGGTAAGTTAAATTCTATGTTTAGATTGATTATGTGCTTATGGGTAAAGAAGTTGCTGAATGGGAGGAATACTTGGAGAAATATCTTTCATGTGGAATAGTCTGGAAAGGAAAAATGACAAAGGGGAGAATTTAACATAGAGGACTGCAAAAATAGAGGACTATTAAAATAATGAGTCCTAAAGAAAAAGTAATCATATTTTACAGTACTAATATACAGGTTCTGAATGGTGATTTGTTGGTAATGCAGAAAATTGGTAAAATAGAAAACAAAACAAGACAACCAAAGAACAACAAAAGGCCCAAAACATAACAGAAACAAAAAAAATAAAAGCCCCAAAAAACAAACCCAACCTCACAAACCAAAACCAAACCAAGAAACCAATAAAAGGAAGTACTTCTTCAGTTTATTCAAAATGGAACTGTTAGAACTAGTTGCTATAGAGTATTTTAGATGGCTAAAAAGTTGGATGGATTAAAAATAAACAAAACAGAATGGAAATTAAACCTATAATAAGTTTCTCAACAACAACAAAAAAATGCCCTTTGTTCTGAGTAATCTTTACACTTCAGATGTGAAAGCTACTGGAATATGTGTATTCTTGCAATCTGTCACATTGTATCTGCTTGCTGCTTGTTGGAGATTGACAGCTCCTTGTTCCCAGGGAGGAAAAATTGAGATGCTCCCAGCTATTCTGAAAGGGACTTAGGTACTTGTCTATCAAGAACAGGAAATTGTAGGCCTTAAAATTCTCCTTTCTTTATTACTTACACTGTATTTATACTTCATTTCCTGTTTTATTCTTATTTCTTAGTCCTTATTCCATCTCCATAGAAGCCTTCTTTACCATATGGTGTTCCCTCTAATTTCAGGTTTGTGAAATGTGGTTATAGAGCTCCCTTCCTGTTCTACCTGCCTGTGTCCAAATGCTAGTCTCACTCATAACTGTATAAATGAGGTCTATATTATTGCAAATAACCTATTTTAAAATACCTTTTATTTCTTTGAAAAGAAACAGCATAGGTGCATTTTTTTTTTTCATTTTGACACGCACTCCCCTCACCCTCCCATTTTTGTTTTTCTAAATGAAAAGTAGGTACAAGAAGAAATCTCTCTTTTAGACATTTAGTGTGTTTTCATAGCAGCTGAAAACTGTAGTAGCAGGTTTTCAGTCTTTGGCACCTGTTGCAAGAGTAATGAATTGGGTTACCATTTAATTTTAGAAATGATTGTCTGAGGTGAGTGTTGGTTAGGACATTATTTTCTTAAGCTAGAACATGTCAATGCATGTAGGTTGCAACAATTTATGCTATTAAAATTTTATGCAGCAGCACTGAAAGCAGAATAATTTTGAAACACCTGTTTTATTTTCCATTTTTACATGGGCCACCTCATTTTGGTAGTTACCTGAATCTGTCTATTGATGATATTCATTTATCAATGAGCATGTTAAATAGTAATTATTCACGTCTGGTTTTTGTAAAATACTTCAACTCGTGTTTGTCATAGGTGCACAGTATTGATCTTTGTGCTGTATTAAACTGTATTGGACAGGGATTTCACTATCACTAGGAATAAATTTAGTATTTTAAGAGTCAGCTTGTCACTTTCATGTGCAGTGTATTATTTATGCTTATTAATTATACCAAAAATAGAACAAGAAGGATCAACAGGTACTGAATTAAGAATTTAGTTGAAAATATAAATCAGTGTATCAAATGGATGCAGAGACTTTGTGTTCAGATTAGGCACAAAATTAGTCTAATTCAGCCCCTTCTACAAATGATGTGTGTTAATGATCAAGTGATCAGCTGGAAAATACTAATCCATTAAATAAAAGGTTTAATTCCNCACAGATAGTCATGGCTGCCAGTGTCTATGGCCGTGTGGAAAAAGTGAGAGGAAGCATCCAATTTGCTGTGTGGTTTTGCAAAGAGGGGAGGTTGTGGCTGTCTGGGGTTGGGCTCTTTTCCCAAGCACCCAGGGACAGAATGGGAGGACATGGCCTCAGGCTGTGCCAGGGCAGGTTCAGGCTGGATGTTGGGAGGAGTGTCTTCATACAGGAAGTGGTTGTCATTGAAGTGGGCTGCCCGGGGACGTGGTGCGGTCCCCACCCCTGGAGGTGTTTGGGATGGGACACTTGGTGCCATGGCTTAGTTAATTAGGTTGGGTGATGGGTTGGACTAGACCCTGGAGGTCTTTTCCAACCTGCTTAATTCTGTGATTCTTAAGTTCTTGGTCTTCATGCAGGGCTTGTAAAAAGCTAAAGTACAAACATATTGAAATGTTGTGACTGTTGAAGTGTTTGTATCAACTTTGACAAATAACTTACAGGTTTTTGTGGAATTATTCAATGTTAAATAAAACTGCTGTTTTAAGGTATCTCTAACCAAAGGAAAGAACTTTTGCAAAATCAGGTGTGTGTACTAATCTTACAGTTGAATATGCTTGCTCACCAATCTCATAAGTTTGAGTGTGGAGTTGGAGCCGAGTGAAATTTAATTGTATTAATCCGTGATAGTTCAGTCCCTCATTACAGACCTAGGGGCTTACAAAGTGTTCTCTCATGCTGAAGTGGGGCAGGTCTTTAAAAACAATTGATTTAGGTAACTGAAATATCTTTTTGTTATTGTTTTGGCGTGCAGCTGAAATTTTGCTGAAACAGGATTTTTTCCACAGCCTGACAAAAGAAGTCAAATTTTGGGCATGATGTTCAAGCCTCTGCTGCAACCCACATATGCCCGATCATTTTCTGGTTCCCAGGAGCTCTCTCCTTGCTTTTCAGCACAATATCTAAGTTTTTAACTGAGTGCCTTCACCTCATTTCTGCAGCCTCCGCCTGCAGGTCTTTCTGGCCTGATTGCCCTCTTACACATATTATCACATATACAGTACTGCAGACACTACGTGTCATAGCATTTTATTCTGACTATGCTGCACTCCTCTCTGCCTCCTCTGTATTCTAGCCTTTTTTTTTTCTTTTTTTTTTTTTTTCCCCATGGTATAATTTCACATGTGAACACAGCATGACTTCTATTCATCCTTCCTTTCCCCTTTTTCTCTCCTTACTACTTACGTTTGTACAATCTTAAGTGAAACTTGAGATAATAACTACTACTTCCATGAGGGCATTGGTGATGCATATTGGTTGCCAGCATCTTCTAATCATAAGTGTAGCAAAAATTACCTTATATCATCTGTGCAAGCATACATAGTTCTTGTCTCTCCATATACTTGCTCATTTACTTCTCCTTACTTCTGCATTCCCTGTGCTTGTTCGTGACCAGTTGCTTTATATTGCTGTTACAACAGATTATAGTCCACTCAGATATAAACCTGTGTTTTTACATCTGTTAGTACAATAAGGATACAGACCTGATCAGAACTGTGTTCACTTAGAGAATGTAATCTGGTAAGTAATTCTTTTAGGCCATTTTTCTCAGCTAGATATTGAACGAATAGATAAGCCAATTATTTTTGTTTCCCAAAATGTATTTTTCAGCTTCTGTAATCTTCAGCTTTATAAAGAAGAAAGAGAAGTGGGGGAAGTCATGCAAAAATTATTGTGTTTTGAAATTGCACTTGAAGATTTTGATAGTCACAGTAGACAGAACAGTATTTGAATAGATCAGCCCTCAGCTGGCTTGTGTGGTCAGCAAAAA
>VWZI01010148.1:464050-485196 GCA_013396835.1 Psilopogon haemacephalus
GAGAAAGAACAAGCTGTAGTGTCTGATTATATAGAGATTTACAGGAGGATGGAATGGAATAAAAATATTTTGTAATGTCCTGTCCCACCCTCTGGGGACTGCCCCGCCCCAGATACTCTGGTGCTCTGGAGGAGTTTCATCTACTAGTCCACAACCTATAACACCAATTGTTCAGTTGATATTTTTACTCCCTGACTATCTGAAAATACTTGATACATTGCAGTGCCCAGCAGCATACTAATGCAGCTCCAGATATGACTGATAGGAGCTGGAAATTGGTTACAATGAGTTTGATCAATTTAAAGAAACTGATATTATGTCCAACAACATAGAAACGTAAATTGACAACTATCATTTCAGCTATAGGCCATTCATCTGCCTAACAACTGACTCCAGGAGAAATTCGTTTTCCTTTCAACTGTCTTTGCTTACAGTGTTAAGTATTATGAAAGTGGAATACATTTCTCTAACTCTAATTTAGGAAAAGCACAGTGTAAAATAAGTCTCTGATAGATTGACAAGTAAAGTTACCAAATAAAACCTTGTCTGAGACAGCAGACCTGTGCAGTTCTAAGCAGCAAAGCTCCCGTGTTGTGCTTTTTTTTTTTTTGTTTTTGTTTTTGTTTTTGTTTTTAACTGAGGGTGTTAGTTCTGGCACTCATTTTAGGATTGCATTACCCACTGAGTTCTTCACTAGATTCCCACCCAAGCCTGTAAATGAAAGGTAATTTTCTGCCTGTGAAACTGTCCAATGTTGTTTGTAACCAGAGAACTTTTGGGACTTCCAAGTGGTGGTGGATAGATCAAGAGGAAAAATCAAGCTGTGACATTATGTATTGTATCTTAATTGTCCAATATCCTATATGAACTGTGAGAATTTAAGATCACCATGATACCGTATGTATGGTATTTCTGCATTCTATTCATTTCTTGAAGGACTTTGAAGGACACATAACATGATCTGAACTTTACTTTGAAATAAAATAAACTAAAAATATGTAATACTATATTTGTTTTACAAATTAAATATATAGTGCCTTTGTCTATTCCCACAGGTTTTCTTAATTTTTGTTTTGTGTTTTATTTAACATTAATTTTCTACCTGGAATGTCAGGGACAGAAGTAAAATAATTTCTTTAAAAAAAAAAAAAAAAACAAAAAAAAAAACCAACTAACCAGCTATTTGTTCTATTCTAAGTCTTTGCTGTAATGCTTGGGTAGGTCTGTGCAGCTTCACAGAAGGTATTTGTTATTGAATATAAACATGAATTGTAAATATGGCCAAAATGCAACTGACAATACAATGAACATAAATCAGCCTTCTCTAGTCCCTCATGTTTTATTAAAATTTTAGATAAAAACACTTAATGATACTTCTTTTAAAAACAGGAAGTTCTTTTAGAGAGAACTTAGTGTTAAACTGGTTTTCATCAAAATGGTGAGGAAAAGAAAAATAATCAACTACAGCAATCATATTGTCTTTCAAGGATGTCAAATAAAGTGAGCTAATGGATACAGTTTATTCTTGATGGAATTGCTGTTTGAAAATACTGGAATACACTTAAATGCAGGGAATATGAATTATGTTTCACACCAAAAATTTTAATATATGGATACATAACCATCCTAAACTGGAATTGTAGTTCTATATAAGAATGTCTGGCTTTTCTTTCTCCTGATCATTTGCTTGATTCAAATGTTCTTAATTATTATAAACTGCCTGAGGTAATACAGTGGCCTTGATATCTATTTATTCATAGAAGTTTGCCTGGATATTTACAAATCAAGATAGACATTGACATTTGCAGCCTTTGAAAACTGCTGCCGTGTGTCAGTGTGAATACATTCTGACCTAGTTTCTAAGAATATACTTAGTCCAATGAAGCAAGGATTTTATTCATGAATGCACTTCATCACTGTTCAAAAAATATGCACAGGCTATTTGGTTGATACTACCAGCATTCTTATCCTTGTGTAGTTTTATAATATGCTGTTGACTACATGAATCATGTGAACCTCAGTGGGCAGGGGAGGGAAACAAAACTGCAATACATAGATTTTTTTTTCCCCAAAACGTGTATTATTTTTCTCTACCTACATTTTGCAAAACAGATTACTTGTCAAATACATTTATGTTACCTTTCTGGGCTGTAAAGCAATATGAATGCAATGCAAGACATGTGTGGAGAGAAGTTTATATCTGTTTTACAATTATTTCTTTTACTTCATCATACAGTATTGCTAACATTTTATCCTATTGTTAAAAATAATTATATTAAAAAAAAAAAAAAACAAACCAACAAAGCAAAACAACACAACCAACAAACAGACCAAACTAAAAAAACAGCACTAGTCTTGGTCAGATAACAGAAATTCTGAATTGTGAATGTCCCAGTGGTTTAATATATCTGTCCCTTCAGCCCTCAGAATAGTAAAAATCACAGGCAGGAAATTCTTGTACACAACTGTTCTCTAGGGTTGTGGTTTTCATAGAGTCACAGAAACGTTGAGGTTGTAAAAGACCTCAAGATTGTTGAGTCCAACCATAACCCAACTAATGATCACTAAACTATATCCCAAAGCACCACATCTACATACTTGTGAACACCTCCAGGGCTAGTGACTCTATCACCTCCCTGTGCAGCCTGTTCCAATTACCTCACTTCAATAAAGAATTTTTTTCCTAATATTCAATCTAAACCTCCCCTGGCACAATTTAAGCCTATTTTCTCTTGTCCTATTGCTAGTTATTTGGGAGAAGAGACCAACACTGTCCCTTACTACAACCTTTTTTTCAGGGAGTTACAGAGATCTCCCCTTAGCCTTCTCTTCTTGAGCTGACAGTGTGCACACACAGCCCAGCCAGCCAACCGTGTCCTGGGCTGCATTAAGAGAAGCATGGCCAGCAGGGCAAGGGAGGTGATTCTCCCCCTTTACTCTGGACTCATCAGACCCCATGTGGAATTCTGTGTGCAGTTCTGGAGCCCCCAACACAAGAAGGTCATGGAACTTCTGGAGAGAGTCCAGAGAAGGGCCACGAAGATGATCAGAGGGCTGGAGCAGCTCTGCTGTGAGGACAGGCTGAAAGAGTTGGGGCTTTTCAGCCTGGAGAAGAGAAGGCTTTGAGGAGACCTTATAGCAACCTTCCAGTATCTGAAGGAGGCCTAAGAGAAGGCTGGGGAGAGACTATTCATAAGGTCTTGTAATGACAGGACGAGGGGCAATGGGTTTAAACTGTCAGAGGGGCGATTTAAATGGGATGTTAGGAGGAAGTTCTTCACAGTGAGGGTGGCGAGACCCTGGAATGGATTGCCCAGGGAGGTTGTGGCTGCTCCCTCCCTAGAGGTGTTCAAGGTCGGGCTGGATGAGGTCCTGAGTGACCTGATCTAGTGGGAGGTGTCCCTGCCTATGGCGGGGGGTTGGAACTGGTGATCTTTGAGTTCTCTTCCAACCTAAACCATTCTATGATTCTCCAGATTAAACAACCTTGGTTCCCTCTTCTCTGGATACCCTCCAGTACCTCAATGTCTTTGTTATGTTTTTGACATCCAGAATTAACACAGTACTCAAGCTGTGGCCACACCATGGCCAAGTACCAGAGCACAATTGCTTCCCTACTCCTGCTGGACACACTGGTTTTGATACAGGTCAGGATGCTCTTGGCCACCTGGGTGCACTGCTGGCTCAGATCCTTCTCCACTGGGCTGCTTTCTAGCCACTACTTACCTATTTATTTATTTATTTGTTTGTTTGTCAATTTGGAGAAGACCTCAAGGATCATCTAGTTCAACCTTCCAGGGTAAGAATATTATTTAAATGAGATGGCCTAGCACCCTGTTGAGCTGGGCCTTGCAACTGTCTAATGTGGAGGAATTCACCAACCTGTCTTGGGAGGTTTTTTTCCAATGTTTAATACTTTGAACAGTGAACTATTTTTTTTTCTGGCATCACTCAGAATATCCACAGTAGCAACTTGTGCCTGTTACCTTTTGTCTTTACCATGCGACTCTTTGTAGTGTTGCAATAGTTTTTGCACTATAGAATGTACCTTTCTCCACTTGGGATTCTCAGTATAGAATGCTCCCCTGACAATGAACTTTTTATGTTATTGCTGATAATATTTTGAGGATTTGATTGGTTTTCACTTTTCTTAAACACAGATCTTTGCATGTCTTTTTTTCTCTCTGAGAGTATGTATGAGCATTCCTATTGCAAAAATATGATTGGATAAAATAGAATTGTTCTTCTGTTTCAGTAAGCTTAATATTCTCCATAGCAACTTTATTTTTAGTATCTGCAGTAAAATATATAATTAAGCTGGAAAATGTTTACAATGTCTCATGTAGTGTACAGATGGTGTCTTTACCCCTATCCGTATGTCTTGTCCTTTCAAGGACATTCCTGTAGGTCTGTTGCCTCCATAGGAACCAATTCATTTTTGGAAAGAGGTGGTCTTTAAAATTAATTTTATCAAAATAAGCTAGATCTCATGAGTGTAAAACATTTGCCAAAAACTAATTTTCTTCATTTTTCATTCAAACAATTTTTCTTCATTTTCTAGCCAGATTGGTTTGTAAAGGCCAAAGAAATGATTGCTAACTGTGTGATACGTAAGAGTTGGATAGCCTTGTCTTGGCTGTGGGGTGTTTTGGCCCTAATCTTTCGATGAATTCTAAATAGAGGGACAAGTATTTCCCACAGTAGAAAATTAGCCTCAGGGAAAGTGAGGTGAGTTACTTACAGCTCATTACTGCACCATGGCTTTTGTGCATGTGTGGCTTAGCAAAGTTGATTTTGCTTTTATTATCCTGTGATGATGTGGTAATAAATTCTAATGGCTTGAGCCTGCAATATCCCAAGGCTATTCTCAACTGTTTTTAGGAGAACACAAATCTGTTAAGAAACCCAGAATACTCTAAGTTGGTGTCTGTGTGAGGTACAGACACAGTAGAAAAATGGCCACAAGTATCATAGAAGATTTGCTGGGCCTGTGAGAGTTTTTTCGTTGTATTGACCAGTGATAACTGACAAACATGATAAATATTTGCCAAGGAAGGGTCAACAAACGTATAACATTTGGGGACTGCAGAAGAAGGATTCAAAATTTTAATATCCTCTGAATCTTATACCTGCCAAAAGCATGATGTGTCTGCTAGCTCAAATAAAAGACTAAACTTTGTGCATGGAAGAGATTTCTAATGGTAGAATTATCCTTTTTTTTTTTTCCAAGCATCATTTTAATTTGTGCCATGAATTCTCCCCAATGATTCTGGGGTTTATGCTGTTTATTTGTTTGTTTTATTAAAATGTTTTTCTATTTCTCACAGTGTCACTAGTGAAGAAAACAAAGTGCTGTCAGATGCTTTATTACTACTGAACACATCTGTAATAATCAGCGTAGTTTCAATAAATCGTTTAGCATGTAGCCTCTGTTTTCTAACCTTGTTGGAGGCGCAATTGCTGCTGATGTAGGAATAGACCCTGTACACTATATATTCTTTTGCCCTTCTGAATAATTTAATTTTTGATTAAGCAGAGTTTGTTAAATCAACTTAGCTTGTCATGTGAATGACAATGAAGCCCTATTTGAAGAAAATTAGCCTCTTTATGCTGAAAGAAATTATGATATCAAGAGAAGAAATAATAGATCCATGAACTCTACCCTAATGCTTATGTTTGTGCATAACCAATAGCACTGCAAAAATACTGAAAAATTGCTTTGCTGGAGAACAGAATTCTCCCACTATTACTTTTTTCCTATGCAGTAGGAATATAGTTATTGAGATGTAAAAGCACAAAGAACCCCCTGCAAACCAGCCAAATAACACTAAAAAATCTATCCAGCTTTTCTTCATATGGAATTGCTCTGCTATCTGTTTTTAAAAAGTGGGAGTTTCACATTTAAAGATGCTAGCTGTGATCTTTAAGGAGCATGTCTTTCATGGCTGGAGTCAGTGGAAGACTTTGTATTGTCTTGGTCTTTTTCTGTCTCTAGTGAAATAACACTTCAAGAATAAATAGCCTGTGCCACAAAACACAAAAGCTTGGGGAGGGGCTGTAGAGAAGTTCTTATGTCTGCCTTTACATATTCACTCAGTGCTTCTCTAAACTGACCCATAACCTTGGCACAGATTTTTGTCCTTGTTACTCCTCCATGTTTCATATCTTAAGATTGTATTTTGGGGTTGTGGGGTTTTGTTTGCTTTTGTTTGGTTTGGGGTTTTTGTGTCTTTTTTTTTCCTTCAATTGCAACAGTCGATTGTATGATATGAGTTTTTGTTTGTTTGTTTATTTTCCATTATAGTCTCTTCTGTTTTTCTGTTACAGTCGCAACTCACCAGAAACATTTTGTAACATGCATGTTTACACATTTAGTGTTTGTACCATGTGGGTGGGTTTGCATTAACCAGGTAATTGAAATTTTGTTTTGGAGAAAAAAATTGACAGATATCATTGGAATGGAATACTACTGAAGGACAAGTAAAAGGCAGCACTGTGACTGTGAAACATGTCAGTACAATTTTCATTTGTATGTTCTTAATACGTGTCTCTGTTTTCAGGATGGATTATTCTGGCTGATTCTATTACACATTGATGCCAAAATATAATTATGACACTGGTGATGTTAGGCCATATAAGTGATTTTTTTGTGCACTGAAGCAATGACTACCTCCTGGCAGTCTTAGCATGCAGCAGTTCCAGGATCTGTACTTGACACACCCTAATTCAAAGGGGTTAGGACCTGCTGCTGCTGCTTCTGTTTCTTTATATCCTGGGACCAACAATTAACTTAAAAAAAAAATCCCTTCTGAGAAACATAAACCAACACTGTTCTTAAACACAAGCTAGCTCTTTTTGCACTCTTGGAAGGGAGAGTGGAGAAATGAAACCTCTACCTCCTTCTTTCCAGTTTCAGCTGACACAATGGAGAGGTAATGTAGATTATGTGCCCATTTCCCAGCACGGCCCTACTTCCTGGTCTCAAGAATTACTTTTGCTCTTTGGCAAAATACAAAGATTCACATGAGTGTACTGTTACTCATTGTATTTTCCTGTAATGTGAAAATTCTTGTGCCAAACTCAGGCCCTAGGTCTGGGAGACAACAGATTTCAATTTGTGTCACCCATAAAGTAATTGTCTTCATTATTGGTCTACATGATTTTCCAACTTTAATCCCCTTTCACCATTCCTATTCAACTTCTGCTTTTTTCCATCCTCAGTTTACTATTATGGTGCTCTCTGTAAACAAAGAGACCGAGGGCACTGTTACCAATTTGGCATTTTATAAAATGTGGGTACAGCAAATGGAAAAGTCTGTGAGCTTTTTGTGTTTTGGTTTTGCTTTTTTGTGTGTTTGGGGTTTTGGTTTGCTTTTCCTTAAGGCTTCTGAAAATGGCACAAGTGAGTGATGGCATTGCCCCTTGTCCTACCATATGACACAAGTGAGAAGAAGCTGTCCCTTCCTTCTTGACACCCAGTCCTCATATTTATGAATACTTAGTAGATCCACTCAGTCTTCTCTTCTACAGAATAAAAATTGCCATGTCTCAGTCTTTCCTCATAAGGTAGTGCACCAGTCCCTTAAATCATCCTTGTAGCCCTCTGTTGGACTCTCTCAAGCAGACCCCTGTCATTCTTGAACTGAAGGGCCCAGTGAGGTCTCACCATGGCAGAGTAGAGGGGGAGGAAAATCTCCCTCAATCTGCTGGACACACTCTTCCTAGTGCACCCCAGGATCTCATTTGCCTTCTTGGTCACAAGGGCACATTGCTGTCCCATGGATAACTTGTCCACCAGGACTCCCAGCTGCTCTCCAGCATATCACCTCCCAGCCTGTACTGGAGAAGTTTATTACTCTTTCCCAGGTGCAGAACTCTGTATGTATCCTTGTTGAACCTTTTGTAGATTCCTCTTTGCCCAGCTTTCCAGTCTGTCCAAGCCTTGCTGAATGGCCACACAGCCTTCAGGGAAGGGAAGGGAAGGGAAGGGAAGGGAAGGGAAGGGAAGGGAAGGGAAGGGAAGGGTGCTACAATAGTCTGCTGTAAACAAGTATTAACTCTTATGAAAGGCAGACATACTAAAATGCATCCATATTTTGTTTGAAGAGGAGTTATTGGGGGGGAAAAAGGAACTGTATACCTGCTTTGTTCAGTCTTTGAAACCTTTGACACACAAAATACCTCAAAACACAGTTCATTGAAGGAAGCATCTTTGACTTCACAAGATGCTTAACTGACATTGATGGTCAGGTATACTGCTGCATATTAGCACATTTGAATATAAATGTGTAAAGAAACATGCAACTGTGGTTAGTCTGATGCAAATAAGATGATTCTGACTATACCCATGACTGTTCATCTAATGAAATGTCTAATAGTGTAATAAGAATATGAAGTACAAGGGAAATTAAAAAATGCTTAGCACGATGGTCTTTAGTGTAGACTGAATATAAACTATTTTTGACATCTTATTGAGTTGTTTCTGTCTTGCTTAGTCTATGTCTTCATTATCTGAAAGGTTCTTTGAAGCTGAGAGTTGGTCTACAGATTTTTTTTTTTTTAAACATTCTTACTTTCCCAGGCAAACCAAATGGACAGTGCTGGTTTTGTGTTTGGGTTTTTTTGTTTGTTTGTGTGGTTGTTTAGTTGGTTGGTTTTCCCAGACAATTGAGAATTAGGAAATGTGAAATTCAGCCCTACAGAAGGAGGATGTACTGCTGCTGCTAGAACTTCCTGAATTTTTAAAAAAATGTTTGCCATCTTTACCTTCAAACACAGTAGGTAAATGATATACACTCTGTAGGGCTACTAGCTAGCTGCATCCTTCTGGATGGTTGTTACAGCTCTTCCTGTAGTAGTTAAGAAGTTTGTAAACTGAAGCAGTTGATGCATATTATATCTAGAAATTAATCCAGTACCAGTAAGGTAATACAAGTAAAGTAATCAATGTAGAATAATTACTTTATTTGTATAGGGAAAACTCATAGACTCTACTGAATCAGTTTCTGGATTATCTTTTTTGTATCCAGATTTTCTTTTTCCATGGTAAGAATGAATGTGCAGATAATGAATGCTTCTTTATTTAGCTGTGCTTTCCAAAGAGACTAGATGAGCTTCATGACTAGATGCCAGTGCTTTTAATTTCTGGCTCTGTTTTCAAGGTGATGCCTGAAACCTGTGATTTTTTAAAGTAGTTCTTTGCTGTTAGAGATACTTCATTTCTTTGCTTGACACTGTAGAAACAGAGGTCAGATTAAGAGAGAAAAGTAACCATCTTTTCATGTATTGTACGAAAAAAGCAAAATGCAGGTGGCGTGACTGTCAGCTCCACAAAATACAGCTCTTCTGTATTTTGTCTGTCTAACTACAAATTTGTTTCAACTTCATTATCTAGTTCCAACCCCCCTGCCATGGGCAGAGACACCTTTTACTAGGCCAGGGGTTGTTCAAGCCCCATCTGACCTGGATGGATCCAGGTTGTGGCTGGAGCTGCCACAACTTCCCTGGGGTGCCCCTTCCAGTGCCTTACCACTCTTATGGGGAAGAATTTCTTCCTCGTGTCAAATGTAAATCCAGCTTCTTTCAGTTTGAAGCCATTGCTGCTTGTTCTATCACTACACACCTTTGTTAAAAATCCCTCTCCATCTATGCTGCAGGCCCCCTTTGATTACTGGAATGCTGCTATAAGATCTCCCTGGAGCTTTCTCTTTTCCAGGCTGAACAAACCCAATTCCCGCAGACTGTCTTCATGGGAGAGGTGCTCTCATTTATTTTATTTTATTTTTAAAAATATGAATTAGTTCAGGAGCAGGAAGTCACTGAGCAAAAATTGTTAATGGACTTCTTGTAGAAAAAGGGGAGAATTTTCTTAGGTTGTAACTGTTATTAATATTTAAAAACAGTCAGCTGAATCTCAAGGGGCTGCCAGAATTTAAGCTATTCTGCAATTTCCTAAACCTTCATCCAGATGGATTTAAATGATTTGGTTTTTATTCATGTTTTGATACAAATTAGTCAGTATGACCCTTGGGTAGCTAGTCTGATGTCCTACTTAGCAATTGAATTTTGCTATATGTATTATGAGAGAAGTGACTGAATAGAAGTTAAAAATATTTTTAATGTAATCCAAGGTGAATTAGTTTTATTAGCAAGTTCCTTTGGGATAATGTCCTGGTTTAGTTTGGAAAAGTGGGCCTTTCTTTGGCAACCGCAAAGCCGATGTCTCCATTTTTCCAGTAGTGTGTATTTTCACATCCACAATATAGAGAGCACATGCTTTAAGTGAGGAGGTAGGAATTAGAAACTAGCTTTTCTCTAGCACTATATAAGAAAGACCAGACTAAAAATATATTCACATTATTGCTGTGAAATCAAAGGCCATCTCTGTGTATGCAAGTAGTGTGGTGTTAGAGGAAGGGAGCTGTAGATAGGAACAGCTGGTGCTGAGCACCACCCATGCTGTGTGCCTTTTTGAGAGCTTGATTTTGCCTTAGCTTTAGACTTGTGGACTGGAGCACCTGGCAGAGGTTAGAGGGCACTAGAAGTATTCTTGGAGTACATCTAGTTTAGTTTCACCTTAAAGGAATCTCTTTTTTTGGTGCTTTACAAGACTGCTGCAGGATGTGAACCAAAGCATTAGAAGGCAAAATGATCAGATTTGTTGTTAAGAAAGTGCTGCTCATCTGAACTGACATACTTGCGTAAGACACAGTCAGAGAGAGCTATGAGTGCAATTCCATTCTGCTCAGATACTGTGTTCTAATAATGAACTACTTAGAAACAGATAAATATCTGAACATTAATGTATGCATCAGGTATGTTTGGGGGAAATGTCTGAAGGAAGTAATTTGCTAGCTGGGGCAATTTCTCAACTCATCTAGATAAATTAACACTTCTGTAAGAATTGCACTGATCTTTTTTTCCATGTTTTTAGTGAGCAGTTAGGAGAGGAAGCTCAGAACGAAGGGTGTAAATCTGACTTTGCCCAAATCAGTTGTTGTCTCAAGCTTATCCTGAGTTTTGAAAGATGTTGGCCTTTCCCCATTTGCTGCTGTTTCAACTGCCAGAAAATGGTTTTGGTGGTTGCTTGGACATATTTCAGATGTTCTGGGGGCTTTATTTCACAGTCCTGGTAGAATTGGGGAACTACTCTTACTGTCAGCTAAAATCGAAGGTTTATCATTCCGCTTGCATTTCTAAGTTTTAATTTGGATTTACTCATTCTTTCTAACGGTTTCCATTTTGAGTCTTGGCTTTCCATTCTCCTTTCTCTCCCTCTTAAAATAATAAAAAAAAAATTTGCTGTGGGAAATATGTGCAGTATTTTTTACTTGTTTACTTTGGAGACTTTTGTTGGGTTTTTGTGGTTTGTTTCTTTTTTTTTGGAGGGAGATGAAGAGGGTGTTTGTGGGAGTGTTGTTTTGTGTTCTTCCCCACCTCCAAATAAGTAACAAATCTCAAAGACATGGTAACTAGGTAAAGTGCTGTCCCTGCACTCTGTCAGTCTGCATAATGCAGGAGTAGAGGTAGGGAAGGAGAGGCTTTTGGCTTCTTTCCTATTTCCTGCATTCTGCATCCATTTTGAACTACAGCAGTACTTGTGGACTGTAGGAAACAGAGAATGTATGATAAGTCTCTTCCTAATTTCCCTATCCCATAGGCAGAAGCTGGGTTCAGGGTGGGTTGTTTCAAGTAATATATGACACAGGGATCAGCTTGAATGAGATATTCCTTGGGGCCTCTCAAACACTTCTGTGTTTCCTCAGGCCTCAATGCAATGAGAAACTGTTCTAAGACTTAATGGCATGTGGCATGACAGTAGTGTTGCACGAGGCTGCTCTTTGAGAGGAGATAATCCTGGAGAGAGTTTAAAAGCACTCTTTAGTGTGTCACTCATAAGTATTTAGGAAGAATCCAGTTTCTTCCAATTAGGTCTTCAAATACACATCTCTCACACAAAATTCTTATAAAACTTGTATCTCTGAATGAATACACTATGCAGGCAATCTTCAGCCTGAGCATGCTTCAGGTAGACATTATATTCACATTTTGGTTCTGCAGACTGAAGGAATCTGCAAAATGTCAGCCTCACTGGGTAATAATACTAAGCAGTGAAGCATACAAGCTCACTGATCTCCAGAGACAGCTTGAAATCTAGAGGGAATACACCCATGTTTGCAGCATGACAATGCCAGCAGGATCTCTGTCAGGAGAAAACTGAGACTTGCCAGATGTTTGTACTTGAAATACAGCCAAAGTCCCTGAGACATCAGAATGATCATTGCATCAGAGTGAAGGCCATTTCAGTAAATAAAACCTGAATTTACCATAAAGGTAAAGGTGTATTCCAAGAGAGAGTAAATAAGTATGGTGGGGGAAGTTACATCTTTCTGTTTCGTAAGGAGAATGACAGCAAAAAGTCCACATTGATAATGTGGAAATTAAATGGAGACTGATGCCAAAACCCTTTAATAGCGTATGCTCACTTTTGCAAGTTAATAGATTCTTGTTTCTTGTGGGAGAAATGGTGGTCTGTCAGAGATGATGTGTGTGTCAGGATAATGCTGTAGTGTCCTTAGCCTAAATGTGGGGCTGCAAGAATGCCCTGGGCATCTCCCTTTGCTTTTTTGTTTTCTGGAGTCTCTTTTGCTCTCTCTTGTCTGCCAAAGGAATCCCTTAGATATCTCCAAATACTTCTTGCAACTAATGTTTTTCCCCTCTGTGTATCTCCCAGATTGTCTTTCAGAATATCTACTGAGTTTTTCCCCCATAAAACCTCTTCCCACGTGTCTCTGTCCACCGTGGTGGCTGCTGTCACTCACACATACAAGTGTTATAGTGCTGTGAGCAGCAGTTCTGGCCATGTTGGTGCATTTGTCCCACCTGGTTGTCCCCGCTGGCACACAGCAACTCCTGGCCTCCTCCCTCGTGCTTCACCCTGCAACTTGCCACCATGCAAACTCCTCTGATTTTGCCCAGTTTAGCAATGATCTGTTTTACTTAGGAAACATTGCCATAAAATGTTTTCCAGAACAATAAGTGTTCAAAAGCTTAACCTGCCTAAGAAAGACAGACTGAGGAATAGAGAAAAAAACAAACACAAAGTGAAGTAAGGCAACCTGTCTGTAGTTGTGTTGGAGGCTGTAATATGAACCAGGCATAGACCCCAGACTAGCAGAGTGACACTAGATCCTGATGCTTCAACCTTTGATCACATCAAGTTAGCATCGCTCACCACAGCTGTCGATAGCATCACTGAAGGTCCTAATCTGAGCATTCAGATGGCTTTAGCAATGATTATGTGAAATACCATCATCCATTGCCAGCAGCTAGCTTTTTCAGAGGAGTTGCTGCTTTGGGGAAGATCACTAATAGCTTAATATACAAAAGAATAGTGGCTTGAGAAGCAGATTCACATCCAATCCTGCCTACTTAGATGTGACAGTCATGTCCCTCCAGGTTTTCTGAAAGATAACTAAGAGTAAAAACACCTTTAGTCACACAAGTGAAATTCCTCAAATTCTATGTAAACCCCAGGAGCATTAATGGAAGACAAGAATGTCTTTCAGTAAGTCCATTGTGCATTAAAAAGTAATGCTATTTGGTTCATTTTAGTTTGTTTTAAACATCTTTGAATCCATGACACTGTTAGTGAATAATAAATTGATATCCAAAGCCCAAAATCCAGTTATCTAATCCCCATTATGACATTTCCCTTCATTTAGTGTAGAATTGGTGTCTAGTTTCCAAAAGTAACTGATTTGTTGCAATATACCCATATATTTGAGAAAAAAAACAAAAGTCAAAATAAAAGTTTTAACGTAATAAAACATTGGTTTCATGTATTAGATCCTTATTTAGAAAATATTAATAAAAATACTGCAGAAAAAAAATCAGCAAATTAACTGAAGTACAGGCAGTAGGGGTTTGGTATTGTGTATTGTCAATGTAGTGACAGCTACATTGCAAATGGAAATATGATTGAAGTCAAGTGTTATTGATTACAGTGATACAGTGTAGTGGAAATTAATAGAATGTATTAGAGGTTTTTCTGGCTTTGTCAAAAGGGTGGTATTCTGTCTCTATAGGTACGTCCAGGAAAAGTGAACCAATAAAGCTTAAAACTGGCTTTAAACTCTTAAAAAGGGAGTGATTTGAATTTATATGAATGTGCTGTTCTCTGTTGTGACTGATATGGTGCTTTTTTTCACTATACAGAATGTAACTTCAAGAGAGCTCTGCAGGAAGTCTTATTTTTGAATGCTCTGTGTTTGAAATGATTTTGTTTTCTGCTATTTGATTTAAAACAAGACTGAATCATCCATGACATGGCAATTAAATAATGAGATAGAAAATGAATGAGGGCAAAATGAGATAATCAACATATACAAGCAGTTAATCATGCAGGCATCTTATAAGCACTGACATGGATGATTTGTCTTTTGTTGTCTGTGGCTCATGAAGGAAGCTTTACGTTCGGAATAGGTCTAGACTTGAAAATGTTGGATTCCTTGTAACACAGATTAAACAATAATATTTAATTCCACAAAGGCATATTGAAACGAAATTTGTAGTGTTTATGAAGTCCTTAAATACACCATTGGAACATGGTAGAAATGTTCCCAAGTTAAATAATTATTTTATATACTAGATTTATGTTTTGAAGCATAGGACTGTATGGTGAGCGTAAGGATGGAAATAAATTCACAGTGAACTTGTCCACTGTGACACACAGGAACCCCTATGGTGAAAGGTAATATTTTATTTTTAATTAGAAATTACATCATAGCACACAATAATTGTATTGCGTGCTGCTTTGAGTCTGTCGTTTCCTCCTTTTGGATATATTTGCTTAGCACCAGCCTTTGTATGTTTTTTTGTGGACACAGTTTGATATTTATATAATGTTGGTGCCCATGGGCTTGATTATGATCAAAGAGTTGTTGTACTAGCATGCGTATAAAAAGTTTCTCTGCTGCTGTTAACCCTTTCTCAACTAGAGCTTCTAATGTAGTGTCATCAAATTAAAACTCCAGGGGAAATGTGTCATGTCACAACTGCTTCTAGATTAACAGAACTTCATTATGACTTTTAAGAGTAACATTTACATTCTTTGGAAGACACTTCAAATACAGAAATCAGAAACTTCCTTGAAGATGAAATAAGACTGTTGAAAATTAAGGTGGCCATACCCCAAAAGAACAGAGTGGGCAGTGTCATAGGGAAAATTATGCTGAATATCCTGTGTAAAAATTTCCTTTCCTATGAAACAGTTAAGTGAGAGGTAATGGGCTGCAGCAGTTTTGAAGGAAATGGCATTGGTTTTTCTCTCTGCTGCCTGGTAAAGTGCAAAATCAATATAAAGAATATAGCACTGCGACTGGGGAAGAAAAAAAAAAAAGTGCTCTTGAGACTACCCACATTCAGAAGATAAAATTCTGAACTTATTGAAAGCAATGTTTAGACCAAATCCCAGGCTGAAGTTTTCAGTACTGATTCTTAGATAACTTCTCTTCAGTGGTCAGAGAGGAGAAAAATAATACCAGGCTTCAAAGATTTAATTTATAAAGAAAGATTAAGAGGCTTATTTTTACTGAAAAAGAAGAATATATTTTACGGTGATTTTTGCAAAACTTAGATATTTAGAGAGGGAATGGCTAATGTTAAATGAACTCTTTATTCTTTCAAGGAAAAAAAAGAGGGGAGGAAATCAAAATAGATTAGGAAAGGTTGATAAAAGACAGCTCTAGTGAAACATTTTTACACATACAGTAATAAATGTATTGAAAAAGATACTGCAGAGGTTATTGAAGCATGAAGCATTGATGGATTATAAAGCATTCTAGTTTAGTTTCTGAGGTTAAGAAGATATGGAAATTAAATAGTTGAACAAAAGTCAAGAAAGCACAGGTAAGGTGGATAAGATTTTTTGGGGGGGGTTGGTTTTTTTAATTTTTTTTCTGTTTGTTTTGTTTTGTGTGGTTTTTAAGAGTCTTTTAGTGAAAATTTAAGCACTCCTGTGAAAGGAAAATGTATTTTAATGCAAATTATTTTTCTTTTTTGAAAATGTCCTTAAAAGATTAAAGCAAGATTTGGACCCTTCCTGTGTCATATGCTTTCTGAAGTGCATTCTAAGGTCACATGTTCACCATGCTTTAATGACTAACTTCTGAATGCAGAAAATCAAATCATTGCATTTAACATTTATAGCTTCTTACAGTTTCAGGGAGAGCTTTTGTTGTCTTTTCCTTCATTAGAATTATCAATTATGTGGATGTAGCACACTTAATAACTGTTGGTTTTGGTTTTTTGTTTTCTTTTCTGGAAAATGTATGTGGGATGCCCCACAAAGCATGCCCAGAACCTCTTGGTTTCATCAGTAAGCATATGTTGGTGTAGTGGGTTTGCAGTGACCTGCCCCCCCACCTTTTAAAACCCCGGCTAAAACTCAGAAAAACACACCGGAAGTTAATAAATGAAGCTTTATATTTACAGCAGTGCAAATATACAAGCAAATATTTACAAGATATAACACATATTTACAGAAATATACAGTAAAAAAGGAATACAGACACCACACCCCTCCTGGAGACCAAAATCCCCAAGAGAGGAAAACCAAAACCCCCTCTACCACGTTTTCCCTTTCCCCCAGCTTTGTCTCACCACTTGATGATGCTGCAGATAAGCTGAAGATTGGTCAGAAAGATTAGTGGCAGGAAGGAATGAATGGTTTTAGTGATTTTACTCTGAAATAGTTCAAAGGCATAGAGACAAAGGAAAGAAGCTGCCGAAGCCAGCACGGACCCAGAGCACACTGGCTTAACTGGATGTTTTGGGAACATTTCCCAAAACAACCTTCTTTTCTCTGTCTCAGTGAAACTAGTGAAGTGACACGGTATGTTTAACTCTCTCTCTCTCAGGCAATAGTCTAATTTCTCACTCAAATTCTCCAATTAGCTCAAACCAACACAGCTGGCATAGTCAGTCTTTTCCGTGTAATACAAAACAGTTATTGCTTGTTTGTATTTTTTTCATAGGAAAATGATCTTGAACACTTTATTGATTATCTTGACTGTTGGTGTGAAAAAAAAAAAAATCTGAATGTTTTGCCTGTTTGATAAAATGCATGGATTCAGAAGCGGCTTTCCTTCCTCGTATCAGAATTGTAACTAAGGACACATACAAGAAAAGTTATGATGTTAGGTTTTTCATTATATTTTTCACAAACATATGCTCTTTAACCACCTTAATTTTACTGTAACTTCAATCAGCTGATTCCTGACTGGAGTGGAGGAGAGGAGATGGAGTAAGCTAACTGATGTTCTACCATAAACAGCTCTGCACCATATAGCAAGTCTAGTGTGTCTTCCCCAGCTGGCAAACTAAGCAAAGGAAATGAGAGGGAGGGGAGGAAAAGGAATCGTAGTAAGACAGGTTTGCCTAGACTTTCCTTCTGTCCCAAATGAGTCACTCAATCTTTGCCTTGTCAACCAAATGGCTGCATAAGCAAACACAAGTACAGTGCTGAAAGTTGTATTATTCACAGTGGCAGGCTAGCCTTCCAGTGTTGGACCTGATACCAAAACTGAGTTTGTTTTTGCAGAAGACTTTCAACACTTCAGTTAAAGAGAAGAAGAAAAACTTTGAAAGTGACTTGTTGATATTTATTTTTCTATTCGTTTTTTTGGTGGTTTTTTTTTTTTAGGCTGTTGTTTGTGTGGGTTTGTGGGGTTTTTTTAATTTTTTTTTTTGGTTTTTTTTTTTTTTTTTTGTCATGCTCTTACCTCTAGCATTACAGATGAAGAGGAGTAGCAGAAATTGTCTGATCTGAGATAAGATTAAAATATCTGCGCTCTGGAAAATTTGAGTTATGGAATAAAATGCAAGAAAAGCAAACTTCATTAGGTTTGCTATTTAAAAAAAAAAAATCCTAATAGATGGGAAAATGCTTTTGTGGACAGAATTGTGTCATTTTCCAGTCCTACTCTTCTCATTACCCTTTTTCCTGTATCAGAAAGATATGTTAAATATGTCAGAATGTATTGTAGAAATTTTTGTCGTATGCTTTTTTACCTCTTGCTTAAGGGGACATCATAGGTTGTTTAATTATGTTAAAGCTTCTCCAAAGCAACTTTACATACCTAGATGCATTTCATGAGACTTCAGTATCCCAGAGTTATCATGACCTACCATATAAGTATGCAAGATAGTAAATAATTTGTAAACCTTAACCCTTCTATTCAGAGTTTTGAAAATGCAGAAAATATGTTTAACAGCATACCAGATATAGCTGACTACCCTTTTGATTTAGTAACTCTTCTGAATTTGAGATAAAAAGGAAGAGAAGATAGGAGTTCCAAGGAAACACCAATTACTAAGTGCATATCTCCTCTTACGAGCTGAGTATCCCTGTTTCATGAAGGTCATAGCATCCATTTTTGGTAGAGGCATCTAATTCAGAAAAGGTTTTATTATGTATGTCAGTCAGTAAAGTGCAACATCCAAATAATATATTTACAAGAACTTCAGAAGTGCCATGATTTTGCAGCCTGTATGGTAAGGCTAGATGATATTGCAGAAGATATGGAGGAAAAGCTTTATTTCATTGTGCTTTTCTTGTAAAAGTTCTCCAGTGAAACTCCCTTTTTCTTCTAAACTAAACGTGTGCATGTCAGTCATATGATGGGTTTTGTCCCTCTAATGTAGTTTGCTGTTAAACAAAAAAAAAAATCATGAAGGTGGTCAAGTGCTGCCTACTTTATGTACTGTCATAATTAAGGTTATGTGAAGCATGACACTCTTTAGTATTATTCCTTATTTCCTACTGTAGGTCATAAATATGATAACTAATTGTCATGACCTGGCATGTCAAGCCAACCATGGCAGTGGGGGAGATTGTGCTAAGATTCAGTATTTCCCTTGGAGTAAAACCTTGGAGTTTTCAAGCCCTGGGGAAACAAGGAGAGGAGTTGGTAAAACTGCCACCTTGGATTTTTGAAGGGCAAACTTAGGCCTGTTCAGGAGACTGATTGACAAAGTCCTATGGGAGGCCTTCCTGAAGGATATTGGAGTCCAGGAAGACTGGACATACTTCAAGGCACAGGAGCAGACTGTACCTGTCTGCTGACAAATGAATCAGTGGAGAAGGAGTCCAGATTGGCTGAACAGGGACCTTTGACTGGACCTCAAGAACAAAAGAAGAATCTATGGCCATTAGAGGAGGTAACTATAAAGATATAGTAAAGCTTTACAAGGAGAAAATTAGGAGAGCCAAAGTGCAGCTAGAGCTCAACCTAGCTACATCCATTAAGACTAATAAAAAAATGTTTCTGTAAATTAACAACAAAAGAGGACTAGAGAAAATCTCCATCCTTTATTTGATCCAGAGGGAAACATAGTGATTAAGGATGAAGAAAAGGCTGAGGTGCTCAATGTCTACTTTGCCTCAGTCATTAGTACTGGAACTAACTGTTCCCTGGACACCCAGCCTCATGATCTAGGACATAGGGAGGGGAAGCAGAATCAGGTCATCACAATAAAAGAGGAAGTGGTCAGAGACCTGGTACACCACTTAGATGCACACAAGTCTGTGGGGCCATATGGGTTACATATAAGGGTGCTGAAGGAGTTGGCAGATGTGCTCACCAAGCCACTTTCCATTATTTCCCTGAAGTTCTAGCTAACTGGGGAGGTGCCAATAAACTAGAGGGTAGCAAATGTGACACCTATCTACAAGAAAGGAAGAAAGGATGTTCCAGGAATCTGTAGACCTGTCTGTCTGACCTCAGAACAGGTCATGGAGCAGATCATCTTGAGTGCCATTGCACACCATATAGAGGACAACCAGGACATCAGGCATGGTCAAGATGGGACAAGATGCCCCAGCTATTATGAGGGAAATGTTGTGGATATTTGTCTACCTAGACTTTTGAAAAGCCTTTGACATTGTTCCTACATAATTCTCATTGAAAACTGTCTGTTCATGGATGAGCAGAGCTCTGCTGGATAAAGCACTGCTGGATGAAAGGGGCCAAAGGGTAATGGTCAATGGAGTTAAACCCATCTGGTGGCCAGTCACAGGTGTTGTTCCTCAGGGTCCAGTGTTGGGACCACTTCCAGTTAACATCTTTATTGATGATATCGGTGGATACATAGAGTGTGTCATGAGTAAGTTTGCAGATGACACCAAGTTAGGTGGCAGTGTTGATCTTCATGAGAGTAGAGAGGCTCTACAGAGAGACTTGGATAGATTGGATTGATGGGCCAGTGTTATGGCATGAGCTTCAACAAGGCCAAATGTCAGGTCCTGCACTCGGGCCACAAAAACCCCAAGCAACAATAGAGGCTAAGGGAAGTGTGGCTGGAAAGCAGACTGACAGAAAGCGACAGAGGGGTTCTGATTGACAAGCAACTCAATATGAGCAAGCAGTTTGCTCAGGTGGCAAAGAAAGCTAATAGCAGCCTGGCTTGTATTAGAAATGCTGTGTCCAGCTGGAGTAGGAAGGTGATTATCCCCTTGTACTTAGCTCTGGTAAGGCCATGCATTGAGTATTGTGTTCAGTTTTGGACATCTCACTACAAGAGAGATATCAAGCTGGAGTGAGTGCAGAGGAGGACAACAAAGCTCCTGAAGAGCCTGGAGAACAAATCTTTCTAGGAGTCACTGAAGGAGCTGAGGCTGTTTAGTTTGAAGAAGATGAAGCTGAGAGGAAGCTTCATTGCTCTCTACAACTGCCTAAAAGGGAATTATAGAGAGGTTGGTGCTGGTCTCTTCTCACAGGTAATTAGTGATAGAACAAGAGAGAATGGCTTTAAAGTGCAAAAGGGCGGTTTTAGACAGGATATTATGGGAAAAAAATAGAAAGAGTGGTCAGACATTGGAACAGGCTGTCCAGGAAAGTAGATGATTCCCCATCCCTGGATATATTTAAAGGTCATTTAGATGTGGTGCTTGCCGGGTTATGTTTCAGGGTTGAACTTGGTAAAGCAGTGTCAATGGTTGGACTTCATGATTCCAGGGGTCTTTTCAAACCTAATGATTCTATGATTCACTCTGCCAGGCCAGCACCTCCCCTGGAGCGCTATTAAGGGCTATCAAAGCCATCACAGAATCATAGAATCATAGAATGGTCTAGGTTGGAAGAGAC
>VWZI01010149.1:0-18469 GCA_013396835.1 Psilopogon haemacephalus
GCAACCTGATCTAGTTGAGGATGTCCCTGCTGACTGCAGAGAAGGCTGGACTGGATGGCCTTTGGAGATCTCTTCCAACCCAGTCCATTCTGCAATTCTAAATGTGCAGTGCAAGAATTTCAATGTAGGATTCTAGAGATGAACATTGTTTCCACAATGCCATCAAAACATTTCCACAAATATGTTTCTAAGACAACATAGCTTAAGCCCCTGTTCCAAGTTGGGAATTATAGGGTTAAAACTCCTCTACAGACTATGAGGAGAATGTTATTCAATCCCATAATTCTGCTATCTCTTCATAAGCTCACAGCAAGGCCAGATCGTTCTCCTTTTCCTCCCCCTACAACTGTGTCTGAGCAGGAGCTGTTATTGGGTAAAATGTAAGCGGGTAGGCCTGTTCTGGGGCCTAGGAATGGCAGAGGCATGGGGGGGAAGGACTTGGAGCATTGGGATTTAGAGATTTAGTTATGGGATAGGAATAAAATTCAAGGGGATTGCTATAACTTCTACATCTGCTTTGTAATTTTTTCATGCATTTCTCTATCCAAAATATAATTCTGTTATTTTCTCCAATTCGTTTGAGAGTTTTTTTATTCTGTTGGCAGTAAACCCACTGCAACCCCCACCCATCAGCCAAAACACCTACACAACATGAGTAAATCACAGGGCAGAAATTTGTGAGAAATAATGTTCACTTCTCTAATAGAAGCCAGCAACACTTGCACATTGCATTCATGCATGGACATTAAAAGCCTTGAGTTGCATGAAACCATAAAAGCCAAAGTATAATCTGGTGCCTAACTCAATTCTAAAATCAGCTGCAGTACTTTTGTATTATCTTATCTGATTCACAGAACCACAGAAATGTTCAGGTTGGAAAATATCCTCAGGATCACCAAGTCCAACCATTAACCCTACACTACAAGGTGCACCCTAAAACATATCCCAAAGCACCACATCCAAACAGCCTTTAAACACATCTAGGGTTGGCTGACCTTCTTCAGCAACACATTCCAATGCCTGCCACTCTACATGAAAAAAAATCTTCCTAATTTCCAGTCTAAACCTTCCCAGTTGCATCTTGAGGACATTCCGTCTTCTTCTATCACTATTTACCTGTGAGAAGAGACCAGCACCAACCTCTCCACAAGGTCCTTTCAGGTAGCTGTAGACAACACTGAGGTCTCCCCTCAGCCTCCTTTTTTTCGAACTAACCAGCCCCAACTTCTTCTGTCACTTGTCATCAGATTTGTTCTTCAGGCCCTTCTCCAGCTTCCTTACCATCCTCTGCACTCGCTCCAGCACATCCACATCTCTCTTGTGTTCAGCTGCCTAAACCTGGACACAATACTTAAGGTATGGTCTCACCAGAGCAGAGTACAAGGGGACAATCATCTCCCTACTCCTACTGCACAGTCCATTTGTAATCCAAGCCTTGTTCCTTTCAAAGCTTGCATCATTTTAAAGTCCTGGTGGACAAAAGTCCTAGACCCTTGCCTTATGCCTTCAAGCATAAATTTATTATTTATTCTGGTTAACTGATTTGTCCAATTCCTCATCTACAATCCTGTTTGGAAACAAAAAACTTCCAGACTTTAGGTTGAAGATACCCATGAGCAAAAGATAAAATCTTTGTTTCTTTTAGGGTGTTATTTCCCGGATTAAGATTTTCACAGACCTAGCATTCACATGACATTTGTTTTGTTTTGTTTGTTGTGGTGGGGTTTTTCATTTGGGTCATGGTTTTTTAGATCTTGGCTTGGGTTTTTGGTTGGGTTTTTTTAATTACTTGCTTGGTTTTTTTTTTTTCTTGCTGTTGCTGTTTGGGACTTTTTAAAGTTTTATTAATATATATTAAAACACATGTTTAATACATGTATTAATATAAATAATATATGTTTAATATATAACTAAATATGTAACATAACATATTAATATACACATATATACATACATATATATAAATATACATATATATATATATATACACACACACACAAATCTTGGAGATCTTTCACTTGGTTTTCTTTAACTTAACCTTAAAACAAAAAACTTCATGCCCTAGAAGTAAATTCTTCGCAATCTGCAGCTAGAAAGAAAATGCACAAATGGTGCAAGTCTATGCCAGTACTTCTTTACTATAAACCAGTATATTGAAAATTCAAAAGGGCTAAGAACATAACAAATGTTGTCTCCCGGGATCATTACATGCAGTTCAGAAATCTTTTTCCCTTCTCAGAGGCCTTGAGGCACCCTGTAGTGCATTTATTTTGCCTAGACCCATTTGTATGCCCCTCTAGTAGCAGAAAAACTGTTGAGAGTAGTTTCCTTTGCTGCAGTATCACGCAGCCTTTTGTCTTCCACGAACAGTTATGGAGCCCCCAAGACAAGGACATCATACTGTTGGAGCGAGTCCAGAGAAGGTGTGTGCTGGTTTGATTTTGATGAGAAATTAGACTATAGGGTGAGAAAGGAAAACACTGATGGTTCTAATTCACTCATAGGTTACAGAAAAATGTATAAAACCCAAATAAAGGTAAGACAGTTTTGAGCTGTGCTGGCTGCTCCATCTCTCTCCCTGCCTTTCTTAGCTGGATCTGTGTAACTTCACTAACTACTTTCCTGCTGCTAACCCCCCTGACCAATCTACCCTCGCTTATCTGGCATGTAAGACAAATAATTTTGACTGAGGATCTGAACAACAAGCAGTCTTTGATCAAATATAGTCCATGCAGTGGGCTTGGGACCTGTACAATCTGGTCCGGACATAAAAATATTCTGTATACTGCTGCAAGTGACTATGGTCCAACATGGAGACTTTGGCAGAGAGCTCCAAATGGAATGTGTGGTCATCCACTTTGTTTCTGGGGTCATGGCTACAGAGATTCAGAGGCAAATTATACCCCAACAGAGAAAGAAATACTAGCAGCCTATGAAGGAGTGAAAGCAGCTTCTGAAGTGATTTGAACTGAGTCACAATTGCTTTTAGCTCCTCGATTGCCTGTTCTAAACTGGATGTTCAAAGGCAACGGTTCATCACTGCATCGTGCCACAGTTACAACCTGGTCTAAATGGATGGCTTTGATAACCCAACAAACATGCATGGGTAATCTTGATCGACCTGGTCTGGTAGAAGTGATCACCAACTGGCCAGAAGGCACAGGCTGTATAAAACCTCCAGAGAAGAAGACAATTTGTGTTAGAGAAGCTCCTCCCCATGGTGATCCTTCTGATATTTCTAATCAGGAAAAAAACTATGCTTTGTTCACAGATGGTTCCTGTTGTCTTGTTGGGAACAAGTGAATTATAGAATCATAGAATGGTTTAGGTTGGAAGAGACCTCAAAGATCATCCAGTTCCAACCCCCTGCCATAGGCAGGGACACCTCCCACTAGATCAGGTCGCTCAAGACCTCATCCAGCCTGGCCTTGAACACATCCAGGGAGGGAGCAGACACAACCTCCCTGGGCAACCTGTTCCAGTGCCTCACCACCCTCACTGTGAAGAATTTCTTCCTAACATCCCGTTCAAATCTCCCCTCCGCCACTTTGAACCCATTACGCCTCATCCTGTCATTACAAGACCTTGTGAACAGTCCCTCCCCAGCCTTCCTGTAGGCCCCCTTCAGATACTTGGAAGGTTACTATAAGGTCTCCTTGCAGCCTTCTCCATGCTGAAAAGCCCCAACTCTCTCAGCCTGTCCTCATAGCAGAGGTGCTCCAGCCCTCTGATCATCTTCGTGGCCCTCCTCTGGACCCTCTCCAGCAGTTCCATGTCCTTCTTGTGCTGGGGGCTCCAGAACTGCACACAGTACTCCAGGTGGGGTCTGATGAAAGCAGAGTAAAGGGGAAGATGGAAGTCAGCTGTCTGGAGTCCTACCAGGTGAGTTATTGAAGCAAAAGATGGAGAAGGAGGTAAAGCTCCAGAACACATACAATTCATCAAGGACATCATTGTGTGGGGCCAAACTACTGAGGAAGTCTTCAAGAAAGGTAACAAAATAACTGACATTCTGTTGCAAGCAGGTTTTGCCATAAAGAGAGACAAGGTCAAAAGACCTTCCAGAGATATTCAGTAACAATGCTGATAGTACCCCAGTTGTTGACAAAAACATCTTTGGCAGCCAAGATCCACAGGTTTCTAGAACTTCTAGTATTTTGACTTCTCAGGTAGCCTCTAAGATGACTTCAAATGACAATTCTGATCTTAAGGCAGCAGCAACTCAGATCCCCCAAAACTCAGATTGTGCTGGTTTGAACTAATTGGAGGATTTGAATGAGAAAGGAAAACAAAATTTTATTCTACTTTACTTATAGGTTACTGGAAAATTTATAAAAGTTAGAACCAAAACAAAGATAAGACAGACTGTTTTAGGCCGCAGCTGCTGCATCTCTCTCCCTGCCTTATCTGTATCTGAATAACTTCACTAACTTCTTTCCTGCTGCTAATCTCCCGGCCAATCTACTTCCGCTCATCTGGCACGTAAGACAGATAGTGAGATAAGATTGGGAAATGGGGGATGGTGGTAGGGTGGTTGGAAAATCCCTCTTAGGGATTCTGATCTCTGGGAGGTGTGTGGTGTTTCTGTATTACCTTTTCACTGTATATATCTGTAAATATCTGTTATATACTGTAAATATCTGCTTGTATATTGTGCAAAGCTGTAAATATAAAGCTTCATCTCCTTAACTTCCAGCTGACTGAATTCTAGCCTAGGTTATCCACCACAGTATTTTTAATTGGCTTACCATATGTGGGGCAGGGGTTAAATTCCATTTGTTTGATTGCTAATTAATCCTGGAAGTTAAAAATCAAGTTGACCTGGCTTTTATGTTTGATTATTTCTTCTGCAATGATGTGGTTTTTACATGCATTGCTTGTGGCCAAAATTGGTACTTTTCTATGGTATTTAGCATGGAGGAAGATTGAAAGAATATTTTGGAATTTTGGCAACTGTACTTTTTCATGGATTGGTTTCAATATTACTGAGATAGCTACCAGTATTGCTCTTGATGTTTTTAATAAGTCAGAAAATAATAGTAATCAAATGAGCTATTCTACTGCTCTGGTAAGGGTGATTCTGCTAAAGAGAGTTCCATTCCTGACCCTTGACAAAAGTTCTATTCAAAGACCACGGTGATATATTTAACATGAGTTGTCATTTTCCTATTAATTATAATTTTACTCCTAAGTTCTGCTCTAAGTCTGAAATTGTCTGCTAGGACTTTTAAAAATCAGATAGACCAGCTAAAAGAAAGAGAAACAGATGTTTCTACTCAAGAAGATTCAGATAGCAATTCTGGCAACTTTCCCAGAAAACGTTCTTATAACAATGCTGATAGCACCACAGCTGTTGACAAAAATATGTTAGACAATCAAGAAAAAGCCATTCAGGACTCACAATGCTCTTTTTCTACAATTTCTGTTAGCAGTTTGAATTCTCAGTCAGCAATTTATAACATCAACTCAAAAGACAATTTGGATTTTAAGGTAGCAGCAGCTCAAGTTCCCGAAAAAATCAGATCTCTTAGAAGGAAAATGTTCTGCTAAGCTGGCCCCTGCAAAGATTAGACCTAAGCTCAGATCAAAGCATGGCTCAAAGGAAGACTTAAGGACAGGGACCTTTGGTGCTCAGGAGGAAGAAGAAGAGGAGAAAGTCAGTGTTAAAGATTTGACCAGTTTACTGAGAGCAAAATACAAGGAAAATGTGATATTAGCTACCAAGAGGGAAGATGGCTCTCAAGAGATTAGGAATGCTGTTAGGAGAGTTTTGTTTGGCCAGGCACCAACAGACCAACAGAGGAAGAGGAGAAGGATGACATCCAGGGCTCCAATGATCCCCTCAGAGAGGTCAGGGAAGTTAGAAAGGAGTATTGAAAGGGAATCAGGAGAGCCAATCCTAAGCTAAATGGTGAGATGCCGTTCTCTTGGTGCAAATGCATTACAGGTAGGAGACAGTCCGCAAAGCAGCTAGGCCCACTCTGAAAGAGCTGGCTACCACTTTAAAAAAACAGATAGATCGTTCCAGGAAACAAAAACATGTGAATGCCTCCGTCCAAACAGTCTGGCTGTACACTCAGACAATGTACTCAAAACAAAGAAAACCGTCCCACAATTGTTTATATAGATCAAAGACAAGCCACCCTGGACACTGATGGTAGTTCAATTCCTTAGGCAGCAATTTCTATTCCAATGCAAATGACGATTCTGATTCTAAGATGCCAGCAGCTCAAGTTCCCCAAAATTCAGATGCATTACAAGCTCCATCTTCTGTTAAACTGGCCCTTGCCAAGATGAAACCTAAAATTGTGTCAAAATATGGGTCAAAGGAAGACCGAGGGACAGGTACCTCTGATATTCAGGAGGAGAAAGAAGAGGAAAAACTTAGTCTTAAAGATTTGACCGGTTTACTGAGGGCTAAATATGAGGACAATGTAAGATTAGCTACCAGGACGAAAGATGGCTCTCTGGAGATTAGGAATGCTGTTAGGAGAGTTTTGTTTGGCCAGGCACCAACAGACCAGCAGGGAGAAGAGGAGGAGAAGGATGATATCCAGGGCTCTAATGATCCCCTCAGAGAGGTCAGGGAAGTTAGAAAGGAGTATTGAAGGGAATCAGGAGACCCAATCCTAAGCTGGCTGGTCAGATGCTGCACTATTGGTGCAAATGCCCTACAAGTAGGAGACAAGTCCGTAAAGCAGCTAGGCCCACTTGCAAAGGANCGAGCCTGATAACAGGCTCTTGGGACAGGTCTCATAAAGAAGCTTATTAAACTTGCTCCTTCATCCTATGCTAACATCTTGGCTAGCAAGTTTCTATCAAAGGGTGATAATGGAAGGCCGCTCACTGTTGGTGAATTCACTGACCAATTGAGGCAGATAAAGCACAGCTTGTGTGCTGGTTTGAACCAATTGGAAGATTTTAATAAGAAATTAAAACTATAGGCTGAGAAAGGAAAACATTGATGATAAACTTCACTCACAGGTTTAGTGAAAAAGGAAAAAAATGTTTAAGAGTTGTAATGTAAACACAAGTAAGACAGAGCTGCTTGAGCTACTCTGGCTGCCGCATCTCTCTCTCTACCTTCTTAGCTGGATCTGAATAATTTCACTAACTTCTTTCCTGCTGCTAATCCACCTGGCCAATTTACCTGTGCTTATCTGATGCATATGACAGATGGTAAGATAAGATTGGGAAGGGGGGAAGGTAGTAATGTGGTTAGAACCCCCTCTTAGGGATTCTGATCTCTGGGAGAGGTGTGGTGTTTCTGTATTAGCTTTTTACTGTATATATCTGTAAATATCTGATGTACTTTGTCAATAATTTTTTTGTATATTGTGCAAAGCTGTAAATATAAAGCTTCATTTATTAACTTCCAGCCATCTGAGACTAGCTTTGGTTATTTCAAAGTGTGTGGGGATGGGTAACTGCTGAACCACCACAGCTTGTCACGTTCTACCCTAGTCTCTGCCATATAAACTGACTACAGAGTTAAAAGATATGACTACAGAGATTAAAGATAACATGAAAGAACTGAAGTAGGAACTTAAAACCTCCATATCCAATCTGACAAAGGATACTGTCCTTTCATTACCTGAATGGGGGCATGTTTCTGCTATCAGGAAGGCAAGGCAATTCCGGCCCAGGAGACAAATTCTACCTAGACACCAGCAATCACGTGCGTCACTATGCATAATCCTGCGTGACCAATTTGGTGACATCATGAACAAGCAGGATGGTCAACCTCCTTCAGCTCTTTTGAAGAGAGTCAGGGAACTGCAGAGTGGCAGAAACAGAGGCAACAATGCCAGAAGAGTAGCTGTCACTTCTTCAGCACCTCAGAGCAATTTCAATTATTCTAATAATTGTAATTCCTCTCACAACACCAACAATCACTGTGCAAACCCTACATGCCATGTTCAGCATTAGGGGTGCCCTTCCTCTAGTCAGGAGGAGGAAAGGGATAGTGGAGAAAACTGAATCTATTGGAATGTATTCATTAGGTGGCCTGGCAGTTCAGTTGGAAATACAGGGCTTTAGCTGATACAGGTGCTCAGTGTAATTTATTGCCATCAAATTGCAAAGGGACAGAGGCTGTAACTATTTAAGGATGTTGCCAGGTTGTGTAGGAAGAAAATCAGAGAGGCCAAAGCCCAGTTAGAACTTAGACTGGCCACTTCTTGTGAATGCTAACAAGAAATGTTATTATTGATATTAATGACAAAAAGAGGGACAAGGTTAACCTCCACTCTTTACTGGACAAGGAGGAAAATGTAATGACTAGAGATGAGAAAAAGGCAGAGGTGCTTAACACCTTATTTGCCTCTATTTTTGAATAGTAAGCTCCTGAGCTGGTAGGTGGGGACAGGGAGCATAATAGTCCCCTCTAATCCACCAGGAAGCAATTAGGGACCTGCCGAGTCACTTGGATCCTCACAAGTCTATGGGACCAAATGGGATCCATCCTAGGGTGATAAGAAAGCTGGCAGATGAGCTCGCCAAGCCACTCTCCATCATTTATCAACAGTCCTGGCTCACTGGAGAGGTCCCTGAATACTGGAAGCTGGCCAGTGTGGTGCCCATCCACAAGAAAGAAGACCCAGGAAATTACAGACCTGTCAGCCCAACCTCAGTGCCATGCAAGATAATGGAACAGATCATTCTGAATGCAATCACAGGGCACCTACAGGATGGACAGGGGATTGGACACAGCCAGCACAGATTTAGGAGCGGCATGTCCTGCTTGACCAACTTGATCTCTTTTTATGACCGGGTGACCTGCCTGGTGGATGTGGGGAAGGCTGTGGATGTAGTCTATCTAGACTTCAGCAAGGCCTTTGACATTGTCTGCCATAGCAAACTCCTGGCCAAATTGGCAGCCCATGGCTGGGACAGGGGTTAAGAGCTGGCTGGATGGCCAGGCTCATAGAATGGTGGTGAATGGTGCCACACCCAGTTGACAGCCAATCACTAGTGGTCTGCCCCACAGACCAGTGCTGGGCCCAGTCCTGTTTAATATCTTCACTGATAATCTGGATGAGGGGATTGAGTCCTCCATCAGTGAGTTTGTGGACAACATCAATTTGGGAACAAGTGTGGATCTGTTAGAGGGTAGGAGGGCTCTGCAGAGGGACCTGGACAGGCTGGACAGATGGGCGCAGTCCTTAGAGTGCTGGAAGGTGCCCAGAGAAAGGCAGCAAGGCTGGGGAGGGGCCTGGAGCACAGCCCTCTGAGGAGAGGCTGAGGGAGCTGGGAGAGTTCAGCCTGGAGAAGAGGAGGCTCAGGAGAGACCTCATTGCTCTCTACAACTACCTGAAGGGAGGTTGTAGCCAGGTGGGGCTGGTCTCTTCTCTCAGGCACTCAGTGACAGAACAAGAGGACACAGCCTCAAGCTGCAGCAGGGCAGGTTCAGGATGGAGGCTAGGAAGAAGTTCTACACAGAAAGAGTTATTGGGATTGGAACGGGCTGCCCAGGGAGGTGGTGGAGTCACTGTCCCTGGAGGTGTTTAAGAGAAGGGTGGCTGAGGCACTTAGTTTAGTTAATGGGTTAGTTAGTTAGAAGGGTTAGGTGATAGGTTGGACTCAATGATCTTAGAGGTCTTTTCCAAACTGGTTAATTCTGTGACTCTGTGACTTTGTAGTGGCCTTCCAGTATCTGAAGGGAGCCTACAGTAAAGCTGAGGAGGGACTATTTACAAAGTCTTTTAATGACAGAACGAGGCATAATGGGTTCAAACTGGCAGAGGGGTGATTTAAACTGGATGTTAGGAAGAAGTTCTTTACAGTGAGGGTGGTGAGACACTGGCACAGATTGCCCAGGGAAGTTGTGGCTCCCTCCCTGGAGGTGTTCAAGGCCAGGCTGGATGAGGCCTTGAGCAACCTGTTCTAGTGGGAGGTGTCCCTGCCTATTGTGGGAGGTTGGAACTAGAAGATCTTTGAAGCCACTTCCAACCTAAGCCTAATGATTGTATTAATAATTGTATTAATTACTTTGCTCTTCTGCTCTGCTCTCCTCTGTCCTCTCATACAAATTGAAAATACCAAGGTAACAGGACAGTGCAATAAATATCACAAAGCAGCTGTGTCACAAAGCATACATTCCCCTGTCAAAATAAGGCTGTATTGGTGATACAGCACAGCAATAACAGAGTAGCCAACATACAAAACCCTAACAACTATAATGCAGAAGTAACACAAGCTACATGTTGGCTGATGTTACCTTCAGTCTTTGTGTAAAAAAAAGATGATAGGAAATGTGTAGACATGACAGAGCTATGAGACATCAGGCTCCAGACATATTCACACACAGACCTTAAGAGATCATGGAGCCAACAGTTTTGCAATCAGACCACAAGGCAGCCTTTTACATGCAGCTCTCCGGGCTCCTGCCTGAACATAATGATGTTGAAAACCATGGCTGCTGACATCCTGCTTTGTGACTTGCTGAAGGGTTTGGAGCCTTTGATTCACATCTGGAAGTGCACTACGACTTACAGGACATGCACTAACCAAAACCAAAGACCATTACTGACTGGTTTGCTATGGGCAAATTATTCAAAACACAGCATTAGGTCTGCAATAAACCACTGAGCCCTATCTGGCTATTCCCACATGTTGAAATGATCCATGTGTTCCAGCCCTATCCTTAAGTTCTTCCCTTCACTGCCCAATACCAGTTTATATTTTCTGCATTTTCCTCCCTTCAAATACCAACTACAGCAACAGGAAGTGAACATTTCTTAAGAAACAGAAATACAATAGTGGCAGATAGTGAGCATGAAACAAATGGACACTTTCTTCCTTACTTATGTATTACACTGAGAATAATTTACCTGGGCAGTGTCTTTTCAAAACTGTACTATCATCTCTGAAATTTTCCTTGCTGATGCAGTCTGGTTAGATGTAGAGTTGCTGATACTCAACCTTTGCTGCCTCCCTGAAGCTCTTCCTTTTCAGAGCACCTAACTTCTGTTTTAAGAAGCTTCTCTCATATGTTTCTCACCTGCATGTAATTTTTAGAGTATTGTATTTTATTTAAAGGAAGACAGACTCTGTTGTTGTTGTTATATTAAAATTTTATGTAGTGTTTGTTTCTTCCATGCTACAATCTTTATGTTTACTAAGCAGCTAAAATTGTACTCTTTATTTGTTGAGGAATTAAAAAAAAAAAAAAGTTGCGCACTCATACAGCACTCAGCTTTGTTCTCCTCAGGTGTTAACATCTAGCTCCCAGAATAAAACCAGATATTACTCACTCCCTGTCAACAAGCAGAACCCCAGAACAGAATGCATTATCTGTCCATAAGCACCCAAGCACAACACTGCTGCTCACAAGAAATGTTTTTTTTTATTTGAGTTGGAGACCTTTCCCCTTACATCTACCCTAAAAAGACCTGGATTTGTCCCAAGGCTGCCAGAGGCTGCTTTGCACTTCACTAGTGTGTTGAAAAGTGCCAAAACACAGCTTGTCCCATGGACTGGCAGTGCCCACAGGCAAGCAATTTGGAAGTGAGGCTGCAACCCCTGTACCCTGCCTCTGAGCCATCGGCTGCTACAGGTTGTAAAGTCTGCCTGGCACTCAAAAATGACAAAAATGTTCTGAGAACATTATTTCACATCTGATGATCCAGGAGGACTGAAGAGTTTAGGAGAACTATCAAGGAACACTCAGATATAAATCAATGTATGTAACGAATGCCAGATTTCCCCACAAAATATTAGGATGTGTGGCTTTTACCAACTTCACCAAAAAATGAAACAAGAAAAAATAATATGCCAAAATACTGGAACAGGTTGCCCAGAGAGGTTGTGGGTGTCCTGGAGGTGTCAAAAGCTAGTTTGGATGAGGCTTGGTCTAGTGGAAGGTCTTGCCCAGAAAGCCAATCAGATCTTGGGTTGCATCAAAAGAAGTTAGGCCAGCAGGGCAAGGGAGGTGATTCTCCCCCTCTACTCCACTCTGGTGAGACCTCGGCTGCAGTACTGCATCCAGTTCTGGAGCCTCTGTTACAAGAAGGGTATAGATGTGCTGGAACGTGTCAAGAGAAGGGCCACAAGGATGATCAAAAAGTGGGAGCTGCTCTGCTGTGAGAGAGTTAGGCTGAGAGAGTTATTCAGTCTGGAGAGGAGAGGGCTCTGAAGAGACCTTATAGTGGCTTTCCAGTACCTGAAAGGGGCTACAAGAAAGCTGGGGAGGGACGTTTTAGGTTGTCAGGACTGGGAAGAATGGAGCAAAACCAGAATTGGGTAGATTCAGATTGGATCTTAGGAAGGAGAGACGATAGAATAGGTTGCCCAGGATGGCGGTGGAAGCCTCATCCCTGAAGGATTTTAAGGCCAGGCTAGATGTGGCTCTGAGCAACCTGATCTAGTATGAGGTGTCCTTGTCCATGGCAGGGGGGCTGGAACTAGATGATCTTTCAGGTCCCTTCCAACCCAAATCATTCTATGACTCTATGAAGCCAGTAAGAGATAGGAGTTACTCTGATAATGAAGATTCTGTTTTTATTTTTAAAGCCTACATAAAAAAGTGCTTACTGATAGCACCCATACAGAGACGGATGTGCACTGGCATGCCATTAGAGCCATTTCTTTCTTTGAAAAGAGCAGACACCTCTGGAACAAGAGCTTATGGCACTTTGCAATGCTTCCTCTCTATTCAGCAAAGAAGGTATGTTTAATTTTATGAGACAAAACAGATGGTTCCTCATTTTAGCTGGAGAAGCTGGCACAGGGGTCCAACTAGCATAGGGCTAGCCAAGAAGGGCCTCCTAGCTTGCTGGCAGACTGTAAAGTTTCCACCAGGGTGTCCTGGAACTGCATTCAAAGTCTCTTTCAGGAGCCAATACAGTAAGCTATGCAAGATATGATGTGTAGGAAGCTCCATAAAATCCTTTAATGGAAACCGTGGCACTGTGCTGGAGAAAGTTTGAGGATCCATCCTCTGTAGTACAGAGAGCTCAGCTCCTGTAAGACACCTCAGTCAGCTGGGCTTACAGGCTCCCATTTCCCCAAACTTCACCACGAGCTTCTGGGACAATTTTCCCTACCAAAGTTTACGGTGTTCAGTCACAGTTCATACACTGAACATTGATACAACAGTAACAGAATTTTTTTTTCTGATTTTTTTTAATGTTAAACCATCAGAGGTGAGGTGAGTAGGTTGGCTAGATGGAGACCTATCAGTAAGACAGAACAGCAGAGTAACCTTCAGGGACTACATTCACAGGAGCATGCAAAAATAAAAAAGAGTTGTAAGGGATATGCAGCTCCCACTGGGACAGTACCAACCAATGTCCCCTTCATTATTCTTAGACAAAGGACTAGCAATTATAACTCCCTGTAGATGAAAAGCCAAGGTCTGAGGCTGTCTTGAGAAGGGACATGCACAATATTGAGGGTCTTCCTACCCCTTCTTTCTTCTACTACCTACAAATGTAACAACCCTTCCCTTAAAGCTCTCTAGATTTCTGCTACTCACCACCTGCTGTGCTGGTTATTAGTTATTTCCAGGCAGAGGGAAAGGATATTACTCATCAGCACACTATATGCAGCAGAATGTGACTATCACTGTATCATTGACTGTTAGTCTACCTAAGTTCTTCACAGCTTCCCCTAACTACTCAGCAACTACTGCTTGACCACTGAAGATGAAAACAAGCCAGCAGTGGCTCTAAGCAAGCCAAGAGAGGAACACCATCAGCAAGGAGCTCTTACACACTGGACTTGGGAAAAAACTCTCTCTCATATCTAAATAAGTGTAATAATGTAAGTATTTAAAGAGATGACCATATTGACCACTTCCTGTTACAGATTAGATCTTAACTATTTCTAAAAACCTGGAGCACCAAAAACATTGCTTGAACTGAAGTCTTCTTTTGATATTCATGTACAGTAAGTGCATTTTGGCTCCTCCTTTGAAAGGTTAAAAACCCTAACATGGTTGTTAGAGATTCTCATCTGTTTAAAGCCAGAAACAATCAGAATCCAGGGAAGAAGGGAGAGAGAGAGGAATATGATCACCTTTTCTTGATGCATTTTTGGTGCATAAAGACTAACACATTGTCCAATTTTCCACACAGACTATCATTTCACATTGGCACAAAAGAAATTTAAGAAGAGAAAGGCTTTGGAAAGCGCTGAATGTCTTTCTCATGACTATCTGGTTTATATTTGAACACAGAGGAAAGAGATTCTTCTAATCGGCCCTTTTTACCTACTGCCAAAAATACGAGTGCAGCTTTACAGCCAAAGCAAGCTGTTACTCACTCCTATAATTTGCCCCAACCCCCTGAATTAATGCAATACTGCAAATGAGCACTTAAATGCAGCAGAACCAGGAAAAACAAATGTGAAAGTCCTTCTGACATGTGTACGTGTCCAACAGACCTCCTATTGTGGGTCATTCTTATGCTGCTTTTTTCCAGCACTACTTGATTTTATTAAAACTTGAAAGTCAGTCCTATATAAAACCACACATACAAAAAATAACAGATACCATCCCTGTCCCTTCTCTAAGAAAATGTATCTTTAAACTTCTGCTTGCATACAGCAGCATCTGGTCTTACTCTTTCTGCTTATAAGAAAAAAAACAAAAGCACTATTGCATATTCTGGCTAGTTTAGAGGTCCTCATTCACCAATACACTTATTTTTCTCCCTTCCAACATAAATTATGCTTTTGGTCATTTGCCCTGGAGAAAGGCACATGCAACTCAGCTTAATGCACAACCTCTGCAAAGATGGCTTATATACACACAACTAATACAAATTAAAATGTATATATAGAATCATAGAATGGTTTAGGTTGGAACGGACGTCAAAGACCATCTAGTTCCAACCCCCCCCACCATAGGCAGGGACACCTCACACTAGAACAGGTTGCTCAAGGCCTCATCCAACCCAGCCTTGAACACATCCAGGGAGGGAGCAGCCACAACCTCCTTGGGCAAACTGTGCCAATGTTTCATCACCCTCACTGTAAAGAACTTCTTCCTAACACCAACTTTAAATCCTCCCTCTGCCAGTTTGAACCCATTATGCCTTGTCCTTTTTTTAAATGACCTTGTCCCTCCCCAGCCTTCCTGTAGGCCCCTTTCAGATAATGGAAGGCTACCACAAGATCTCCTGGAAGCCTTCTCTTCTCCAGGCTGAAGAGCCCCAACTCTCTCAGCCTGTCCTCATAGCAGAGGTGCTCCAGCCCTCTGAGCATCTTCATGGCCTCCTCTGGACTCAATCCAGCAGTTCCAGGTCCTTCTTCTGGTGGGGGCTCCAGAACTGCACATAGTATTCCAGGTGGGGTCTGATGAGAGCAGAGTAAAGGGGCAGAATCCCCTCCCTTTCCCTTCTGGTCATGCTGCTGTTGCTGCAGCCCAGCACACAGTTGCTGTCTGGGCTGCACACACATTGCCAGCTCATGTAGAGCTTCTCATTAATCCAGACCCCTTTCCTCATGGCTCCTCTCCAGCCATTTGTACCCAGGCTGGATTTGTGCTTGGGATTATGCTGACCCAGGTACAGGACCTTACACTTGGCCTTGCTGAATGTCCTGAAGTTGGCCTGGGCCCACCTCTCCAGCCAGTCCAGGTCCCTCTGGATAGATCCCTGCCCTCTAGCAAGTCAACTCTGCCACACAGCTTGGTGTCATCTGCTAACTTGATGAGAGTTCACTTGATTCTTCTGTCCATGTCCTGATAAAGACGTTGAAAAGCACTGGTCCCAGCACTGACCCCTGAGGGATGCCACTTGTCACTGTTCTCTAGGTGGACATTGTGTCCACTCTCTGTGTGCGACCATCCAGCCAATTCCTTATCCAGTGAGTGGATATATATTTTATATATATATATATATAATTAGATATAAAATTGTGTATATAGCATATATATATATATAAAAAATATATACATACACACATATGTATGTGTGCATATATACGTATATGTATATGTGTATATATATCTCTGTTGCCCAGGCAGGTGGTTATGGGCCTCATCCCTGGCGATATCAAGGTGAGGTGTGGGAATGCGAAATAATGAGCAGACTGGCCTTGGTTCACACAGTTGAGGAAAACAATCTAATACGGGTCTCTGGTTCTCATAATATGGCAGCTGCCTCCCACAAGGGTGTAAGAGATAGCGAAACATCTGGTTAGAGAATAACAGCTTATCATGAATATTAATGAATGTGGCTGTGCTTAATTATGCCAACCAATCAGTATGCTTCTGATTAGCATGGACAGCATGTACAGAGCTCATGTTACCAATCAGAATTTAAGCACGTTGTTTTACTCTGATAAGAAACACTATAAAAGAACGATCCTTTTCCTAATAAAGGGTTCGACTTTATACATCATATTGGTGTGCTCTTGTTGTTCCAGCCCTGCATGATAGGATGGACCCAACAGTGAGGCTCAACAGGGCTCTGGGAAACCTGATCTAGTTGAGGATGCCCCTGCTGACTGCACAGGGGGTTGGACCGAATGACCTTTGGATGTCCCTCCCAAACCAGACCATTCTGTCATATATATATATGGCATTTACTGTGTATGTGCCAACTAATTAACACATTTCATCACCAAAAACCAAATCCGCAATATTTAGAGTGCTTCAGATTGATTGCTCAGAGCAGAGTAATTAGAAATAAGCAGCCCAGCTTTGAAAAACACAAGGGGTTTAGTTAAAATATAGCACAATAGCCAATGTATTGTGAGAAGGCAGAACACACTTTGTAACACAGAGCACCTGAACAAATATTTATTATCCTGACCCAAGTGCAACCAGAGACTTTCAGAGCTTATATGCTAATGTACCTTAGTTTAAACATTTCCTTAGGCTACATCAGAAGGCAAAATCCCTAACACCCAAAATTTTAGCACTGAAGAAAAGGGGAACAACAAACTTCCATGGCTGCCCAAATGAAAAGAAGTGCTCAGAGAGATGAAACTTTTCTTTTGTTCTCGAAATGCACTATTGCTGTTTCCTGCAATTGCAAAACCTTTACTTAGGTTAGCATTGTTCCCACACAGGACAAAAGAAAAACACACCCCGACTACAACTGCTACTCTTCTAATTACTTTGTGTTACTAGGTGCTTAAAAACAGGAATTTGATCTTCTGGCACCCAGCAAAAGAGAGTTGCAGCTGAAGAATTACAAAGAAAAGGTCTTGTGGCAACACAGTTTGCTAGTAGATGGCACAGGTCAGCTGCAGAAACTGTTTAGGTGGGCAGTTGAAAGAAGATTTTAACAGTAAATAAAAGGAGAGAATAACCTTCACTAACTCAGGAGAAATCCTAATAAGATAAGAAGTGACCCACTACAGGGAAACTATGATGGACACAACCAGGGAACACGAAGAGGAGACCGTTAATTGAAAAAGCCACTTTAGAGGATAAGCACTAAGTTTATCCTTTAAAAGCCTGTCTCAAGATGACAAGCACAAATGATGTCTGTAATTGCTCAGGATACAGATGGTGACAGCATGTGGTGTTGTACATTTGGTCTGTAGCATGCAAATAAGATCTTATTCTGGAAAATAACTTGGCTTCAGTGATTCATGGCCAGTGCTCAGTGTTGGGAGAAATGCCAGTTTAAAAACAACAAAAAAGTAGACACTTACTTTATTCAGAAAAGGCACTTTTGTAACCAATTCATCCCATACATCTGAACTTTACTTATTGCTGCTGAAACCTGCTGAGATGATTTGCATGACAGTAATGTGGGAAGGTAAAAGTTTGGGGCAATGGAGTGGGCAAAGAGAAGGGTAGGTCAATTAGTTTTGGATAAAAAGGAGTGTGTTTCCTGTTACGGGTATAGCCTCCACAGATTGATGACCAGGGAGCTGGGTACCACAAGTATCACAGAATATCAGAGGCTGGAAAGAACCTTAAGAGCTCATCCAGTCCAACCCCTCTGCCAGAGCAGGATCACCTAGAACAGATCACACAGGAACACATCCAGGTGGGTCTTCATTATCTTCAGAAAGGAAGACTCCACAATCCCTTGAGCAGCCTGTTCCAGTGTTCTGTCACCCACACAGGGTAAAAATTCCTCCTCCTGTTTCCATGGAACTTCCTATGCCTCAACTAATATAATATAATACAAATATAATACCTATCTTCAAGAAGGGAAAAAAGGACGACCCTGGGAACTACAGAGCAGTCAGCCTCACCTCTGTGCCTGGCAAGATCATGGAGCAGATCCTCCTCAAGGCTCTGCTAAGGCAGATGGAGAACAAAGCAGAGGTGCCTGATGCCAACCAGCATGGCTTCACCAAGGGCAAATCATGCCTAACAAATTTGGTGGCTTTCTACGATAAAGTCACAGCAGCAGTGGACAAGGGAAGGGCAACTGATGTCATCTACCTGGACCTGAGTAAGGCCTTTGACTCTGTCCCACATGACACCCTGGTCACCAAACTGGAAAAACATGGACTTGATGGGTGGACAACTCGCTGGATAAGGAATTGGCTGGATGGT
>VWZI01010149.1:19040-30496 GCA_013396835.1 Psilopogon haemacephalus
TATAGCAGCCTACCAGTATCTGAGGGGGGCCTACAGGAGGGCTGGGGAGGGGCTGTTCACAAGGTCTTGTAATGACAGGACGAGGGGGAATGGGTTCAAATTGGCGGAGGGGAGATTTGAATGGGATGTTAGGAAGAAATTCTTCACAGTGAGGGTGGTGAGGCACTGGAACGGGTTGCCCAGGGAGGTTGTTTCTGCTCCCTCCCTGGATGTGTTCAAGGCCAGGCTGGATGAGGTCTTGAGCGTCCTGATCTAGTGGGAGGTGTCCCTGCCTATGGCAGGGGGTTGGAACTGGATGATCTTTGAGGTCTCTTCCAACCTAGACCATTCTATGATTCTATGATTCTATGATTCTAACTTCCACCCATTGCCACTTGTCCTGTCACTGGGCACCACCAAGCAGAGCCTGGCTCCATCCTCCTGGCACTCACCCTGCACATCTTTATCAACATTGATGAGCTCACCCCTCAGACTACTCCAAGTATTCAAAGGTCAGCATATGGGGGGCCTGATTTGTTCCCTGTGCAGCATGCATGTGGGCGAGGGTTCTACATTCAGGGCTGGGATACCAACCCCTCTTGAGTTGCAGGTGAGAGAGGCTTCGAGGCATTACAGTAAAACAAAATAATGAAGCCAGAAATGAGAAAAAAAAATATATAATTCTTAGTAATGCTAAGAATAGAAAAGTCTTTTCAAAAGCATTGGTCACAATGGCTATCAACACTACAAGATGGCTATGATGTAACAGCAGCACACGAAACACATGAAATTTGTAACAGACATTTACACAAAAATAGAAGGCACCATTCTAAGCATCCAGTGATGGTCCTGCGGCCAAGAAGGCCAATGGCATACTCAGGTGGATTAGAAGAGCGTTGTTGTAGTTACCTGCCCCCCCACCTTTATAAACCCCGGCTAAAACTCAGAAAAAAACACTGGAAGTTAATAAATGAAGCTTTATATTTACAGCAATGAACAATATACAAGCAGATATTTACAAGATATAACAGATATTTACAGATATATACAGTAAAAAAAGTAATACAGACACCACAGCCCTCCCGGAGACCAAAATCCCCAAGAGAAGGTAACCAAACTCCCCCTACCACCTTTCCCCCCTTCCCCAGCTTTATCTCACCACCTGTTGACGCTGCAGGTAAGCTGAAGATTGGCCAGAGATTAGTAATAGGAGAAGTTAGTAGTTTTAGTGATTTTACTCTGAATTTAGCCAACAAGACCAAGAGACAAAGGAGAGAGAGGCCGGAGCCAGCACAGACAGAAGCAGACTGTCTATATGGCTGTTTTGAGAACAGCTCTTAAAAACAACTTTTTTTTCTTCTCAGCAAAACTCAGTGAAGTGACACTGTGTTTAACTCTCTCTCAGCCAATAGTCTAATTTCTCACTCAAATACTCCAATTAGCTCAAACCAACACAGTTGTGATTAGTAGGTTCAGAAAGGTTCTCCTCCCCCTCTACTCTGCCCTAGTGAGGCCACATCTGGAATATTGTGTCCAATCTGTGAGCACACCAGGGAACTTTTTCTTTTTAAGCTTATCTGCACTACAGTATTTCTCTCCTCCAAAACATTAGAACTGGCATATGAAGTTGCTAAACCCCCCTCCATTACATTCCAAAAGTCCTGGCAGTCTGGTGAAGTCCCCACTGACTGGAAAAGGGGGAACATAACTCCCAGGGAACTACAGGCCAGTCGGTCTCACCTCTGTGCCTGGTAAGATCATGGAGCAGATCCTCCTGGAGGCACTACTGAGACAAGAGAATAGTGAAGAGGGATTGGATGCAATCAGCATGGCTTCAAGGGCAGATCCTGCCTGACAAACCTGGTGGCCTGCTATGAACAGGTCGCAACATTAATAGATGAGGGGAGAGCAACTGATGTCATTTACCTGGACCTGAGCAAGGCCTTTGACACTGTCCCGCACCACATCCTGGTCTCCAAGCTGGTGAAACATGGGTTTGATGGGTGGACCACCAGATGGATAAAGAACTGGCTTGATGGCCACACCCGAAGAGTGTCTGTCAATGGGTGCATGTCCAAGTGGAGACCAGTGACAAGCAGAATCCCTCAGGGATCAGTACTTGGACCAGTCTTGTTCAACATCTTTGTGGGCGACATGGATGGAGGCACTGAGTGCACCCTCAGCAAGTTTGCTGATGACAGCAAGCTGTGTGGTAAGCAGACAGGCTGGATGGCAGGGATGGCATCCAGAGGGACTGGGATAGGCTGGAGAGGTGGGCACAAGCCAACCTCATGAGGTTCAACAAGGCCAAGTGCAAGGTCCTGCATCTGGGTCGAGGCAATCCCAAGCACAAATGGGCAGTGACTGGCTGCAGTGCAGCCCTGTGGAGAGGGACTTGAGGGTGCTGGTGGACAAGAAGCTCAACATGAGGCAGCAGTGTGCACTTGCAGCCTAAAAAGCCAACCAGATCCTGGGCTGCATCAGGAGAAGTGTGGCCAGCAGGTTGAGGGAGGTGATTCTCCCTCTCTACTCCACCCTGGTGAGACCCCACCTGGAGTACTGTGTCCGGTTTTGGAGCCCCTATTACAAGAGGGATGTGGACATGCTGGAGTGTGTCCAGAGAAGGGCCATGAGGATGATCAGAGGGCTAGAGTACCTCTCCTATGAGGACAGACTGGAAGAATTTGGGCTGTTGAGTCAGGAGAAGAGGAAGCTCCAAGGTTTATTGTGGCCTTCCAGTATCTGAAGACGGCCTACAAAAAAGCTGGGGAGGGACCTTTTAGGCTACTAGGTAGTGACAGGACTAGGGGGAATGGAGCAAAGATGGAAGTGGGGAAGATTCAGATTGGATGTGAGGAGGAAGTTCTTCACCATGAGAGTGAATGGTGAAGAACCCCTGGAATGGGTTGCCCAGGGGGGTGGTTGGGGCCCCATCGCTGGATGTGTTTAAGGCCAGGCTGGATGAGGCTGTGGGCAGCCTGATCTAGGATAGGGTGTCCCTGCCCANAGGCTGGCTGAGGCTGTGGGCAGCCTGATCCAGGGTAAAGTGTACCTGGACATGGCAGGGGGTTGGAACTAGATGATCCTTGTGGTCCCTTCCAACTCTGACAGGTTCTATGATCAAGCATCAGTTTTGCAAATTGGTGTAAATCATTAGAAACAATACACAATGAAAACTAAAAACTCTCATCAGGAAAAGAGGGTAAGGTATGAATGCCTTACAAAAAGCATATTATTTACTTCATGGTATTGCTAAAACTCTGGATAATTTCACTCCTTGATTGCATTCCCAAGTTTTAGCAAACATAGAATTAATTTTCACCTTTTAATCTTATGGATTAAATATGTTTCAGAAAAAAATGGAGCAGAAAAGAGACACTCCATCTTATAATTCAGGTATTAAAGAGGACCTCCTGCTATGATCAACTAGTTTCTATATTTTGATTTAAAAGAATTCATCACTTCAAATGTGTGGATTATGATGTTTGCAGCAAAATAAATGACTCCCAGTGCAAAAGCTGTCCTACTTAGTGAAATATGAGAGCAGGTGTTTTTATAGGAAAACAAAATATGTAATTCTTAAAACCATGAGAACAGTTTAGATATTAGAAGTGAAAATCAAGAATTCTGCTAAGTCTGTTTCTGTGGAGGAGTCTTCCTACCATCACTAAATATATTGAATCTTTCCATGCTGATTCATTAGCTTGCAGAAATTATCCCATTATAGGGAACACAATCCATCTGATTTGTTCTGAATGCCAAAACCTGTCTACCTTTCAAATAAGTGAAATGAATGAGCACCTCACTCTTCTGATTTTTTCTCCCTTTAAAAGTACATTTCTCTGAACAGTACTTTTGTCCCCTCAGCAGGGACAAGCTCTTCCGCGTCTCTTGGCTAAGCAGATGTAATGTGACGTGTGCTCTTCAGGCTGTAACACTGAGGAAGGAATCTGACAAATCCCTTCATGGTTAAAGAAACTTGGACTTCCCTCTCTGTGAGACAAAAGCAAATGAGTGACATCAGTTCTCCAACCCATAGCGTCTAAAAGGACTCAGATTCCCAGGAAAATGGAACTTCCACTTTTTGTGCTGTGAAATGTTTTTTTCAGTGAGGGTTGATCTGTAGGTTGCAAACCTGCACATGAACCTCTAATATGCACTGAGGCTTTTCAGGTCAGTGGACCACTTGAGTAAGGAGTTATATCCATCTAAAACAATGTCAGGATCACTGTAAAATCCACAGACATGAAAATCTTACAAAATTTTCCCCTGAAGCCATCAGCAACTCAGCTAAGTCAAAGCAGAACAGGTGAAGAGGTAAGAGAGAATTTCCCTGTCATGATTGTGATGGCTCTTGAAACAACACAGCACAACAAGCGGTAAGAGGCTTACATGGGTTGATCCTGCACTGTGCTAGGAGTTGCCATCATGTAAGGCAAAGTGCAGAGAATTCTCCTTTCTGACCAGGGTTTCCCAAAAACGAGTGCATGCCAGAACTCTATTACACTTCTGCAATAAGCCACCTACAGCTGGCACAGATTTATGGAGGTGCTGACAACCCACAAAGATTAAATTATCATTGTCCAAGCCCCATAGACCCCTTCTGTTCCAAATCCAAAGCCCATTTGTTGACTCTACTTTCTCAAACAAACAAAAGCATACAGCCAAATTTATCCTTAATATAAGAACTGCATCATTAAACTAACTTTACATTTCTAAAACTGACATGCCACTCTGTAACAGTCCTCTAGCAAGGAGCTTGTATATACAGCCAGGCTTCTGCTCATCTAGAGATATGGAAAGCAGACCTGTGGAGAAGTACCTGGGAGTCCTGGTGGACTCCACAGGACAGCAATGTGCCCCTGTGGCCAAGAAGGCCAATAGAATCCTGGAGTGCAATAAGATGAGTGTGTCCAGTAGACTTGACCTGGAATATTGTGTTTGGTTTAGAGCTTTCTGTTGCAGAATGTCTCTGAGAAGCAGCATCGGAGCAGTGAACAGTCCACTGCCAGGAGTATGTTTAGAGGAGAAACACAGCGGAAAGCCTGTGAGATGAAAGTGCAACCGGAAACAGACAGAGGGAAAGCAGAGATGCAGAGGAAGGAAGATGGCTGCTAACCAGGAATTTCTTGGAGAACTACAAAGTCATTTGTTTTTGTACAATAACCAATTATTGTATTCCACATATAATCCCCTTTACCAATTGCCTTGTGGTATTTGCAAACGCCCCTCGGCTGGCAGACTATAAAAGGAGCTGTAAGATCGCAAATAAATGGAACTTGCTTTATGACTCACATTGAGCCAGTCGCTTGCTTCCCCTGTGTCAGCAGATGGCGCCCAAACAGGGACCAACTATGAGATGAACTAGAGGAGGACACAGTTTGGACGATGCACCGGTGAGCAGCGACCGGGGGACAAGAAGTTTTGCCTGAACCAATCCAAAGGAGGTTCGCTTTTGTCCGAGGAGAGCTACCATCGTGGAAATAGACGTGTACGTGGAACGATGCAGGGCCACATTAAACTCCACGCGGAAGACACATGGTAAATTACACGTGGAAGACACGCGGGAAAAACACAATGGATAAAGCGGTAGCTCTCTCCTCATTCTGAAGCTTTTTAGAAAAGCACAATGTAAACTTCTCATTGAAGTATTTACCAGCACTTTTAGCACTTGGGGTAGCTAAGGGTTATTTTGCGAGCCCTGAGTCGTGTTTTGATGAGGAAGAATGGAAGAGGTATGGTGATGCTCTTTGGGATTTAGTGATAGATGGAGGAAAAAGTTGATGAAATCTTGGCGAGAGACTATTAATGCTATTAAAAAAATATAAGATGGAGAGAGAATTGGCCGCTGTAGCCTCTCAGCAACTCGATCCCCAACAGCATAAGGATACAGACGGTTTGTTTAGCCTTGGGCACGACTATACACCCAAGCCACCCAGTGGGTGCTCGATCCCTGTTGTCCCGCCTAACAAACAGCCCTCTCCACCGACTCTGTGACCAGCAATGCCATTACTTTTGCGTTGGGAGGAGACTCTTCTGACAGCGCCACCTCAGCCGGCCAGAGTGGAGATTGGTATTCAAGTGACCGATAATAAGGGGGGCAGAGCCAGCAGCGATAGTGATAGCGACACTGAATCAGTGTGACTGAACAGTTTATATTAGAGGGAGACCGGAGTAAGGGGAGGGGCTGCCAGGAAGTCGGGGAATTAGTAAAGATACCCAAGGCTAATGTCCCATAAAGGAAGTGTAGCAGGGTGGACTGGAGGTCAATATCTAAGGAGGCAGCTGCAGATAGTGATTTTCAATTTGTGCAGGAGCTGACATTGCAGGCTTTTCCAGTGGTATATGTTCAAACCAGAAACGGTTTGGAAGGGGAGCACCACCCGTTGGATTGGAAAATATTGTCACAATTAAGAGCAACAGTAAATGAGAGCAGGCTACATGGTGAGCCAACACGGCAGATTCTGAGCTATATTTGGTCTATCGGGGTCCTCTGCCCTGAGGATATTAAAACTATAATGCGATTGATATTGACTCAGTCACAGTTACTGCTGTGGCAGGCTCACTGGCAAAGACAATGTGAAATCAGTGAGGCCATGCCTCAGGATATGAATGACCCCCTGCACGGGGTGATAGTGGCTCAGTTGATGGGTACAGAATGCTTTGCTACAGTGGATATGCAAGTTCATATGGGGCCAGCCGTAAATACTGAAAGTATGGAAAAAGCCAGCCATGCCCTGAGCTTAGTAAAAACTGCTCCAGTGACCTCATCATATATATCTATAAAACAAGGCCCAGAAGAAACATTTGCCAGCTTTGTGGACAGTGTCTGGAGCAATCACTAGGGCTGATGTTCAAGACTTTATGAAGGGTCCTCTACTTAGGCAGTGTATTCTTGAGAATTGCAACAAGAGAACTAGAAATATACTTATTGTGCTGCCAACCACAGCCTCCACTGCGGACATGTTAGAAAGAATGTCCAGAGTTCCAGTCGGTCCTCAAGCGTTTATGGCCGAAACAATCCAGGAACTTGGGTGAGAAATAGCTAAAGCCCAGGCCTAAGCATTTGCAGCCCTGGCTCCACTCAATCGGGCCAGAGAAGAAGAGAAGACGGGTTCCAACAGAAGCAGAGTTAAATGTTTTAAGTGTGGAAAGGAGGGCCATATTAAACGTGAATGTTGGTCCAAGTTTTCCAGGCCTTGGTGCAAGAATTGCAGATTGGACACTCACAGTACAGCTATTTGCCGCTCATTGGGAAACTCGATGCAGAGCGTGAGGGGCTGCCGTGTGCCGACAACAGTAGCGGCCCCTGTTCAATATCACAACCCCAGCTTCAACCAGCAACAAGGGGGAGACTCAGAATGGACCTGGCAACAGCAGTAGACAGTACTCTTATTGATAAATGTCCGCAAAGAATACCCTCTACAATCAGAGGCCAAATCATCATCAATGGTCGGGCACAGGGAGTCTTGCTTTTTGGCCAGTCTTCTAGTGGACTGAAGGGCTTATTTGTGTTGCCTGGCATAATAGATGCAGACTATATTGGAATTATACAAATTGTTGTACAGACTAATTTTCTGCCTATACATATACCTGCTGGGTGCAAAATTGCCCAACTGGTGCCAATACCAAATTTAATAGCAGATATGCAGGCAGCATTGACATCTACCTGTGGGGATCACAGTTTTGGTTCAACCGGAGGACTGGTACTGTTTACAATGCCCATGAACCAATGTCCTGTTGCTACCGCAATTCTATCAAATGGGCACCAACAGATACGCCTACAAGCCCTTCTTGATACAAGGGCTGACATCACCATTGTCTCGACACTTCAGTGGCCGTGTGAGTGGCCTCTTCAAGAAACGGACAGAGGAGTCAAGGGAGTGGGTGGAACAGCGATTGCACAATGAAGTATGCAGTTCATCACTGTGGCTATAGAAGAGAAAACAGCCTCTACACATGTGACAGTAATGCCTTTACCAACAGGGGTCAATGCCCTGATAGGGCAAGACATTTTGGACCAAATGGGAGTGATGCTTACCACCACTGGCCCACCTTTTCCCTTACGGCCACTGCAGTAATGCCTTTCCCAATCCGATTAAAGTGGCTCACTGATAAACCTGTATGGATTGAGCAGTTAAAAAAGGAAAGGCTCTTACAGGTGACAGCACTGGTACAAGAACAACTTGAACAAGGACATATCTGACCCTCTACAAGCCCTTGGAATGCCCCTATTTTTCTGATTCCAAAACAATCCAGAAAATTTAGATTGCTTCAAGATCTATGTGTTAGTTTGAGCTAATTGGAGAATTTGAGTGAGAAATTAAACATACCATGTCACTTCACCCAGTTTCACTGAGAGAGAAGAAAGAAGATTGTTTTGAGAATGTTCCCAAAACATCCAGATAAGCCAGTGTGCTTGCGCAGTCAGTCTGCTCTGGGTCCATGCAGGCTTCAGCAGCTTCTTTCCTTTGTCTCTCNGTCACTGCAAACCCACTACAATCTACGAGCCATCAATGCGCAAATACAAGACATGGGAGCCCTGCAACCAGGTCTCCTGAATCCTGCAATGACCCCAGAATCTTGGAACATCCTTAGTGTGGATCTTAAAGACTGTTTTTTCACGACTGCATTGCACCCAGATGACTGTGAAAGATTTGCCTTCACCTACAATTAACCATGAAGGACCTGCATCTCAGTATGAGTGGACTGTCTTGCCACAAGGCATGAAGAACAGTCCCGCACTTTGTCAGCTTTTTGTGAACTCTGCCTTAGAACCAGTACGGTGCGCTTGGCCGGATGCCGTAATCTATCACTACATGGACGATATACTACTTGCTCATCGAGACCCCTTTACTGAGCAGCAGAAACAATTTCTTACAACCTGCCTAAAAGAACGAGGCTTAGTCATCTCTCCTGAAAAAGTACAGTGCCAGCCCCCATGGAAATATTTAGGCTGACACATTACAGAAGGACATATTAGACTCCAAAAGCTTACCCTACACTCAAATATTAACACTCTCAACAATGAGCAAAAGCTCATGGGTGACTTGCAGTGGTTACGGCCTATCATTGGGTTTTCCAATGATGACCTTGAACCCCTGCAACCTCTATTACAGGGTACTAATCCGGCCATTTGCGTATGCCTTACACCAAAACAGCTTGCTGTCATCCAGCACTTAGGGACACTGATTGCACAGCGCTGTATCGACCGCCGTGGCCCCGATTTACCAGTGGATGTGACAATTCTGCAAGGTGATAAACAACTTTTAGGAGCATTAACCCAATACAAAAAGAAAAGAGGGAAGAGTATAGCGGTTCTTGAATGGCTCTTTACACCACTACAACCAAAAACCACAATTCAACAAAAACCAGAAAATTTAGCCGAACTAATCAAGAAGGGGCAAAAGCAAGTTCTCCAGATCACAGGCACGGAGCCTGGAACCATCTACCTGCCTATAAAGAAACAGGATCTGGACTGGTTCATTCAAAACTCCCTTGCCTTGCAACTGAGTCTTTTATCCTTCCCAGGTCAATTGGATATATGTTCTATACCCTCACCTGCATTAAAATGGATGCCCAACCATTAGTTTGCACCATCTAAAAGAAGTAAACGGCCTCTTCATAATGCGGTTACAATCTTCACAGATGCTGGAAGAAAATTGCGGCGCGCAGCAGCGACTTGGCAGGAAGACGGACAATGGAAACATAAACTGTTAAACGCTGAGAAAGGAGACACTTTACAAATTCTTGAGTTAGCAGCTGTAGTGTGGACATTTTTTAAATGGCTGCATTCCCCTTTAAATGTAGTTATGGACTCTTTATATGTGGCAGGACTTTTAGAGCACATAGAGAATGTCCGGATCAAAGAAGTTAAGAAACAGGGATTGTTTGACCTCCTACGTGCATTGCAAGCCACGATCGCCCAATGAACAGTGCCTTACACTGTTATCCATATAAGAAGCCATAAATGGGTGGAAGGTTTGGGGGAAGGACATGATAGGGGTGATAGACTGGTTGCCCTGTCAGTACCATTAAATGAGTTTACATTGGCCAGAGAGGCACATGCCACCTTCCACCAAAATGCAAAGGGACTTCACAGACAGTTTAAAATCACCATGGAAGAAGCCAGGGGGATAATACAGGCGTGTCCCAGTTGTAGTCAGCATGGGCCTGGTCTCAGTGTTGGTGTAAACCCCAGAGGCTTGGGTCCCTTGCAGCTATGGCAAATGGATGTAACCAATGTTAGCACTTTTGGCAGACAGAAATATGTTCATGTCACCATAGATACATTCAGCAGGTTTGTCTGGGCCACTGCCCAGACAGGGGAGAAAGCTTTACATGTCCAAAGGCACTTGACTGTTTGCTTTGCCGTTATGGGGGTTCCAAAAAAGTTAAAAACTGACAATGCACCTGCCTATACCAGTGAAAAAATTAGAAAATTTTGTCAACAATGGGGAGTCCAACATATAACAGGGATCCCAAACACTTCTACAGGTCAGGCCATAATAGAACATATGAATCGGACCTTGAAACAATATCTAGAAAAATATCCAGAAATCACTGACCCACAAGAAAAGTTAGCGAAAGCTCCTTTTGTAATGAATCACCTCTGTGTATTTTCAGATCAGGACCTTCCCTCTGCTCTAGTACATCTAGGGCCCCCTAATCAAGCAGATGCTAAACCCTTTTATGTTATGTACAGGAACCCATGAACTGGAATCTGGGAAGGCCCAGCAAAAGTACAATATATAGGTAGAGGATATATGTCTGTGCTTACACCAGTAGGACCCCTGTGGATTCCATCCAAATGGACTTGAGCGGCACCCTCTTCTTCTGATAATGTTGGGAATATCCCATCAATTACAAATAAAGATGTTCCTGACAACACTTAATGCAATGACGACTCTGGATAACACCTCAGCAGATGCCTGAGACGCAAATCCACCCTTACAGAAGAAGAAATTATCCGCAGGAAGATGAAAACAAACCTAACACCTTACCATGCTGATTAGGTTCCTTATAATAATTAGAATAATAACCCTCTTTTACCTAGCAGCAGCAAAAACATTGTCAACAATTGATATACTTTAAAATGTGTGGGTCACTTGGGCAAGCCAAACTGGACATCACAGGGATCCAGCGTGCTGTCCGAAGAGGAGACAGCCACCGGAGGGTCCCATTGGTCTGCAGTCCTGTTCACATTTTGTCAACTTGTATCGGCGGTCCTCAGAATGGACGACAATCGCTGAAGCGAGGTGGCGGAAGAAGTTTTGCGACTATCAAAACTTTGGACTACAAAAAAGATGGCTCCGAGCCAGAAGAAGTGACACGTCCATTAGAAGCAACACCACCCACAAAAGCAACGTCATAGTCGGCAGTCTCAGAGCGCATGCCCCTGCGGCTTGATTCATTTCCCATGGTTCTGCTAAGCCGCTCCACCACCCCCGCCACCTCCACCCCTTGCCTCTCCCCCC
>VWZI01010149.1:30520-47516 GCA_013396835.1 Psilopogon haemacephalus
CCTTGCCTCTCCCGCACCTCCCTCCCTCCCCTGTGCAGCTGCGAGCTTCTTTGGAGCTGACACAACTCGCAGTTTCTCCCCCCTCCAGCGCAAGTCTATGTTTCTTAAAGCGATAGTTCCAATTTGTTTTGCTACAGATTGTTTCATTTTCTTTGTGGATGCAAAGGTTCATAATGTTTTTCAGAGTCAGTTTTTCAGTCGTGGTCTTGATATGCATAGAATTGTTTTGATATGGTATATGCAAAGGATAATTATAAGTCTTAGGTAATTACAATGGTGTATTTCATAATTGTAATAGAATGTAATAGTGTAGCAGTAATAATTTATGGGAGTTTTGTTAGGATAAGTTGTCTATAGGTTTATGGATTAATGTAGAGGAATTCTTAAGTGAGAAAGGGCATAGCTTGATTACTGTGAACAATCCAGCCTGAGAAAGAATGCCTTTGAAGTTAAGCACCGCTAATGACCTAGAAGATAGAGACACTAAACAGAACGCCCAAAGGAGAAAGTGAAGTCAGAAACAGACGGAAGGAGAATAGAGATGGATATAAACAAGCTCCTGCTTCTAGAATTCTGCCCAGAAGTTTCTTACAAGAGATGCACTCATTTATTATGATTTTCCCGCCAATTAACACCTTCCACATACAAACCCCTGTACCAATTATATGGTACATTCACAAACGCCCCTTACTTGCTGGCTATAAAAGATACTGTCAAATCGCTAATAAATGGAACAATTTAATAAATCAAATTGGTTGGTCATTTGTTTCCACAGTGCTCCTCCTACAGATTAATAATCTTCTTTTTAGATTGATAGATCTAAGGGTTTTTTACATCTTCTTTTCCCTTGTATGTCATGACAGAAGAAGAACACAAATACTGGAGCACTCTATGAAATGTAACATTTTCTTTTTGTCTTTTTCAGGTTTGGGGTTTATTTTTTGTCTGAGTCAATTTAGTGGTTTAGCTTTAACACAATTTTTGTTAGTCTAGATTTTAGCATTGGTATAGTTAAAGGTTAAGAGTTTAGAATAAGAAATATTACAGTTTGTGAAATGGAATAGGGATTAAAAAAAAAGGGGGAGGGAATTATTGGAGAATGGCTTAGGGAAAAAGGACATGGATCTGCAGAAACGTTGTACAATCCAGGCTTTGAGGATGGTCATAATTATATATTTGGATGCTTTTACAAGCTGATTTGGTGCACAAGCTTTCAGCAATTATATTTAGGAGAAATTAGCAACACTACAAGTAAGATACTGATTCAAGGTCAAGTGGGAACAACTGCCTTGTTGGTTGCCTGTAAAAAATTAAGTTTAAAAATACTGTGTCTATTACCTTTTGCAGCAGGGCCCCTGCAACTGGTAATAAACACTGTTTTCATTTTATGAAGGAATTGTGGGATCGTGAGATAAATCTGGCCTTGGCTTATGGTCTAAGAAGGTAACCCAGCACAGGCCTCTGGTTCCCATGGCAGGATAGCCACATTCCACAAGAGGAAAAAAGATAGCGAGACATCTGGCTAGGAATGACATAACACCAAACTGTTGGTAGAAAAGTCAATGAATCTGAAAACCCTCAGATACGTTTTTTGTAGAATTGCACAGCAATTCGCTTTTTGCTTTTTACTTAGAGATATGGTAGTGAATATCTTGTTTGTTGTATTCCTTATAGCTGTCTTAATAAGGGGATTGCAAAAATTTGTGGATAAACAGTGGATTGTTCAAAAGAAAAAGGGGGAAATGTTGCAGAATATCTCTGAGAAGCAGCATCCAAGTGAACAATCCACTGCCAGGAGTATGTTTAGAGGAGAAACACAGCGGAAAGCCTGTGAGATGAAAGTGCAGCCGGAAACAGATGGAGGGAAAGCAGAGATGCAGAGGAAGGAAGATGGCTGCTAACCAGGAATTTCTTGGAGAACTACAAAGTCATTTGTTTTTGTACAATAACCAATTATTGTATTCCACATATAATCCCCTTTACCAATTGCCTTGTGGTATTTGCAAATGCCCCTCAGCTGGCAGACTATAAAAGGAGCTATGAAATCACAAATAAACGGAACTTGCTTTATGACTCACATTGAGCCGGTTGCTTGCTTCCCCTGCATCAGCAGCTTTCCAGTTCATGAAGGACAGGGATCTACTGGAGAGAATCCAACAGGGGGCTACCAAGACGATTAAGAGGCTGGAGCACTGCCTGATGAGGAGAGGCTGAGGGACCTGAGGCTATTTGGTCTGATGAAGAGAAGACTTAGAGAGGATCTAATCAATGTCTAGAAATATCTGAGGGCTAGGGGTCAAGAGGAAGGGGACAAACTCTTCTCACTTATGCCTTGGGATAAGACATGGAGTAGTGTGTCCTGCAGCACAGGAAGTTCGACCTCAGCATGAGGAAGAACTTCTTGACTGTACGGGTGACAAAGCACTGGAACAGGCTGCCCAGAGAGATTGTGAGGCCTCCTTTTCTGGAGACTTTCCAGCCCTGTCTGGATGTGTTCTTGTGTGACCTGTGTTAGACATTGTGGTCCTGCTCTGGCAGGGGAGTTGGATTCTAAGATCTCCAGAGATCCTTCCAACCCCTAAAATCCTGTGATCAGTAAAGTAAAACGAAGTTGGGCTATTAATGTTAGCCTGCTTCTTTTCAGATGAAGAAGTGAGGAAGATTCTGTTTCAACAGAACTTTTTTAAAGCCCAAAAGCATAGAAACTTCACACTTTTTTTTTTTTTCATTATTACTTTCTATTAGACTGAATGCTCTATCATTCAAATTAAACACTGTGTAGTGCTTTAAGACTTGTTGGAATATTACAACAAGAGAAATTGGTACTTTTCTGAGTTCAGTGCAAAATCTAAGTAAATTAGATCATTAGGTGTAAAAGAATAATAATGACCAACTCTCTATCATTCACTGGTTTCCTAGGAGCTATAAAAAGCCGATGTAGGAACATCTTTTTTCTTCTTCACTCTTGGACACTGGTTCTCTTGGCTTCTCTAACTAACCTTGACTGACCAGATAACAGGTGCTGGTTGCTTCCTACCTGGGGAGAGAGTGGGTGGTGTTGCACCCCTCTGGGCTTTATTTGTCTGAGGGGGGAGGTTTGGATTTCTGTATTATTTTTCATAGAATGGTTTAGGTTGGAAGAGCCTCAATGATCATCCAGTTCCAACCTGCAGCCGTAGGCATGGATATGGCTGCTCAAGGCCTCATCTAACCTCTGAACACCACCAGGGAAGAAGCAGTCACAACCTCCCTGGGCAACCTGTGCCAGTGTCTCGCCACCCTCACTTGTAAAGAACTTCTTCTTAACATCTAGTATAAATCTCCCCTCTACCAGTTTAAACCCATTACTCCTCATCCTGTCATAACAAGACCTTGTAAATAGTCCCTCCTCAGCCTTCCTGTAGGACCCTTTCAGATAATGGAAGGTCACTTGAAAGGTCTCCTTAAAGCCTTCTCCTCCAGGCTGAAGAGCCCCAACTCTCATAGCCTGTCCTCATAGCAGAGCTGCTGCAGCCCTCAGAGCATCTCTGTGGCCCTCCTCTGAACTCGCTCCAACAGTTTCATGTCCTTCTTGTGTTGGGGGCTCCAGAACTCTACACAATAATTGTATATAATTGTAAATACATGTAGGTATATTGTATATATGTACATGTATATGCTTTTAAGTTTAGGTTTGCTGTAAACACAGCTTTATCTTACTTCCAAGCCATCTGAGCTGGTCTGGTAAATTTTAATTGGGTGTTGGGAGGGTGTTGGGAGGGTCCTGGGAGGGTCCCAACCCACCACATACTGTCACTCCAGTTCACTACTATTATAGAAGCTATTTCCCATGCCTGCTGTCACTATCCTTTTTTTTTAGCTTCTGTTTTTATGCTCTTCATGGTCTCAGTGCCAAAATAGAACTGACACAGAAGGTTGATGTCATGCAGCAAGCCAGAACTTGTGGGCCTGATCTCCTGCACTGTGGTGCCTTTTTGAAAGGAAGCAGGCAGATCAGCCTGCAGTGTTGTACTTGGACTCTTGTACTGGGTTTAAGCTAGCTACCCCTGAGCCCAAAAGCCCAATAAATACTCAATTTGATTTGGAAGTAAAAAGATATAAAACTTCAACAATAAATAGGAGGTAAAGGGTTTTTTTACAGAAGGTGGGAGGAAAGGGGAAACAGAATGCAGGACATGGGGAAATGAGGAAAAATTACAGAGGCTGGGGAAAAGGGGAAGAAAGGTAACAAAATACACAAAATAGAAATATAACCCGTGGAAGACAATTGAGTCCAAAATGCTGAGATGGATGATTTGATGTTGGATGAAGCAGGATGCTGGTGTTTTGTGTTGAAACGCAGTCAGAATTCCAAGGAAAATCATGGTACCCTTCCACGTCTCAGCTGAAGAGTACGTGGTGACCAGCAGCAAAGCAGCAAGGAGCTGGCCCAGGCAGGCAGGGCAGGAGAGAGAAGTCAAGCTACCTCCTCTTTTTATAGCAAGTCCTTAGCAGGAAGGGGGAGTGGCTAACCATGACACCTGGGGAAAGGTCAGGCCACCCCCTGAGAGGAGTCAGAATGCTCCAGGTGAGGCTTAACCCTTTACAACTCTGTACAGCTCTCCAAAGGAGTGGGGAAAAAAAGAACCACCTTGTTTTCATTCTAGCCATGTTTATATAAAGGCTGTAAAGATCCCCACCAGCAGCAGGCTGGTGATTCCCACCCCCTGGCCTCTTTCCTGCCCGTTGCTTGCCTTTCCAGACAGCCACCATGATAATAGTCTGCCACTGTCTGCAGCAGTTAGGGTTAAACAGCTGGTCATAAGTTAATGTTGCTGCACTCTTCAAGCCCTAACTTCTCCAGTTAGCCTAGCTGGAGAAGGAAAGTAGAAATGGCATGGCAGATTTTGTTCCAGCAATGTGCCCTTATGGATCAGAGGGCAAATGGGATCCCGGAGTATATTAAGAAGAGTGTGTCGAGCAGATCGAGGGAGGTTCTCCTCCCCCTCTACTCTGCCTTCGAGAGACCCCATCTTGAGTACTGCCTTCAGTTTGGGGCTCCCCAGTTTAAGAGGGACAGGGCAGGGATCTGCTGAAGAGGGTCTAACAGAGGGCTACGAGGACAATTGGGATACCGGAGCACTGACTGATGAAGAGGCTGAGGGACCTGGGGCTTTCCGGTCTGGAGAAGAGAAGACTGAGAGGAGATTGAATAAATCTTTATAAATATCTGAAGGATGGGTGTCAGGTGGGGTGAACTTGCTCTCTGGGATAGGACAAGGAGCAATGGATGTAAGCTGCAGCACAGGAGGTGCCATCTCAAGATGAGGAAGAACTTCTTGACTGTAAGGGTGACAGAGCACTGGCACAGGCTGCCCAGAGAGCTTGTGAAGTCTCCTTCTCTGGAGCCTTTCCAGACCTGTCTGGATGCGTTTATGTGTGATCTGTGCTAGATTCTCTGGTCCTGCTCTGGCAGGGTAGACTTGAAGACTTCCAGAGGACCCTTCCAACCCCTGTAACATCCTGTGATCATCACTTGACATTTAGCCAAAACTGGCCAGCAAACCTGGGTTTAGCTCAAGCAATATTCATAGTGAACTAGCTGGTATTTATCTGACTGATTCTAATATAGATCATTGAACTTGAGATACCTTTTCCTCACAGAAGTGAGGGAAATGCAAGCTGGTAGTATGCAGCTACTCATACACCACTAGCAGCACCACAGACAGACTGAAAGCTTCCTATGAGGTCTTCAGGGCAGAGACAGCAATTTCACCTCATATTGTAGAGTACACACTAAACAGTGCAAAGGTCCTTGGGCAGCAGGTCTAGGCACAACTGATAGGTAATAAGAAACAGAAAAACGATCCCTGTTTTCACATACCCTAATGCAACTCTGCTTAATCAGCCAGGGTAGCCAGAAGTGCAGCAAAAGCCTTAAGCCAGCTGATGAGGTCTGTTGTGCTCATCACTCAGCATACACAACACAGAGCAAGGAAGCTGTTTCAAGGAGCACAAAGTTGTACTTGAAATTGGTGAGCAAGCACTAAATAATAAGCCACACATTTCTGTTTTTTCAAGGATTGCTTGAGTGTCCCACTGAAGCTCAGGGGAATTTCACCATGCATCTCAAGGCCACTGCACCTGGACCTTTTTCTCTCAGGGATAATCACACTGCACCTCCCCATCTTGAAGGGGCACAGAGAAACACCACGTGCCACATACCTTGAGTGTTGTAACTTGGTTTGGTCTATTTTATACATTGAGTAGTAGGAATTATTAGAACACTACACTTAAGAGAAATTTCAATTTCTAAATACCTGAATTTATATGCCAAACTTCAGAAAACAAAAGCACTTCTCCCTCATGTCACAGCACAGCACACTTTTGGGGTTTGGGATTGTAGGGTTTGGGTTATTTGCTGTGTTGGTTTGAGGTTAATTGGAATAGTTTAATAAGGGAAATTAGGTTATAAGCTGTGGGAAGAAAACAGTGGTGATGTCTACTTTGCTCATAGGTTTACTGAGATGTACTAAAGCAAAGACATAAACATCTAAGACAGAGTCACTCTGGTCTGAGCTCCGGGCTGTTGGTCTCTTCCTCTCCTTGCTTTCTAACTGGACCTGTGCAACCCAACTAATCGATTCTACTTCTAACCCCACTGGATGATCTTCCCTGTTTACATTACATGTAAGGCAAATCCTGGGATAAGAGTAGGAGGTGGGGGGAAGGTGGAAGGGTGGTTGAGAGTCCCTCTTGGGGACTCTGATCTCTGGGAGGAGTGTTGTGTTTCAATATTATCTTTTTACTGTATATAGCTGTAAATATTTGTAATATTTTGTAAATACCTGGTTGTATAGTGTGCTAAGCTGTAAATAGAAAGCTTCATTCCTTAAATTCCAGCTGGCTCAGTCTGGTCTGGGTAAATTCAAATGTGTGGGGGGGCAGGTAAGTCCCAATCCAATTTGGCACTCCAATGTGGAGCAAACTTAAATTGATTGATTATTAATTAAGCCTGGAAGTTAAAAAATAAGCTTATTTGGTTAGTCTGGACCATCTTTTACCCATTAACTCTACAGTTCCTGCATCTTTAGATTGTTGCCAAAATTGGTTAATTTCTATTTGATCTAGCATGGAGAAAGTTTAAAGGAATGTTTTTGGACTTTGGAAATTGTCTGCTCGGATGGGTTGGTTTAAGTATTACTGAAATTATTACCAACTCTGCTTTTAATAAGTCAGGAAATAGTACAACTCCTGTAACTTATTCACCATCCCCAATGAGAGTAATCTTGCTAAAGACTTTACTGTCAGACCCTTGTAGTAATTCTACACATGTAATAGAGTGGTATATTTATCATATATGAATACAGCCTTCATTTTGGTTTTGTTCCTAATTTTTGCGTTATGTGCCAAAAGTTTGGCTTCCTCCTTAAGGAAGCAGCTTGGTAGAGGTAGGGGGAAAAAACTGCAGGGCCATGCAGACAGAAACAGAGATAGCTGGAGAACTTGACAGGACACCCAGACAACTTTCTCAAAACAAAATCTGTTCTGGGGGAGAGCAAGGAGGGACCACCACGTCCACCACTACACCTCCTCCTGAAGGTTCTGGGATGACTGCCAAAGTCTTGGTTGTTGACAATAACATGGCAGGCAGCCAAATCCAGGTTCAGCAGTTCAAGTCTCTGCTTTTTCTTCAGCTAGTTTGAAACCCCAGGCAGCAGTCCTTAATCCCAAACCAAAAGAAAGTGTAATTTCACAAACAGCAGGTCAGACCACCAGTGATTCAGACCCAATAGAAGGAACATCTACCACCCTTTTAGCACCTGCAAAAACACAGGCAAAGAGTAAACTGTGGACAAAGTGTGATTCAAAAGAGGATTTAGGGGAAGGGACCTCTGTTACACAAGAGAAGGAAGAAGAGGAGAGATTTAGTCTTATAGATTTGACCAGTTTGCTTTGATTGCAATACAGTGATGAGAAGAGCTATGTAAGATTAGCTGCCAGGAAGGAGGATGGCTCTGAGGATGTTAGGAATGCTCTTCAGAAAGTTCTGTTTCTAGGCCAGAGACAACCAGGACAACAAGAGGAAGAGGAGAAGGATGATATCTAGGACTCCAATGATCCCCCTCAGAGAGATCAGGGAAGTCAGAAAGGAATACTCAAGTGAATCAGGGGAGCCAATCCTAAACTGGTTGATAGGAGACAAGTCTGCAAAGCAGCTAGGGCCACTCACAAAGGAGAGTGGAATGGACAAACACCTGGAAACTGCTATCGGTAAGGTTAGCTTGTGGACATGCCTTCTGTTGGCTGTGGCTATGAGATATTCTTCCTGACATGATTTGCCATGGTCAGCTAGGAAGTGGAACACAGTTGAGCAGTGAATTAAGCTTCTGAAGCAGTTTGCCATGAAAAAAAGTGCTTTATGGAGATCATGCCACACACGATTCTGATGATATTCCTCTTGGAAAAGGTCTCACAAAGACGCTTATTAAACTTGCTCCTACATACTATGCTAACCTCTCAGTGTTGGTGAATACAGTGCACAACTGAGGCAGATAGAGCTTGTCACATTCTACTCTAGTCTCTGCCATAAAAACCTTGGGTACAGAAATTAAAGGTAACATTAAGGATAGTATTAAAGATCTGAAGGAGGAAATTAAAAAGTCCATATCCAATCTGACAAAGGATACCATCACTTCATCATCTGAATGGGGGCATGTCTCTGCCATCAGGACTGACATTCACCTTCTGCAAGGCAATTCCAGCCCAGGAGAGAAATTCCACCTAGACACCAGCAATCACGTGCGTCACTCTGGAAAATCCTGCGTGACCAATTTGGTGAGAACATGAACAAATGGGATGGTGTGGTGGTTTAGCAGATACCTGTCGTGTTGTCCCCCCCCGCCCTCGCTTTTGATATAACCCAGGATAGAATTCAGAACGGCTGGAAATTGATAAATGAAGCTTTATATTTACAACTACACACAATATACAAGCAGATATTTACAATGTATAACAGACATTTACAGATATATAGAGTGAAAAAGTAATACAGAAACACCACACCCCTCCCAGAGATCAAAATCCCTGAAAGTGGTTTTCAAACTACTCTTACTACATTTCTCCTCTTTCCAAATCTTATCTCACCACCTGTTGATGCAGCAGATAGGCAGAGGTAGTTTGGCCAGGGAGATTAACAGTAGGAAAGAAGTTAGTAGAATTATTAAGAATCAGCTACAGGAGTCAGGGAAACAGAGCCATGCAAGGAGCAGCCACAGCCCAGAGAGGATTAAAGAACTCTGACATCTATATTTGGGTTACAACTCTTAAAACAATTTAAAAAAAATTTCTCAGTAAAGCTCTGGGTGAAGTGATATACTGTGTTTTCATTTCTCAGCCTATAGTCTAATTTCTCACTGAAATCCTCCAATTAGTTCAAACCAGCACAATCCACCCCTGTCTACTTCACTCAGAGTTTACTGAGAATTATCTATCTAATATAATACAATATTGACAACAACGAGTATTTAGAAACTCAGTTCATTCCAGATGTATCTTGGATGAAGGTGATTCAAAAGCTCAGAAAACAGCAAACAGTTTGTCTCCTCACAGATGAAATGAGACCAGGGACTCCCAGGTGACATTGGGTTTGTGCTCATGTATTGTAGATTCAGCTGTGTTGGGCGCCAGATGAAACCTGTGACAGAAAACTCTTAACACTCTAAATTTCAGCTAGGGTTAGATTTATCTGTGGAATACACTGGATTTCACCTTTCTCTTTCATTACCCAGTATGTATGACCAGAACCTTGTGCAGAAACCACCCCTCAGACAGGTTTCCCTTTGCCCGAAGGAGGAAATACCCAAACAGTTTTTCCTAACAGATTCTTTTCACATACAACAGGAACTCTATCACCATCCACCGTTTGTACCAAATCTGATTACACAGATCCTGCCCTGTTTACAGAACCCCTACTGTTTACCAGTTTGCTTGTGCTAAATTCTTGTCCCAGTTTTTCAAAGTTCTACCCCCGATGGCTTTCAAGGTGGTCCTTAACAAACTGTTGTAGTGTTCAATCTTTCCTGAAGCTGGTGCATAGTAGGATATGCGGTAGATCCATTCAATGCCGTGCTCTTTGGCCCAGTTTTTCATAAGATTGATCTTGAAGTGAGTGCCATTGTCTGATTCGATTCTCTCTGGAGTTCCATGTCTCCACATGATTTGTCTCTCCAAACCAAGAATGGTGTTATGTGCAGTATCATGTGGAACTGGATAGGTTTCCAGCCATCCGGAGCTTGCCTCTACCATCGTTAGCACATACTGCTTGCCAGAACGAGAACGAGGTAAAGTGATGTAGTCAATCTGCCACACTTCACCATACTTGTACTTTGACCATCTCTCACCATACCATAAGGGCTTGAGTCGCTTGGCTTGCTTAATAGCAGCACAGATGTCACAATCATGCATGACTTGGGTAATAGCATCCATGGATAAGTCAATTGACCTATCACGTGCCCATTGGTATGTTGCATCTCTGCCTTGATGTCCAGATGAGTCATGAGCCCACCGAGCTAAGAACAGTTCACCTCGGTGTTTCCAAACAAGATCAAAGTCACTGTCATTGTCCGTGTCAACTTGAGAAATTTTAGCAGCTTGGTCTTCCTCAGTAGCTTTCTTTTTAGGAATGTGTGTGTCTATGTGCCGCACCTTCACTGGAATTCTCTCCAGTTGTGCATCAATGTCCTGCCATAGATCAGCACACCAAATAGGCTTTCCTTTCTTCTGCCAGACATTCTTTTTCCAGTCCTTTAGCCAACGCTACCATCCACAAGTCAGTGTAGATGTGAAGGATAGGCCAATTATCCTGTTCAGCCACATCAAGAGCAAGTTGGACTGCTTTTACTTTCAGCAAATTGACTGGATTCACCTTCTCCATCTTTTGCTTTGGTAACTTTCCTGGTAGGACTCCAGACTGCTGACTTCCATCTTTGCTTGTTCCCAACAAGATGGCAGGAACCATCTGTGAACAAAGCATAGTTCTTTTCCTGATCACAAAGATCACCACAGGGAGGAGCTACTTTAATACAAATTGTTCTCTTCTCCTCTGGAGGTTTTGTAGAGACTGTGCCTTCCGGCCAGTTGGTGATCACTTCTACCAGACCAGGTCGATCAAGATTACCCATGCATGCTTTTTGGGTTATCAAAGCCATCCATTTAGACCAGGCTGCATCTGTACCATGATGCAGTGATGAACCTTTGCATTTGAACATCCAGTTAAGAACAGGCAATCTAGGAGCTAAAAGCAATTGTGACGCAGTTCCAATCACTTCAGAAGCTGCTTTCACTCCTTCATAGGCTGCTAGTATTTCTTTCACAGTTGGGATGTAATTTGCCTCTAAACCTCTGTAGTCACCTCTCCAGAAACCAAGGGGATGACCACATGTTTCATATCTGCCAAAGACTCCAAGTTGGACCATTGTCACTCTCAGCCTTATACAGAATGTTTTTTTAATGTCCAGACCAGATCGTACAGGTCCTACGCCCACAGCATGGACTACTTCTTGCTTTATCTGATCAAAGGCTGCTTGTTGTTCAGGTCCCCACTTTAAATTATTTCTCTTACGAGTCACATCATGCAGAGGTTTGACAATTTGACTGAATGCAGGAATGTGTAGTCTCCAGAATCCCACTGTGTCTAAGAAAGATAGAGTGTCCTTTTTATTTATGGGAACTGCCATGGTGGAGACTGTTTATCACATCCTGTGGAATGTGATGGCGACCATCCTGCCACCGCACTCCCAGAAATTGAATTTCTCTGGAAGGCCCTTTGACCTTGTCTCTCTTGATGGCAAAACCTGCTTGCAACAGAATATCAGTTATTTTGTTACCTTTCTTGAAAACTTCCTCAGCAGTTTGGCCCCACACAACGATGTCGTCAATGAATTGTATGTGTTCTGGAGCTTTACCTTTCTCCAGTGTGTTGTGGATCAGTGACAGATCGCTGAACTGTGTTTCCAACCCTGAGGCAGATGGTTGAACTGATACTGCATTCCTCTCCTGCTGAATGCAAATAGAGGCCTGCATTCCTCTGCCAGAGAAGAAAGCATTAGCAATGTCTATGGTAGCATACCATTTGGCTTCCTTTGATTCCAGCTCGTACTGGAGTTCCAGCATGTCTTGCACAGCTGCACTCATGGGCAGTCAGCTCGCTGAGTGCACAGAAGTCCACTGTGAGGCACCAGTTGCCATTAGGTGTGCGCACAGGCTAAATAGGACTATTGAAAGTTGAATGTGCTTTCTCGATGACCTTTTGACTTTCCAGTTGACAAATCAGCTGATGAATGGGCAACAAAGAGGCATGGTTAGTTCTGTACTTCCTGTGGTGCGCAGTTTCAGTAGAAATTGGCAATTTCATGTCCTCTATGTCATGATGTCCCACAACTGCAGATTCATCTGAAAGTTCAGGTCTAATGGACAATTTCAATTTACCATACTCAGCTTTTACATATGCTATACCAAAAGCCCATTTATGACCCTTAGGATCTCTGATACAATCTTGTCTCAAAAAGTCAATTCCCAGAATGCAAGGCGCATCAGGACCAGTGTGCTGGTTTGAACTAATTGGAAATTTTGAGTGAGAAATTAGACTAGTGGGGTCTGAATTGCATCTAATGGTCAAGTGGTACTATTGACCACAAGAGCTCTTCCAGTGTTAATTAATAGTTAAAATTGAATTGATTGTTTATGCATACTAATATATACATCTAGATCTAGATATTGTTTATGTAACCATTCCATAACTGCAGCAATCAAACCTGTTCAATATAAAAAAAATTAATGGTCGGGGGTGGAAAAGTTTGGATATAAAAAATGAATAAACAATATTAATTTCAGAAAATCATGTCACACTAATTAATAATTACCCCTTCCATAAAACATTTGTGCTGCTATTAAGCAGGCTAAGCAAATCGAGCCCTTATGGTAAGTGGGGGGAGATGGTCAAAGTACAAATATGGTGAAGCTTGGCAGAGTGACTACATCACTTTACCTCGTTCTCATTCCGGCAAGCAGTATGTGCTAACAGTGGTAGAGGCAAGCATTGGATGGCTGGAAACCTATCCAGTTCCACATGCTACTGCACGTAACACCATTCTTGGTTTGGATAGACAAATCATGTAGAGACATGGAACTCCAGAGAGAATCGAATCAGACAATGGCACTCATTTCAAGAACAATCTTATAAAAAACTGGGCCAAAGAGCATAGTATTGATTGGATCTACCACATATCAGCTCCAGGAAAGATTGAATACTACAACAGTTTGCTGAAATCTACCATAAAAGCTATGGAGGTGGAACTTTGAAAAACTGGGACAAGAATTTAGCACAAGCAACCTGGTTGGTAAATAGTAGGGGTTCTGCGAACAGAGCAGGACCTGCACAATCAGATTTGGTACAAACAGTGGATGGTAATAAAGTTCCTGTTGTACATAAAAAGAATCTGTTAAGAAAACTGGGTATTTTGTCCTTCGGGTGAAGGGAAGCCTGTCTGAGCAGTGGTTTCTGCAGAAGATCCTGCTCACACATACTGGGTTATGCAGGGGAATTGTGAAATCCAGTGTATTCCACAGAGAAATCTAACCTTAGCTGAGAGAGTTTAAATTCAGAATGTATAATACAAGCTGTTAGGAGTTTTATGGTTTAGGTATTACCTCACATCCAATATAAGAGAATCTACAGTACCTGAGCACAAACCCAGTGTCACCTGGGAGTCCTTGTTCTCATCTCATCTGTGAAGAGAAAAAGTGTTTCCTGTTTTCAGAGGTTTTGAATCACCTACATCTGAGATACCTGGAATGAAGTGTAAATTGAACTTGTAATATTCATTATTGTAAATATTATTCTAGATTACACAGATGTCTTCAGTAAAACTCTGAGTGAAGTACACAGGGGTAGATTGTGCTGGTTTGAGGATAATTGGACTATTTTAATAAGAGAAATTAGGCTATAGGCTGTGGAAAGAAAACAATGATGATGACTACTTTGCTCATAGGTTTACTGAGATGTACTAAAGAAAGGACATAAACATAGATAAGACAGAGTCACTCTGGTCTGGGCTCTGGGCTATTGGTCTCTCCCTCTCCTTGCCTTCTAACTGTATCTGTGCAACCCAACTAATCAATTCTACTTCTAACCCCACTGGATGATCTTCCCTGTTTACCTTACATGTAAGGCAGATCCTGGGATAAGACTGGGAGGTGCGAGGAAGGTGGAAGGATGGTTGGGAACCCTCTTGGGGACTGATCTCTGGGAGGAGTGTTGTGTTTCAATATTACCTTTTTACTGTAGATAGCTGTAAATATTTGTAATATATTGTAAATATCTGCTTGTATATTGTGCTAAGCTGTAAATAGAAAGCTTCATTCCTTAAATTCCAGCCAGCTCAGTCTGGTCTGGGTGAATTCAAACTCCCAAACCATCACATCTGCTTGTTTTTAAAATTTTCCCCACTCCACATTTGAGTAAGATTGAAACCAGCACTTAGCCTGACAGCCTCTCATTCCTGAGAAGCTAATGCCAACCTTGCTGGGAGCACAGGTATAAAATCTCTCTGAGCACCTTACTTTACAGGTAGGTGTTACAGATCTACACTACTTCTGACTACCCTTCTATGCTCAGCCACTCTAACCACACACCTGTTTTCTCGCTTATATTAAATTGTCACACATATGACATTGTTAACTGGATCTCACAATAACAGGGACGGTTTAGGAGGTAAATGTATCAAGTCACCTTCTCAGAAAGGAGTCAATGTTTAAGAGATCCTTACCAAGGGAGTAAAGAAGGCTCTCAGGAGATGTCATATTGTGGCCTTCCAGTATTTGAAGGGGGCTACAAGAAAGCCGAGGAGGGACTTTTTAGGCTATCAGGTAGAAACAGGACTAGGGGGAACAGATCCAAGCTAGATGAGGGGAGATTTATATTAGGTGTTAGGAAGAAGTTCTTCACCGTGAAAATGGTGAGACTGGAAGAAATTGCCCAGGCAGGTGGTGGAAGCCTCATCCCTGGAAGATTTTATGGCTAAGCTGGATGTGGCTCTGAGCAACCTGATCTAGTGTTAGGTGCCCTTGCCCATGACAGGGGGGTTGGAGCTAGATGATCCTTGAGGTCATTCCAACTCTGGCAATTCTGTGATTCTGTGAACATAACTAGTGCTACGACAGAAAATAATTTTTGCTTTGTGCACCAATCCAAGAGCTATGCACCTCACATACCTATTCTACCTTTACCTTCTTTACATTCGCCTTTTCCTGTTACACATTAATTTGTTAGAGGACATTGCTTGAAGGTTGTTGGATATAATGCAAATATAATATCTTTAAATTTTATGCTGTCTGTAAGTAAAAAACTTATTACCTCTCTCTTGCCCAGTATTATTTTTGGCTTGAGTCACAGCATTACTTGTATGCTGCTTTTAACATGCTTATTAGGATCATGAACAGTGGAGGAATGTAATTTCCTTTGTGGAAGTCTACAAAATTAGAGAATGTCCTCAGAATGGAAACTGTAGCTTTGTAGTGGTTTAGCAGTTACCTGCCCCCCCCCAACTTTGGAAACCCCGGCTAAGACTCAAAAAACGCTGGAAGTTAATAAATGAAGCTTTATATTTACAGCAATGAACAAGCAAATATTTACAAAGTATAACAGATATTTACAGATATATACAGCGAAAAGGTAATACAGACACCACACCCTTCCCGGAGACCAAAACCCCAAGAGAGACTAACCAAACTCCCCCTACCACCTTTCCTTTTCTCTGCTGGGCACTCTTTTTCCAGTCCTTTAGCCAACCCCATAGAGCATTGGCTACCATCTGTGAGTCAGTGTAGAGGTAAAGGATAGGCAAATTTTCCCGTTCAGCCACATCAAGAGCAAGTTGGACTGCTTTTACCTCAGCAAATTGACTGGATTCACCTTCTCCATCTCTCGCTTCAGCAACTCTCCGAGTACGACTCCAGACTGCTGACTTCCATCTTTGCTTGTTCCCAACAAGATGACAGGAACCATCTGTGAACAAAGCATAGTTCTTTTCCTGATCAGAAAGATCACCATAGGGAGGAGCTTCTTTAGCACGAACTGGCTTCTCCTCTGGAGGTTTTGTAGAGACTGTGCCTTCTGGCCAGTTAGTGATCACTTCTACTAGACCAGGTCGATCAAGATTACCCATGCGTGCTCGTNAAAAGCAATTGTGACTCAGTTCCAATCACTTCAGAAGCTGCTTTCACTCCCTCATAGGCTGCCAGTATTTCTTTCTCTGCTGTGGTGTAATTTGCCTCTGAACCTTTGTAACCACGTCCCCAGAAACCAAGTGGATGTCCACGTGTTTCATTTGGAGCTTTCTGCCAGTGACCTCAAGTTGGACCACTGTCACTCGCAGCCGTGTACAGAATGTTTTTAATGTCTGGACCAGATTGTACAGGTCCCAAGCCTACAGCATGGACTACTTCTCACTTTATCTGATCAAAGGCTGCCTGTTGTTCTGGACCCCATTCAAAGTGGTTTCTTTTATGAGTTACATTATACAGAGGTTTGCCAATTTGACTTAATCCAGGAATTTGTAGTCTCCAGAATTCCACTGCACTCAAGAAGGATTGAGTGTCTTTTTCGTTTGTGGTAATTGCCATGGAGGAGATTTTATCTATCACATCCTGTGGAATGTGACGGCAACCATCCTGCCACCGCACTCCCAGAAATTGAATTTCTCTGGAAGGTCCTTTGACCTTGTCTCTCTTGATGGCAAAACCTGCTTGCAACAGAATGTCAATTATTTTGTTACCTTTCTCAAAGACTTCCTCAACAGTCTGGACCCACACAATGATGTCGTCAATGAAGTGTACGTGCTCTGGAGCTTTACCTTTCTCCAGTGCATTGTGGATCACTGAGTGACAGTTCGTTGAGCTGTGGACCCAGCCTTGAGACAAACGATTAAACTGATACTGGATTCCTCTCCAGGTGAAT
>VWZI01010151.1:0-16812 GCA_013396835.1 Psilopogon haemacephalus
AGGTAAGTGGGAAAGGTGGAAGCTACCAACAAGTAATATTCTGGAAGCTTCCTCAGGCCCTCCATGCCAGATAATGTGGGCATTTGGCTGATCAGAATTAACTTCCAGCTCCCTGTTTCCAGGGATTAGTAGCCTCAAGCTTCCAGCTTCTCTGGATTTAAAAGATTATGATCACATTTCCTGGACTAGTGTCACAGTAATGGATGAATTCAGGACAGCAGCTGGGCTACCTGAACTGTGGCCTTCCAGCATCTGAAGGGGACCTACAGAAAAGCTGGGAAGGGACTTTTCAGGCTATCAGGGAGTGACAGGACTAGGGGGAATGGAGCAAAGCTGGAGGTGGGGAGATTCAGACTGGATGTGAAGAATAAGTTGTTGAGCATGAGAGTGGTGAGAGCCTAGAATAGGTTGCCCAGGGAGGTGATTGGGGCCAGATCCCTGGAGGTGTTTGCAGCCAGGCTGGCAGAGGCTGTGGGCAGCCTGATGTAGGGTAGGGTGTCCCTGGGCATGGCAGGGGGGTTGGAACTGGCTGATCCTTGTGGTCCCTTCCAACCCTGACTGTTTCTATGATTCTATTCTATGAAAACAAAGTGGTGCCTAATCATGCAGGTCAGGAAGTGATATTTTTTTTTTTAACTTCTCTCATGCTCTGCAGAAGAAGAAATTAGAACTGATATTTAAAAACCCACCAAAGGCATTTTCTCTGGGTGAATAGCAGGACTGTAGGGATATGGGGATGCAGAAATGCAGGAGTCTGTGCTCAGCAGCAGTGTAGCAAGAGCAGCAGTTCAGGAAGGAGGAGTGGAAAGAGGGATGACAACAGCAAATATCTTAGCTCTGAGTGACAGTTATTCCAAATGCAGATCCTGTCAGAAAGGCACAAACCTACACAGAGAATTGCTCAAGAGCAGCTCCAGAAACAAGCCAGGAAGACAGTCAAAACCCCAAGAGGGTCATGAGGAGGACCAAGTGAGGAGTGTAAGAATACAAGGAGAGACTACAGCAAAAATGTGGCAGCAAAATGTCCAGATCTTTGAAAGACATCGGTGAAGTAATGCAGGTTTAGTACAGTGAGAGATGACACAATCATGGAATGGCTCAGGATGGAAGGGCCCTTAGAGATCAGCTACTCCAAATTCCCCACCATGGGCAGGGACACCTCTCAACCAGGCCAACTTGGCCTTGAACACCTCCAGGCAGGAGGCAGCCACAGTGTCCCTGGGCAGCCTATTCCAGAGTCTCATCACCCTCAGCTGCAGTCCCTGAGGAACTTCTTCCTCAGCTGCAGTCTAACCCTGCTCTCCCTCAGCCCAAACCATTCCCTCTTGTCCTGTCCCTAGACAGCCTTATGAAAAGTCTCTCTGCAGCAGTCCTGGTATTGGGAGGCAGCTCTAAGGTCCCCCTGGAGTCTTTTTCTCTCCAGGCTGAACAACTCCAGCTGCCTCAGCCTATTAGAGCAGAGGTGCTCACTCCAATACCTCTGTGCCCTTCTTAAGATCCTCACAACCGAACTGCTACCGCAACGGGAGCTACTCAAACACATTCACCCAAGCCTGCCACAAACCAGTGCTGTCAAAAGCCTGCTGAACAAAGAAATGCTTCAAGTACAGCTCTGACATCTGGCTTGAAAAGCAGTGAAACAGCAGAAGTGTTTAAGGCTCCTGGGAGTCAAGGAGACACATACCAAGAGCAAGTGAAGTGAGCGCAGGTCTTTGGTGTGGTGAAAAAGGTTCCGCAGCACATCTTGCACAGCTTTATCCTCTGCTAGGCTCTAACAAAAAATAACAACAGCAACAATTAAAGGATGCTCTCATCACCTCAGCAAATCATTTGCTGCCCCCCTTGAAAACAGAAGTCAGCTCATTCTCAGGAAGAGGTTGTGGCTGCTCCCTCCCTGGAGGTCTTGAAGGCCAGGTTGGATGAGGCCTTGAGAGACCTGTTCTAGTGGGAGGTGTCCCTGCCTATGGCACAGGGGGGTTGGGAGTGGATGATCTTTGAGGTCTCTTCCAAACTAAACCATTCTATGATTCTCTGACCTATTCTAGTGGCAGGTGTCCCTGCCTATGGCACAGGGGAGTTGGAACTGGTTGAGCTTTGAGCTCCCTTCCAACCTAAACCATTCTATGATTCTCTGACCTGTTCTAGTGGGAGGTGTCCCTGTCTATGGCACAGGGGAGTTGGAACTGGTTGAGCTTTGAGCTCCCTTCCAACCTAAACCATTCTGTGATTCTAAGAGCTCAGCTCATGCTGGACAACACAGCTCTTTATTCCTAACCCTTCTGGTTTCCTTTGTGACACTTCCAATTTTAAAGGCTTCAGTTTCAAAGGCTTCCACCTCCATGCCCAGGCTTCCACCTCCAAGCCCAGGCTTCTATAAGCAAAGATCTTTTCATTTTTCTTTTCCCCATCACAATTTATTCCACATCAAACTCGACCAGCAAAAGGCAATCCTCATCTTAGGGAAACTGCAAACTGCTCTTATTTTAGGAATTCTACCAAAAAAACCCCAAAACAACCCAAAACAAACAACCCAAACCCCAGGTCTGAAAAAGCTTTAAATACCTGAATGTTGTTATTCCATCTTTGTGCAAAAGATTCATCAGGAAATTTATCAGGAAGAGAAAGCTGCTCCTTGAATATCTTAAGGTATTGTCTAAAATCGAAGGAATTCAGCAAATAGATCTGTCTGTGGGAGAACCTTGATTTTACTCTCTTCTCCAACAGCTCCAAGATATCCTTGTGGGAAGAGAAAAAAAAAACAAAACAAAACAGTAGCTGTGCTCAGTATGTTCTTTGCTCCAGTAAAAAGAACACAATGGAACAAAAGGAAATTGCGTGAAAAAAAAGGAGAATTAAGTACTCAGGCTTGGAACATTTCTAACAAGCCCTTTGCTGGTGATCCTAAGGGATGTGCCTTGCAAAGCCTGAGGAGGAGCCATTTCTCCCCAGCTGCATCACTCAGTTGCTAGGAGACCCAGCAGAAGAGCTCCACAGCTGAGGTCAGTACTTCAGTTACTCCAGCCTGCCTTCCCAGGTGTTTCATCCTGGCACAGCTTCACAGGAGCTGTCTGGGGGCTCCACAGGTTGGCAGCTGTTGGTCCATGGGCATCAGCAGACTGGGAGAATCCAGCTTAAAAAAGAATCACAGAAAACACTGAGGTGGGGAAAGCCCCTCAGGATCACCCAGTCCAAGCCACATCCCTGCTCTAGAAGGTGCACCCTAAACCATAGCCCCAAGCACCACAGCCAAATGACACATCCAGGGTGGGTGACTCCACCACCTCCCTGGGCAGCTCATTCCAATGCCAATCAGTCTCTCTGGCAAGAACTGACCACTCTTGCTGGGAAAAAAAGTGTTTCCTAATGTCCAGTCTAAACCTACCCAGCCACAGCTTCAGGCCATTCCCTCTTGTTCTATCACTATATTCCTGTGAGAAGAGCCCAGCAGCAGCCTCTCCACAACCTCCTTTCAGGCAGCTGCAGACAGTGATGAGGTCTGCCCTCAGCCTCCTCTGTTTCACACTAACCATCCCCAGCTCCCTCAGTCAATCCTCATCAGATTTATTCCCCAGGTCCTTCCCCAGCTCCCTCAGTCAATCCTCATCAGATTTATTCCCTGGGTCCTTCCCCAGCTCTGTTGCCCTCCCCTGCACTGCCTCCAGCACCTCCACATCCCTCTTGTAATGTGGTGCCCAAAACTGAACACAACACTTGAGGTGTGGCCTCACCAGAGCAGAGTCCAAGTGGACAATCCCCTCCCTGTTCCTGCTGGCCACAGCATTCCTAATCCCAGCCAGGCTGCCATTGGCTTTCTTGGCCACCTAAGCACACTTCTGGCTCCAATTGAGTTGTCAATGACAACCCCCAGGTCCCTTTCTGCTAGCAGCTCTCCAGCCACACTGCCCCAAGCCTGTAGCATTGCTTGGGGTTGTTGTGGCACAAGTGCAGGACCTGGAATTTGGCCTTGTTGAAGCTCATCCCATTACCATTGACCATGGATCCAACAACCCACAAATGACAAGAGCAAGTATCTACCTTTCAAGATGATCACACAGAACTGAGCAGATCTGCCATCAGGTTGTTGAAGATGAGAGAGAAACTTACTTCTCTGAGAACCCACAACAAGCTCTGGGATTCATCCACTTGCAGAAATTCATCCCAGTTTTATGGGACAAAAAAAATTTCTGGGACAAAATAATGACACTCCTGGATTGCAGGAATGTTGAGTGAGTCTTTTTGGATCATAAGGGATTGTCACCTCTTGCTGTTTTCAGTTGTACTACAGAAAAGCCCAAAACCTCATCCAATCCCAACACTTCCAGGGAGGGAACATTCATGACCTCCTCAGGCAACCTGATCCAGTATCTCACCACCCTCACTGTATCACAGGCTCACAGGATGTTAGGGGTTGGAAGGGACCCAAGGAGATCATCGAGTCCAAGCCCTCTGCCACAGCAGGACCAGACAATCTAGCTCAGGGCACACAGCAACACAACCAGACAGGCCTGCAAAGGCTCCAGACAAAGAGACTCCACAACCTCTCTGGGCAGCCTGTGCCACTGCTCTGGGACCCTTACAGTCAAGAAGTTGCCTCTTGTGTTGAGCTGCAACCTCCTGTGCTGCAGCTTCCATCCATTGCTCCTTGTCCTGTCCCAGGGAGCAGTGAGCAGAGCCTGTCACCCGCTCCTGACCCCCAGCCCTCAGACATTTATAAATATTTATTAAATCCCCTCTCAGTCTTCTCTTCTGCAGACTAAGCAGCCCCAGGCCCCTCAGCCTCTCCTTACCAGGCAGTGCTGCAGTCCCCTCAGCATCCTCGTAGCCTTCCCCTGGACCCTCTCCAGCAGATTCTTGTCCCTCTTCAACTGGGAGCCCAAAGAATTTCTTCCTAATCTCCAATCTAAATCACCCCTTCCATTCCCCTCTTGTTCTGTTGCTGCAAGCCCTCGTCAACAATCCCTCCCCAGCTCTCCTGTAGCCCTCTTCAGGTACTGGAAGGCTGCTATAAAGTCTTTGCAGAGCCTTCTCTTCTCCAGGACAAACAGCTCCAACTCACTCAGCCTGTCCCCACAGGGGAAGTTCTCCAGACCTGTGATCATCTTTGTGGCCACCTCTGGACCCACCTCAACATCCCTCTTGTGTTTGGGGGCAGCAGAACTGGACAAAGCACTCTAGGTAGGGTCTCCTTGCTCCTCCAGCAGTAAAACTGAAGGACGTTGCAGATGTTTTGGTCAGCTAAGCTTCTCTCAGCAGGAACAATTATTAAGTTTTAATCTCTCCCACCCTCATTCCCAATTGAAAATTCAGAAAAGTCTCTCAGTGAATTAAGTAAGGTTCCAGGAGAAGAGAAAATATCCCAAGTGAAGACCAAATTCTTTAAATCAGCCCAAACACTTTGAATGAGAGAACAGCTCCTTACCTGCCTGCAGGTGAGCCCAACCACTGTGACTGGAGTCTGTGCTGACTGGGACACATCAAAGAGGTTGTAGAGCAGGGTCTGGTTCTTGTGATGCACAAACAAGTCAAACTCATCCAGTACAAACAGGACTGGGCAGCTGCTGGCTCGATCTCCTGAGGTGGCAATGTCACAAGTCAGTGTGGGAGCATCACCAGCAGACTCCCAGCCCTTGCAGCCTTCACAGGGTCCCCTTTTTGCTGGTGACACATTTGCTGTTGGTTTTTCTCAGGGCAGCTCAGAGGGGCCCTCACTCCAAGAAGAACACTGAGGTGCTGGATGGGTTGTGTCCAGAGAAGGGCAACAAAGCTGGTGAAGGGTTCAGTACACGTGAGTAGCAGCTAAGGGGACTGGGGTTGTTCAGCCTAGAGAAAAGGAGGCAGAGGGGGAGACCTCCTGGCTTTCTACAACTGCCTGAAAGGGAGGTTGGAGCCAAGCTGGAGCAAAGCTGGCTCTCCCCTCTGCCAGTTTAAACTCCTTCCTCCTTCTCCTGTCATTAATAGAATCACAGAAGATGATCAGAGGGCTGGAGCACCTCTGCTATGAGGACAGGCTGAGAGAGTTGGGGCTTTTCAGCCTGGAGAAGAGAAGGCTTCCAGGAGACCTTATAGCAGCCTACCAGTATCTGAGGGGGGCCTACAGGAGGGCTGGGGAGGGACTGTTCACAAGGTCTTGTAATGACAAGATGAGGGGGAATGGGTTCAAATTGGCGGAGGGGAGATTTGAACAGGATGTTAGGAAGAAATTCTTCACAGTGAGGGTGGTGAGGCATTGGAACAGGTTGCCCAGGGAGGTTGTGGCTGCTCCCTCCCTGGAGGTGTTCAAGGCCAGGCTCGATAAGGTCTTGAGCATCCTGATCTAGTGGGAGGTGTCCCTGCCTATGGCACAGGGGAGTTGGAACTGGATGATCTTTGAGGTCTCTTCCAACCTAGACCATTCTATGATTCTATAGAATGGGAGTCTCCTTCCTATTAATAGAGTCATAGAATCACAGGTGTTGGAGTATCCTTCTCTGGAGAGATTCCAAACCTGTCTGGCCATCGTGAGCCTCAGCAACCTATTGTAGGTGGCCCTGCTTTTAGCAGGGCTGTTGGATTGGATCATCTCCAGAGGTCTTTTCCAACCCCCACCATAGCAGGGTTCTTGGGGTCCATTTCTCCACAGCACTTGTGCAAGTAGCTGAAGACTCACAGCCAGACAGGACAACCACCCAGGCAGAGTTTCAGCAGAGGGACCAGGTGAGCTTACCTTTCTTTAAAGCTTCAAGAAGGAAGGCAAGGTTTTCAGCAAAACTGCCCTACACAGAAGAAGAAGAGAAGAAGTCTCACTCCAAACTTGCCATGATTTTTCAGAACTGTGGAAATACATCAAGTTCAGGTATGTAATGAAGGCCACTATTAAGAAGGTGTGTAATGAAGTCCTGTGGAGAGGGGACCTGGGAATGCTGGTGGAGAACATCCATAGCACAGCAATGTGCCCTTGTGGCCAAGAAGGCCAATGGGATCCTGGGGTGTATTAGGAAGAGTGTGTCCAGCAGATCAAGGGAGGTTCTCCTGCCCCTCTATTCTGCCCTGCTGAGACCTCATCTTGAGTACTGTTTAGTTTTGGGCTCCCCAGTTGAAGAGGGACAGGGATCTGCTGGAGAGGGTCCAGCAGAGAGCTATGAGGATGCTGAGGGGACTGCAGCACTGCCTGATGAGAAGAGGCTGAGGGACCTGGGGCTGCTTAGTCTGCAGAAGAGAAGACTGAGAGGGGATTTAATCAATGTTTATCAATATCTGAGGTGGGGACAGGCTCTGCTCACTTGCTCCCTGGGACAAGGAGCAACTGGTGTAAGTTGAAACACAGCAGGTTCCAGCTCAACACAAGGGGGAAGTCCTTTACTATAAGGGTCCCAGAGCACTGGCACAGGCTGCCCAGAGAGGTTGTGGAGTCTCCTTGTCTGGAGCCTTTGCAGGCCTGTCTGGATGTGTTCCTCTGTGATCTGTGCTAGATTGTCTGGTCCTGCTGTGGCAGGGGGCTTGGACTGGATGATCTCCTTGTGTCTCTTCTAACCCTTGACATCCTGTGAGCCAGGGATCTCCTTCTAAACTCCTGCTTTCAAAACTGCTTTTTTTTTTCCAAGTCTGAAAATCCCAAACTAATTGTCTCAGGCAAAAAAAAAAAACAAAAACCAAACCAAAACCAAAAAACCAACCAAAACAACAAAAAAAGCCAAAAAACCAAAAACAAATGATGAGAAGAATGCCTACAATCCAAGGAGGTCTGTCTTTCCTTCAACACCTTTGCAACACTCATTTTCCATCTACACACCTGCAAAAGCTGCCAGCCCAAGTGTTCCACTGGGAATGATCAGTGTGCAGTTGAATTTACACCCTTGTTACATTACAGGCTCACAGGATGTCAGGGGTTGGAAGGAACCCAAAGAGATCATGAAGTCCAAGCCCCCTGTCACAGCAGGACCAGACAATCTAGCTCAGGGCACACAGGAACACATCCAGACAGGCCTGCAAAGGCTCCACAGGAGACTCCACATTGATGAAAGCATCAAATATTCAGAGAATTACCAAATGGTTTGGGTGGGAAGGGACCTCTAAAGGTCATCCAGTCCAACACCCCTGCATTCAGCAGGGTTTCTACAGCAGGTTGCTCAGAGCCCCAAACAACCTGAGCCCACCTCTCTGGGCAACCTGGGACAGGCTCTACCCACCCTCAGCACAAAAAATTCCTCATTTGTTTCTAGACTGTATATCCCTCTTAGTTTATAAACCATGGAGTCCCCATCCCTGGAGGTGTTGAAGCAAAGCCTAGATGGGGCACTTAGTGCCATTGGCTAGGGCTGGGTGATAGCTTGGACTAGATGAGCTTGGAGGTCTCTTCCAACCTGGCTTGTTCTATTCTATGCTATGCTATTCTATTCTAAAAGACTGGATGGAGCTCTTAGTGCCATTGGCTAGGGCTGGATGCTAGGTTGGACTGGATGAGTTTGGAGGTCTCTTCTAACCTGGCTTATTCTATTGTATCCTCTTGTATCCTATTGTACCACTCCTGGTTCTGTCACAAGAAGGGCATCCACCACCTTGATGGGCAATCTAGCAGAAAACAACTAACTGCTGTGACCACTCTGCTTCCATTACATACCCTGAAGTACACAAGTTGTGAGGTGGGAAGTAACTACAACTCAAGACCAGGAGCCACATCAAATCGAGGCAGAAAAGTCACAGCAACAGTACCCAAGGAAAGAGCAACTGATGTCATCTACCTCAGCCTGAGTAAGGTGTGTGACTCTGTCCCACATGACATCCTGGTCACCAAACTGGAAGAACACAGACTAGATGGGTGGAGCACTGCTGGGTAAGGAACTGGCTGGATGGTGGCAGGCAGAGAGTGGTCATCAAGGGCACAATGTCCACCTGCAGACCAGTGCCAAGTGGTGTCCCTCAGGGGTCAGTGCTGGGCCCAGTGCTGTTGAACATCTTTGTCAGTGCCATGGGCAGAGGAATCAGTGCAGCCTCAGCAAGTGTGCAGCTGGCACCAAGCTGTGTGGCACAGGAGACTTGCCAGAGGGCAGGATCCATCCAGAGGGACCTGCACAGGCTGCAGAGCTGTGCCCAGGCCAACCTCATTAAATTCAACAAGGCCAAGTGGAAGGTCCTGCACCTGGGTGGGTGCAATCCCAAGCACAACTCCAGGCTGGGTGGGGAATGGCTGAGAGCAGCCCTGAGGAACAGGACCTGGGGGTCTGGGCTGGTGCAAAGCTGAAGATGAGGCTGCAGTGTGAGTGCAGCCCAGACAGCAACTGTGTGCTGGGCTGCAGCAAGAGCAGCTGTGGGCAGCAGNAGTGCAGAGGAGGCCACCAAGATGCTGAGAGGGCTGCAGCAGCTCTGCTGTGAGGACAGGATGAGAGAGTTGAGGCTCTGCAGCCTAGAGAAGAGAAGGCTTCCAGGAGACCTTGGAGTGGCCTTCCAGGATCTGAAGGGGGCTCCAGGAGGGCTGTGGAGGGACTATTGACAAGGTCTTGTAATGACAGAATGAGGAGGAATGGGTTTAAAGTGGCAGAGATTGAATCTGGAGGAAGTTGTTTGCAGTGAGGGTGGTGAGACACTGGCACAGGTTGCCTAAGGAGATTGTGGAGCACAGAAGCACAGAATGTGATCATAGATCACATTCTGTGCTCCACAACCTCCCTGGGAGCTGTTCAAGGCCAGGTTGGATGAGGCCTTGAGTGACCTGTTCTAGTGGGAAGTGTCCCTGCCTGAGGCACAGGGGGGTTGGAATTGGATGAACTTTGAGGTCCCTTCCACTGTAAAGCACTGTATGATTTTCTGACAAGCCAGATTACCCTGGGAAAGGGAGTTGTGTAAGCTAAGAAGGCAGAAGGTCCTATGGAGAGCAGGATGCCCATGGCTGAAAAATCACTTTTTCCATGCCTGTGTGCAATTGAGGTGGCTGAGAGTTTGAGGCAGTGCTCCACAACAACTTACTAGGGAAAATTATAGGGGAAATAAGCATATTTAATCCCAGCTTTGCCTCCAGCACTTCTGGTAGTAAAAACTGTTGACTTTGAAAGGTTGTTCTAGGTGTCTGGTGAGCAGACAACTCTCTCAGACAGCTAGGCTGAAATTAAATACTTGCCAGTTGCTTTTACTGCTGCAGCTGTATTTGGGGAAATTCTAGCTCACCACCAGAAAAGCTTTTTTCCATTCCTTGAAATCATTTGGGCTAAGTAAGGAAAGGAAAACACAGCTTAAGCAGGAAGGCTTTCCAGGAGATAATAAAGCCTAGGAACTCTGCACTCTAGGCTTCATCTGGCTTTCCACACTGCCTCTAGCCTAGTTCTCTGGTTGCTCATACAGCAAAACTTGTCTCTGCAGCTGCCCAAATGCAACTTAGAAAAACAAGACTCAGCTATGGAGGCTTCATCTTTCTCCCCTCTTGGATCAGGATCACAGATGGCTCACAACTGTGTGAACTCTGCCAATCCCCAAGGCCCTGTCTGGGAGTGAAGAAGAAGATGGTGAGTGCTGGTGGACAAGATGATGGTGGGTGCTGGTGGAGGAGAAGCTCAAGATGAGGCAGCAGTGTGCACTTGCAGCCCGGAAAGCCAAGCAGAGCCTGGGCTGCAGCAGGAGCAGTGTGGCCAGCAGAGCCAGGGAGGTGATTCTCCCCCTCTGATGTGCTCTGCTGAGACCCCAGCTGGAGTACTGCATCCAGTTGTGGAGCCCCTGGGACAAGAGGGATGTGGAGATGCTGGAGTGTGTCCAGAGAAGGGCCACAAAGATACTCAGAGGGCTGCAGCACCTCTGCTGTGAGCACAGACTGAAGGAGCTGGGGCTGTGCAGGCTGGAGAAGAGGAAAAGGTCAATAGAAGCAAACATTTGAATAGAAATTCTATGACAGGTGAGAGCTCATGGAGGCCTGGATGGCTTTTCTTATGAACTATAAGAGGTTGCAAACATACTCAGAGACACTTGCTTTTTGGCTAATTAATTTGCTTGCTCTTTGTCTTGAAATGTTGGAGGTGATGTTTCCAAAATGGTGTAAGCAAAGTCTCCTTGGAATGCGTAATGCTTGTTTTGAAGGTAGCAAGGTGGACTTGGACTCTTTCTCCAAGTACACAGTGATAGGACAAGAGGAAATAGCTTCAGGTTGTGCCACGGAAGGTTTAGGTTGGATATGAAGAATAAATTCTTCAGTTCTTCAAAGGGTTATTAGGCACTGCAAGAGGCTGCCCAGTGCAGTGGTGGAGTCCCCATCCCTGGAAGGATTGAAAAGCTGCAGAGATGTGGTGCTGAGGGCCATGGTTTAGTGGTGACCTGGCAGTACTGGCTTAATGGTCGGACTCAATCTTAAAGGTCTTCTCCAACCTAAAGGATTCTGACTCTACAATTCAGAGGCTTGAAGTAGGAGAGGATAGGAGAGGAGAGGAGAGGATAGGAGAAGATAGAATAGGACAGGATAGAATAGGAGAGGATAGAATAGTGTTTCACCACCCTCACTGTGAAGGATTTTTCCCTAATGTCCAGTTTGAATAGAATAGAATAGAATAGAATAGAATAGAATAGAATAGAATAGAATAGAATAGAATAGAATAGAATAGAATAGAATAGAATAGAATAGAATAGAATAGAATAGAATAGAATAGAATAGAATAGAATAGAATAGAATAGAATAGAATAAGCCAGGTTGGAAGAGACCTCCAAGCTCATCCAGTCCAACCTAGCACCCAGCCCTAGCCAATGGCTCCAAGTGCCCCATCCAGGCTTTGCTTGAACACCTCCAGGGATGGGGACTCCACCACCTCCCTGGGCAGCCCATTCCAATGCCAATCACTCTCTCTGCCAACAGCTTCTTCCTAACATTCAGCCTGTACCTCCCCTGGCACAGCTTGAGGTTGTGTCCCCTCCTTCTGTTGCTGGATGCCTGGGAGAGGAGCCCAACGCCACCCCAACCTCCCTTTAGGTAGTTGTAGAGAGCAATGAGGTCTTCCCTGAGCCTCTTCTTCTCCAGGCTAAACAATTCAATCTCTCTCAGCCTCTCATCATAGGGCTGTGCTCCAGGCCCCTCACCAGTAAATGTTAAGGGAGCCTTTCCACCCTCCCCCTTCTCTAAGGTAGAGATGATGTCCTTTAAAGAAGTCTCAGGATGCATTATTAATACTGCTCAACCAGAAAACCCTCACGTTCAGCACTTGTGTAGAGCTGAAGCATTTGCTGGCATGCTTGAGGTGTTTGTAAACCAGGGTCCTCGCAGGGAAATGCTGACACAGTTCATTACCACCATCAATTATTCAATACTTTAAAAGACAGAGAAGCTTTGAGAAGGCTGAGCCAGCCCATCAGAGTTTTGCTAAGACACTCTCAAAGCCCTTTCAGTCTCAAGGAGCTGCCTTCTACAAAGCCACTTCTCTAGGCAGGGATTTGTGAGGGTGATAAGCAAAGAGTATAAGAAAGTTGGTACTTACAAACACTTTATCCCCCACCACATTTTCCAGCTGCAACTGTCTGGTGATCTCCTTCAGGGCAACTTTATCATTAGTTTGCAGGAGCCCTGGAAGAAAAAGATTTTTTTTCATGAAGAACTGGCAATTAGTTCTCCTCCTCTCCTAGAAGCTGTGCCTAGACCCACTGGAAACCAATCCAGAAGCTTCTCTCCACTTCCAGCCTTTTCAAAGCTTAATATTAGACAGGAATTTCCCATAAGTAATGAATTAGCTCATTCAATCATAACAGAACTGATTTTTAACATTCTGAGAAGTCATTAGAAGCACAAAAGCCCTCTCTGAGCAGAGAGAAGCAAAGGAAGGGAGGGAAGTTGGAGCTTTCAGCCCAAGCTGTCTGGAACAGAGGCTGGGTTACAACTGTTGCAACCAAACTTCTGGTTCAGCTTGTGTGATGCACAGCACCTAAATGCGAGGTCCCACTGGAGTGCTGCTGCTTTACTTGCCATTCAGATGAACTTCCAACAGGTTCTCCTGAACTTGTTTCATTTCCTTGAGGTCTTTCAAGGCATGGTTTAATAACTAGAAGGGAAGGAAAAAAAAACAAAAAAAAGTAGTTCCTGTCTTAAGAGTAAGGAAAGTCTATAAATGGCTATTAAATGGGAAACAGTATGTGCAGTTTCATCAGGTACCATTGGGTTTGGGGTATTTTCAAGAGTAGAATTGCTGCAATGCCAACTTTGCATTCCCTCACATAGAATCATAGAATGGTATAGGTTGGAAGAGAACTCAAAGATCATCCAGTTCCAACCCCCCTGTGCCATAGGCAGGGACACCTCTCACTAGATCAGGACGCTCAAGACCTCATCGAGCCTGGCCTTGAACACCTCCAGGGACGGAGCAGCCACAACCTCCCTGGGCAACCTGTGCCAGTGCCTCACCAACCTTACTGTGAAGAATTTCTTCCTAACATCCCATTCAAATCTCCCCTCCTCCAATTTGAACCCATTCCCCCTCGTCCTGTCATTACAAGACCTTGTGAACAGTCCCTCCCCAGCCCTCCTGTAGCCCCCTTCAGATACTGGAAGGCCACTCCAAGGTCTCCTGGAAGCCTTCTCTTCTCCAGGCTGAAAAGCCCCAACTCTCTCAGCCTGTCCTCATAGCAGAGCTGCTGCAGCCCTCTCAGCATCTTTGTGGCCCTCCTCTGGACTCTCTCCAGCAGTTCCATGTCCTTCTTGTGCTGGGGGCTCCAGAACTGCACACAGTACTGCAGGTGGGGTGTGAGGAGAGCAGAGTAAAGGGGCAGAATCCCCTCCCTTGCCCTGCTGGTAATGCTTCTCTTGCTGCAGTCCAGCACACAGCTGCTGTCTGAGCTGCCTGTGCACACTGTTGGCTCATCTTCAGCTTCTCATCCACATGACTGCAGCAATTTCCTTTATTCACTCTGCTGAATGAGGAGTGAGAGAAACAGAGGAACAACTCCAGAATTTCAGTCACTTGTTTTGGAGCTACTCTCCAGTGTACCTGCCTTTAAAAAAAAACTTTAAGAGTTTGAGATGTCATGAAAATTAGTCTCCTGAGGGAGCACAGTATTTGGCTTCATGGCTTCATTAAATGCTGTAGAACAAAACTCTTTGCTAAATACTGTAGAACAAAGCTCTTTGCTTTAGCCACGTTGCTTCTCAAGCTCAGGAAGCACAAGACATTATTCAACTGCACAGAACTGCCTCAGCTACTGGACCTAAAACTCAAGGGTCCCAAATTTACAGCCCATGGAGAATTTGTGCTTGGTAAAAAGCACCATGAGTGACAGCAGAAGATCATCAATACAGACTGGTTTTGAAATGGAAACCAAGAGAACCATCCACGCTCTGGCAGAATGACTCCTGTCAGCTCCAGCATGGGCATGTTTTCCATCTATTAATTATTATTTCTATTCAGCTGCACCTAAAAGCTTGAAGGTTACCTACTTGAGAAGGTGCTTCAAGGCCAGGCTGGATGAGATCTTGAGTGACCTGATCTAGTGGGAGGTGTCCCTGCCTATGGCAGGGGGTTGGAACTGGATGATCTTTGAGGTCTCTTCCAACCTAAACCATTCTATGATAAGACTCCTGAAGTCATTTCTGTCTTCTTTTAATGCTGAATACTACTTGCAGCAGCAGCCAACCTATTTACCACATGACATATTCATGCAAACACAACCCCCCCCTTAAGTCTCTGCATAATATTGAAGTATGAAACACGTAGTTAATGTCATCCCTTGACATGCCTCAGCTGAAAAAAAAGCCTTTAAAACACAAAGCCTACACTTGTAAACTGCAACTACCACACAATATTCTACCTCCTGCTATTTAGGTAACAGTAGAGAATCAAAGAATCATTTTGGCTGGAAAGGACCTTTAGGATCATCAAGTCCAACCATTAAATGTGCTCAGTGACAGCTTTAAAACAGGATTAAGGTACCTTACCATTCTCTGTGCAAACAGCTACGTACAAATTTAACCCTTTGTCTACTTCTTTTATTTCTTTCAGCCCTTTTTCCAGTGGCAATAGCAAGGTAAGTTGTAAAGAGCAAGCAAAACGTAGCTCCCATTGCAAAGATAAACTCCCCCGTGGCAAGAACCATTAGAGAAGGGTAATAGAAGTGCTGAAAGGAGGAAGAATCTATGTTGTAGCTATCTTCTCCTTCTCTGGAGCCTTTCTAGGCCTGTCTGGATGTGTTGCTGTGTGACCTGAGCTAGATAGTATGGTCCTGCTCTGGCAGAGGGGTTGGACTTGATGAGCTCTTTGGGTCTTTTCCAACCCCTGAGATCCTGTGAGCCTGTGATCAGTGGGAATGACAGCTGCAACTTCATCATCCAGTCCAACTGCCTTGCAGTCAGCAGGGACATCTGCATCTAGAGCAGGTTGCTCAAAGCCCCAAACAAGCTCATTTGGAATGAGGAATCTCTCATCTCTCTGGGCAACCTGGGCCAGGGTCTCACCAGCCTCATTGGGAAACATTTCTTCTTTGTACCTCACCTAAATCTCCCTCTTTCAATTCAAACTTTCACCCCTTGTCCTGTCACAACAGGCTCTACTCAAAAGTCTGTCCCCAGCTTTCTGATCAGCCGCTTCAAGCAGTGAAAGGCCACCAGAAGGTCTGTCTGGGCCCTTCTCTTCTCCAGGCTGAACAACCCTCTCAGCCTGGCCTCACAGCAGAAGGATTGCAGCCCTTGGATCATTGCTGTAGCCTCTTCTAGAGCCACTGCAGAGGTTGTCCTTGTGCTGAAAACTACAGAGCTGGATGCAGTACTGTAGATGAGGTCTCAGAGACACAAATAAGTCAGAGAATGCTTTGAACTAATATGCAAACAATTGGCAACTTCCTCTTTAAAATCAAGCAGAGACAAAAGAGAAGAGAAGGCTTTGAGGAGACCTTATAGTAGCCTTCCAATATCTAAAAAGGGCCTACAGGAAGGCTGGGGAAGGACTATTGGCAAGGTCTGGTAATGACAGGATGAGGAGTGATGGGTTTAAAGTGGCAGAGGGGAGATTGAAACTGGATTTTAGGAGGAAGTTGTTTGCAGTGAGGGTGGTGAGAGACTGGCACAGGTTGCCCAGGGAGGTTGTGGAGCACAGAAGCACAGAATGTGCTCTGTGATCACATTCTGTGCTTCTGTGCTCCACAACCTCCCTGGAAGTGTTGAAGGCCAGGTTGGATGAGGCCTTGAATGACCTATTCTAGTGGTAGGTGTCTCTGTCTATGGCACAGGGGTGTTGGAACTGGATGATCTTTCAGGTCCCTTCCAACATAAAGCAGTCTGTGATTCTACAAATTCTGCTCTAGGGGCTACTGGGGTTTCAGTAAAGCTCTTTTCTCTCCCTCATCCTTCACTTGACCTGGCATAAACTTTTAACAGGTGTTCATACCGCAGTCTTTCCTGATCCTCGAGGTCCAATGATGAGGACAGAATTACTTTCCCCATGAATTGTAGTTCGTTTCAGCAGTTCCAGCAGGTTTCTGTGTAGAGAGCAGCAATGGGTTAAAAACTTCAGACAGCATCCACTCAAGCTACAGAAAGTTCAAAGGATCTTTAGGACAGAAGAGAAAATCTGATCCACTTCAACTTGCTCTCAAGACAAGCAAAACACAGTAAAGGACAAAAAACTGAGTGGCCACATCACTGAGTAACACTTCAAATAACTAAAACGTGAGGAAGTTGAGAGGATCACTACTTCAATAAGTTCTACAACTCCCCACTGTGAACAAACAGACTTCAAAAAGTGTTTCTGGAGAGGGAAAAGGGGTGGGGTAGAGGGCAAAGGAAAAGGATGGGGTAGAGAGGAAAGGAAGAGGGGTAGAGGGGAAAGGAAAAGGATGGGGTAGAGAGGAAAGGAAGAGGGGTAGAGGGGAAAGGAAAAGAGGGGCAGAGGG
>VWZI01010151.1:25750-38271 GCA_013396835.1 Psilopogon haemacephalus
TTCTTTTTTTTTTTTCCTTTCTTTTTATCTTTTTTTTTTTCTTTTCTTTTTTTGCCGTGGCCTTCAGCTGGGAAGGCCAAATGTCTCCATCCACTCTGATGGTGTTTGCCGGTTGGTGAGGTCAGGTAGCACCGGGGGAGGCTTGGTCTGACCATTTTTTCCTCCCCCCCTCCTTTCTGCTGATTCAAAGGAAAGTTACGTGTCAAAATGTCCGAGAGCCAGGTTAAAATATGAGGAAGCGAACTTAATGCCCGACTCAAGGAAATGTTGGAAGAAGCCTGGAGACTTGGGAGAAACCAGGAGTGAGAGTTTGGGTGTTGTTATAGGGCCAGGTTGAATTGAGAGTCCTTGGCCGAAGTAGGATGTTAAAATCGCTGTTGTCTGCTGGTTTCTGCAGCTTGGTGATGTCCTGCGTGGGTTTCAAAAAGGTTGCCTTGAGTCCTCCATGGGTTTTAGAAAGGTGGCTTGAGTCCTCCATGGTTTTAGAAAGGTGGCTTGAGTCCTCCATGGGTTTTAGAAAGGTGGCTTGAGTCCTCCATGGGTTTTAGAAAGGTGGCTTGAGTCCTCCATGGTTTTAGAAAGGTGGCTTGAGTCCTCCATGGTTTTAGAAAGGTGGCTTGAGTCCTCCATGGTTTTAGAAAGGTGGCTTGAGTCCTCCATGGTTTTAGAAAGGTGGCTTGAGTCCTCCATGGTTTTAGAAAGGTGGCTTGAGTCCTCCATGGTTTTAGAAAGGTGGCTTGAGTCCTCCATGGTTTTAGAAAGGTGGCTTGAGTCCTCCATGGTTTTAGAAAGGTGGCTTGAGTCCTCCATGGTTTTAGAAAGGTGGCTTGAGTCCTCCATGGTTTTAGAAAGGTGGCTTGAGTCCTCCATGGTTTTAGAAAGGTGGCTTGAGTCCTCCATGGTTTTAGAAAGGTGGCTTGAGTCCTCCATGGTTTTAGAAAGGTGGCTTGAGTCCTCCATGGTTTTAGAAAGGTGGCTTGAGTCCTCCATGGTTTTAGAAAGGTGGCTTGAGTCCTCCATGGTTTTAGAAAGGTGGCTTGAGTCCTCCATGGTTTTAGAAAGGTGGCTTGAGTCCTCCATGGTTTTAGAAAGGTGGCTTGAGTCCTCCATGGTTTTAGAAAGGTGGCTTGAGTCCTCCATGGTTTTAGAAAGGTGGCTTGAGTCCTCCATGGTTTTAGAAAGGTGGCTTGAGTCCTCCATGGTTTTTAGAAAGGTGGCTTGAGTCCTCCATGGGTTTTAGAAAGGTGGCTTGAGTCCTCCATGGTTTTAGAAAGGTGGCTTGAGTCCTCCATGGTTTTAGAAAGGTGGCTTGAGTCCTCCATGGTTTTAGAAAGGTGGCTTGAGTCCTCCATGGTTTTAGAAAGGTGGCTTGAGTCCTCCATGGTTTTAGAAAGGTGGCTTGAGTCCTCCATGGTTTTAGAAAGGTGGCTTGAGTCCTCCATGGTTTTAGAAAGGTGGCTTGAGTCCTCCATGGTTTTAGAAAGGTGGCTTGAGTCCTCCATGGTTTTAGAAAGGTGGCTTGAGTCCTCCATGGTTTTAGAAAGGTGGCTTGAGTCCTCCATGGTTTTAGAAAGGTGGCTTGAGTCCTCCATGGTTTTAGAAAGGTGGCTTGAGTCCTCCATGGTTTTAGAAAGGTGGCTTGAGTCCTCCATGGTTTTAGAAAGGTGGCTTGAGTCCTCCATGGTTTTAGAAAGGTGGCTTGAGTCCTNAAGGGTGCCTTGAGTCCTCCATGGTTTTAGAAAAGGGTGCCTTGAGTCCTCCATGGTTTTAGAAAAGGGTGCCTTGAGTCCTCCATGGTTTTAGAAAAGGTGCCTTGAGCCCTCCATGGTCTTGAAAAGGTAGCTGGAGTCCTCCATAGATTTAAAAAAAGTAGCTGGAGTCCTCCATAGATTTAAAAAAGGTAGCTGGAGTCCTCCATGGTCTTGAAAAGGCAGCTGGAGTCCTCCATGGTCTTGAAAAGGCAGCTGGAGTCCAAGTTCAGGTACTGTGGAGCATGCTGCGCCATGGAGCAGGCCATGAGTACCTACTTCAGTGGGGGGCGTTGGGGTTGAATGGTGGTGGGCAGAGGGTGCCTGTCCTCTCTGTGTCCTGCTGGAAGGGCTCTCCTGAAACGCTTTGGTTATCTCCCCTTTCTGTACTGATCTGTACACAAGCATCCTGTGCCAAGCAGTGGGTTTGCCGTCAAACTACAAAGAGCTGGAAAGAGTCATCAGTTGATGGGGGGTGGAAAGGAGGAGAGACAACTTGAGCTGGACTGATAGTTAACAGCATTGTGAAGACTCGTTGAAGGTAGAAGACCTCAGTGTAGGTTCTTTCCCCTAGTTTGCAATCAGTTTTCTGGTAGCTTGTGCAAAGAAGATGACTTAGTTTTTAGACTTGTGAAAGGCACACGGTAGTCATCCTCAAAACGGGTAGAAGCACATCAAACTCTTTACATATGTGGCTCTCCTTTTAGTTAGCTCACTCCAGGCAGGAATTGGACAGCAAAAGGCTGTCCAGGAGTAAGGAACACAGTTTTGCTTTCTTTTTATTTTTTTTTCCCCCCTTTCCCAATAGCAGTGCTTCCTTTCTCAATCTGAAACATCCCTGATCTACTTTTATTTGCACATGGAAACCTAGAGCAGCTTCAGGATCGCTCTCCCCTGTGTGTGTAGAGCTGCAGATCTGCCTGTGACTTCCCGTGGCCTGCAGCTGAGGAGATGTTTTATCCATTATGGGGGTTTAACACTTTAATTTCGTTGTGGGTTAGTGTTAAAAATAGATAATGATGAGATTGAATGGGATTGCTCAGTAAAATACCCTAACGGAATTCTAAAGGTGGGCAGGATAATTTAGGGTCTTCTCTTACTTGAAATCCTAAGGATAAAATTGCTAATAAAACCTCGATTTCTTTTAAGGCCTCCAGCTCCTGCAGCCAAGTCTGTGCTGGAAAGGCAACTCTTGATTTGGGGGGGGGATTGGGTAGGGAATGTGCCCCCTAAGCAGCCACTGGTGGGGTTGGGATTCTGAGCTGTTGTCAGGAGATTCCTGCAGCACAGAGGGGCTGGTCTGGGGCTTCTGGCTACAGCCTTCTAAGAACAGGGAGGAAAAAAAAATGACTCAACCTGTGTGAAGGTGTTATCAGGAATCATAGAATGGTCTAGGTTGGAAGAGACCTCAAAGCTCAGCCAGTTCCAACCCCCCTGTGCCATAGGCAGGGACACCTCCCACTAGATCAGGTCACTCAAGACCTCGTTCAGCCTGGCCTTGAATACATGGAACTATAACTGAAGGGCAGTACAATTTTGTTTGGGGTTTGGAGCCAAAAGTAATATTAATTAAGATGAAACAGGGCAAATTTAAACTGGAGATTAGGAGGAAATTCTTGACAGCAAAAGTGGTGAGACCCTGGGACAGGTTGCCCAGGGGATTTGTGGATGCCCCCTCCCTGGATGTGTTGAAGGTTGAGTTGGACAGGGCCTTGAGCAGCCTGGTTTAGTGGAAAGTGTGGTGGGGGACAGGCAGAAGAAGGTGTTGGAACCAAATGATCCTTCCAACCCAGACTATTCCATGATTATTTTCACGGATTCTGGGTTAGTGTCTTCCCAGGCTCCAGGTCAGAGAGATTTTTTTTTTTTTTTGGCTTAGTGAGGAGCCCAGCATGGCAAAACTGTAGGCTGTGCTAGACTTCAGGATGCTGCCTTAGATTTCAGCAGCCTTTCCTTGGAGCTTGCAGAGCCTTAGCTTCCTTCGTAGCTGAACGTGCGAGCTTCTGGTTAGCCGAGGTAGGCGGATGTTTGAGGAGAAGCTTTATGATGCAATCCTTCCAACGATTTAACTTTGCTTTGCAGCCCTTTCATTCTTCTTTGGCTGTGGAGAGAGATGGGTCTTTCTCCTGGCTTAAAAATTAAAAAAAAAAAAAGCACTGCAGATCTTGGCATAAATAACAGTCCACTCAAAAATGNTCAGTCATTTGAATGTCATCCATAACTAGAAAATCAGTTTTTGAATTAGCAGCCAGTGCTTATTGTGGATGCTCCTTCTGGCAAGCAGTTGACCCAGGTGGGTGGCCCCTGGTGCCCATCTGGAGCCCCACTAATGTCAGCCTGTCTTTCTATGGGCTTAAGAGACCACATGCACAAAGCAGCTTGCAGGAGAAGAATCTCTTCTATTAATGGCCCAGGACACAACATTTGAAAGTGATTGAGCTGCCTTTCCCAAAACGCTCTTCAAAGTGAGGAGCTTGGCTTCTTCTGCTGGGCTCCTTCAGATGTCTGGGGGCTTGGTTTTGTTTGGTTGGGTGTTTGGGTTTTTTTTAAGGTCCCCAGTATTGGTTTGTGCCAGTGGAAGTAGGAAGGCAGCATTGATTTTTGCCAATGAAAAGATGCAGGACACATTCTTAATGCTCTTATGTTGTTAAGGACCTGCTTATTCTTTTTAAGAGTGATTTTAATGTTTGAAACCACAGGTTTGTCATTATTTTTGGAGCTATTAGGTGGAATAATGCTGCCCAATCAGTTTCAAATAGGCCTGTACAGGAACCAAAGCCTTGTGTGAGGAGTACAATTTTGGAAGAGCACTGAAGACAGATAAAAGTAAAAGCATCCTGAAAGCTGTGGAAGTAGAGCTGAAGCAAGGGGGATGCTAATAAAAAGCAGCAGTTAAGAAATTAAGAAGTGCTGACTCCTTTCCTCTCTTCAAATTCTGAGCTCTTTATTAGAGCAGTACCTTTTTTTGTTGTTGTTGTTGTTGTTGTTTCTTTTCTTTTTGAGAAAGCCTCTAAAAAAGGAGTTGAGACTGCACTGTTTTTTAAACTGAGGTAAGATTTGTCAGAATCAGTTAGGCTGCAAGGTTCTGAAGTGTGTGAGTAGGTATGAAGTGTGTGAGTAGGTTTAGCTCCATACACAGTACGTGTGTAGGATCAGAGAACAGTTTTGGTTGGAAAAAGACCTTTAAGATTATGCAGTCCAGGCATTCTCTAACTCCAGCAAGGCTGGGGCTAACCTATGTCCCTCAGCACCACATCTCTGCCTCCAGGGATGAGGATTCAACTGCCTCTTAGGGATCCCCTCCTGCTTAGAGGAGCCTGTTTCAGTGTTTGAGAACCCTATCAGTGAAGTTGTTTCTTCTAATGTCCAACCTAAGCCTCCCCTGGCACAGATTGAAGCTGTTTCCTGTTGCTTGTTCCTTGGAGAAGAAAGTGACTGACCCCTACCTGTCTCCAGTCTCCTTCCAGGGGGTTGTAGAGAGCCAGAAGGTCTCCCTTCAGCCTCCTCTTTTTCTAGGCTGAACAATCCCAGTTCCCTCAGCTGGTTCTCACCAGACCTATTCTGTAAACCTTCAGCAGCTTTGTTGCCTTTTTCTGCACCTGCTCCAGAGACAAGAATATTAAAAAAAAAAAAAGTAGATACTTTAATCACTTAAAAGTTGAAATGGAAGCAAGTGTGTTGCTCCAGAGATCTGTATTTGGAGCCTTTTCACCTCCCAAGTTGTTTGGATCTGGCACCCAGCAGCAGGAATCAGTCATTGCTGTGAGGTGGCTATTCATAGACCTTTGTGCAATGAGGTGATCATCTCAGTTTAACTGCATCTTGACAGGTGTTCCCAGCACAGAAATCTCCATTGCCTCCCATCCTTGCCATGGGAACGACTGGGGAACAAGCTGTGGAGAGTGGCTTGGAGTGTTGGGTCCTTGAGCTGGAGCTGAGCAATGTTGTAGAGGGCATTAAGGAGAGCTGGGGTGCCCAAGATATTTGTCTCTTTAGATTGTTTCTTCCCTGAAATCCTCTTTCAGAAGCTTTAAGTTTCATAGAATAAGTCAGGGTTGAAGTGGGTCACAAGGATCAGCCAGTTCCAACCCCCCTGCCATGCCCAGGGACACCCTACCCTTGATCAGGCTGCCCACAGCCTCTGCCAGCCTGGCTGCAAACACCTCCAGGGATCTGGCCCCAAACACCTCCCTGGGCTGCCCATTCCAGNCTTTCAGGCTGTGCTCACAGCAGAGCTGCTGCAGCCCTCTGAGCATCCTCAGGGCCCTTCTCTGCACACCTCCAGCATCTCCACATCCCTCTTGTCTTGGCTTTCTGTGCTGCAAGTGCACACTATTGCCTCATCTTGAGCTTCTCCTCCACCAGCACCCCCAAGTCCCTCTCCTCGGGCTGCTCTCCAGCCACTCCCTGCCCAGCCTGCATTTGTGCTTGGCATTGCCTCGACCCAGCTGCAGGACGTTGCACTTGGCCTTGTTGAACCTGCTGAGGTTGGCTTGTGCCCACCTCTGCAGCCTGTGCAGCTCCCTCTGGATGCCATCCCTGCCCTCCAGCCTGGCTGCTGCACCACACAGCTTGGGGTGCTCAGCAAACTTGCTGAGGCTGCACTCAATGCCTCTGCCCATGGCACCCACAGATATTGAACAAGACTGGTCCCAGGACTGATCCCTGAGGGTCTCTGTTTGTCCCTGGTCTCCACTTTGACATGATCCCATTTTCCTTTAAAAACAAAACAATGAAATGCCTGGGAATTCTTTTTTGGGGTTTCTAATAACTTCCTTGAAGAGAATAAAGGATTTCACTTATTGCTCTCCTCAGATTCTTCAGTGCGCTGTTTTGGTTTGTGCTTTATGCCTCCTGCAGAATGTCTTTTCAGATGAAGTAAGCAAACAGTATTAAGAAAATCATTATCCCCAATATCTGGGAACGAAGACTTCCAGAAAAAAAAAAAAAAAAAAAATTACTTCAGTTACATTAATCCCATATGTGGTGATGGTATAGCCCAGGATTAAAACCCCCTAAATCTATTGTCATAATTTCAGATTAGTCTCCGTTTTCAGCGACGTTAAATCCCCTTTTTTTTTTTGGTTTTTTTTTTTTTTGGTGCCTTACTGAAGGAGGAGTAATCTGAAATGTAAACAGCATCTTAAAGATTAGGGCCCTTGGTTTGCAGCATCAGTAGCGTGGCCTGGCTGAGACGAATTCCCAAGTGAGGGGAGCAGAACAGTTGTCAATTGTTTGCCCAGCAGATCCCGTTGGATCAGGCGCTGATATTCTCCACATTTAGATAACGAGAGGCTTGCAATAATGTTGGCTTCCACCTCGCTGCCAAAGGAAACAAATGCAGCCTAAGTTAGGAGAGAAGAAGTTGGCCAAAGAGAAGGTAGGCTGACATATCATCACTATAGATAGTCTGGTTTCTGGTTGTTTTGTTTTTTTGTTGCTTTTTTTTTTTTTTCCCCGTTCCTGCTGCCTAATGCTTCAGAAACGTGTAACTGAAATTTCGATTCGCCGATTTTAGACTTGCTTTTTAAACTCTGCTAGATGGGTGCCAACACCGTTATTTAGGATTAGCTGTTGTGACAAAACTGCAGTCTTTCTGAAAACGTGTCAAACGTTTGGGTTTCACTTCATCCTTCGAGCTTTTACCTCTGTCATTTATTGTGTGCTCTTGTATGCCTCCCTGCACACATCTGGGCACGCGTCTGCGTGCACACGTGTGATGACCTCCTCTAGAATGAGTACAGATTTCATCTGTTTTAGTAGGATTCAAGCTGTAACATTGACAACATCAACCAGCTGGCTTTGGGTGACAGAGAACTGGAACAGGCTGCTCAGGGGGGTTGTGGAGTCTCCCTTTCTGGAGATATTCAAAACCTGCCTGGATGCGTTCCCTGTGTGACCTGCTCTAGGTGCTCCTGCTCTGGTAGGGGGATTACACTGGATGAGCTTTGGAGGTCCCTTCCAGCTTCTGTGATTCTCTGATTCTGGAGTACTGTGTGCAGTTCTGGAGCCCCCAGCACAAGAAGGACATGGAACTGCTGGAAAGAGTCCATAGGAGGGCCACAAAGATGATCAGAGGGCTGCAGCAGCTCTGCTATGAGGACAGGCTGAGAGAACTGGGGCTCTGCAGCCTGGAGAAGAGAAGGCTTCCAGGAGACCTTATAGCAACCTTCCAGTATCTGAAGGGGTCCTACAGGAAGGCTGAGGAGGGACTGTTCACAAAGTCTTGTAATGACAGGACGAGGGGGAATGGGNCCTATGGCACAGGGGGATTGGAACTGGATGATCTTTGAGGTCTCTTCCAACCTAAACCTTCTATGATTCTTTGATTCTCTGATTCTCCTGTTTGCATCTCCTCTTTAAAGTAAATGAAATTTTTATATATATAAATTCAAGGCTGATGTAATAAAGATTTATGCATCTGTTTAATTTTGTTATATATATATATGTAAGTAAGCTGTTGGTGTAAATTTTATTTGTTGAGGTAAATTTTATTTTATAAATTTGTTGAGGTAAATTTTATTTGTTTTGTGTGTTTGTAGAAGACAAGCACGAAAGTTTTGAACTGGATCCTCTCATCCAACTCCCAAGTGAGAGGGAGGAATTTTTAGTCTCTTGCTATTTTTGTAAGAAAACACTGCAAAAGTGGACAAATGACATCACTGATTAAAGAAACAAAGTAGTCAGAGATCTGTAGCACACTGATTTCCTTCAGAACAGAACTTCCTTTTGTCTTTAGGGAGCTTGGGGGTAGAAGGGGAGGGTACATTGCTGCTTCTCAGTCTTTGCCGGGAAGAAGCTTGCCTAAAGCAACTTTCTGAGGAGGCTGAGTTGGTACAAACTGGTGATGCAATGTGAGTTTGTTGCCTTGCTCTGGAGCGTGGCTGCTAGAAATGCCCAACCGAAGATCTGCAGACGTTTTCAAAGCTCATGTGTTGGTTTGAGCTAATTGGAGGATTTGAGGGAGAAATTCGACTATTGGCTGAGAGAGATAAAAACACAGTGTGTCACTTCACCAAGTTTTACTGAGAAAGAAGAAGAAAAAAAAAAGTTGTTTTAGGAACTGTTCTCAAAATGACCAGATTAGCAGTTTGCTTCTGTCTGTGTCTGGCTGCGGCTGCTTCCCTGGCATGATCCCTCTTTGTCTCTCCTTGGTAGCTAATTGAGAGTAAAATTACTAAAACTACTAACTCCTTCCTATTACTAACCTTTCTGACCGATCTTCAGCTTATCTGCAGCATCAACAGGTGGTGAGATAAGGCTGGGGAAGGGGGGAAAGGTGGTAGGGGGGGGTTTGGTTACCCTCTCTTGGGGATTTTGGTCTCCGGGAGGGCTGTGCTGTCTGTATTGCCTTTTCACTNGGTGTGTTGGGGTGGTGGGGGGCGGGGGGGGGGGGGGGGGGGGCAGGTAACTGCTAACCCACTACAGCTCAGGAACGTTCCTTGAAGCCTTAAGAGAAGAAGCCTTAGGAAAACGTTCTGTTTGGCAAGTGTTTTGTGCTCAGGTGTTCTGGCTTTGTGTATTTCCTTGAAGGATGAGCCCCCGTTTCTCCAGGACAGCCCCTTTTGAAAAGTGAGCTCTTCTCCTCAGCTGACTCCAGTTCAGACTATCTTAGGAAAAGGTTATAAGGCTTGCTGAAGATCCTCTTTCAAGACATTTCTCCTCCTTTCACATTCTGTCACACAGGAGTTCTTGCTGAAGGGATTCTTGGCCGTTTGAGAAGCTGTAATCTGGTTAAAAGGTTTGTTTATGCTTCCCATCTTCTGTTCTGCTGATGGTATTAGAGCGTGGGGCCAGAGCCAGGCAGGCTCACTGTTTATAGCACTCAAACTTCAATTAAAGCTGCAGCCTTCAGCTTTACTGCATATCAATATGTTCATGGCAGCTGCAAATAATTGCAGAAGGGATGAAAGTAGAGTGGTGGCCTGCGATTTTTCTCCCATCTCAAGAAATTCACTTGTTCTTTTCATATCTCTTGTCCCACGTACGGTTTCAGAAGTGAAAGAAGCTGTCTGTGAAAGACAGAAGTCTATATTTGGGACTGTGTTTGAGAGGCAAAACACTCGTTGAGTTCAGTGGGAGTTCTGTCCTAAACAAGGCTTTGGGGAGTCAGAGAATGGGTTGGGTGGGAAGGGACCTTGAAAATCATCTAGAATCATAGAATCAATCATAGAATCAGTCAGTGTTGGAAGGGACCACAAGGATCATCCATCACCCCTGCCATGCCCAGGGACACCCTACCCCACATCAGGCTGCCCACAGCCTCTGCCAGCCTGGCTGCAAACATCTCCAGGGATGTGGCCCCAAACACCTCCCTGGGCAACCCTTTCCAGGCTCTAACCACTCTCATGCTCAACGACTTCCTCCTCACCTTCAGTCTGAATCTCCCCACCTCCAGCTTTTCTCCATTCCCCCTAGCACTGTCATTACCTGATAGCCTAAAAAGTCCCTCCCCAGCTATTTTGTAGGCCCCCTTCAGATACTGGAGGTCCCAACCCCTCTTCTGTGGCAGGGACATGTTCCAGTAGACCAGGCTAATCAAGTTCTCACCCAGCCTGGCCTTGAACACCTCCAGGGAGGGGACATCCACAACTGTCCAAACTTCTCTCTACCAATGTAACTTGAAACGTTGAGGGCTGTGAATTCTCCTTTTCTCAGGGCGGCAGGAATGTGCTGTATTTAGTTGACAATAACCTAAGAATTTCTGTGTTTATATATAAAAAAAAAAAACACCAAAAAAACCCAAGTGTGAACCAATAACAAAGTTCTGATTTAATAGTTTAAACTTTGGCTGTTGTTTGGGTTTGTGGATTATGTATTGGAAGATGAAGTGGGCTGTTGGAGCGTTGGTTTCCCTTGAAGTCTGCTGTGTGCATGTTTCTCTGTATTGAAGCAGCTACCAAAATTCTTCTACCTGTTGTCCAAACTTCTCTCTACCACCATAACTTGAAACCTTGAGGGCTGTGAATTCTCCCATTCTCAGGGCAGCAGGAATGTTCTATATTTAGTGGACAACAACTTAAAATTTTCAGTGTTTATGAAGAAAAACAAAACCAAGTGTGAACCAATAACAAAGTTCTGATTTAATAGTTTAAACTTAGGCTGTTATTTGGGTTTATGGATTATGTATTGGAAAATGAAGTGGACTGTTGGAGCATTGGTTCCCCCTAGAAGTCTGCTGTGGTGCATGTTTCTCTGTATTGAAGCAGCTACCAAAATTCTTCTACCTGTTATCCAAACTCAGGTACCACCAATTGCTCTCTACCACTGTAACTTGAAACATAGAGGGCTGTGAATTCTCCTTTTTTTTTCAGGGCAGCAAGGATGTGCTACATTTAGTGGACAATAACTTAAGAATTTTTGTGTTTATAAAAAAACCCAACACCAAAAAAACACAAGTGTGAACCAGTAACAAAGATCTCATTTAATACTTCCAACTTCAGCTGTTGTTTGGGTTTATGGACTATGTATTGGAAAATGAAGTGGGCTGTTGGAGCGTTGGTTCCTCTTGAAGTCTGCCGTGGTGCACGTTTGTGGACAATAACTTAAGAATTTCTGTGTTTATGAAAAAAAAAACCTCAAGTGTGAACCAATCACAAAGATCTCATTTAATACTTCAAACTTCAGCTGTTGTTTGGGTTTATGGATTATGTATTGGAAAATGAAGTGGGCTGTTGGAGCGTTGGTTCCCCCTTGAAGTCTGCCGTGGTGCACGTTTGTGGACAATAACTTAAGAATTTCTGTGTTTATGAAAAAAAAAACCTCAAGTGTGAACCACTAACAAAGATCTCATTTAATACTCCAAACTTCAGCTGTTGTTTGGGTTTATGGATTATGTATTGGAAGATGAAGTGGGCTGTTGGATTGTTGGTTTCCCTTGAAGTCTGCTGTGTGCATGTTTCTCTGTATTGAAGCAGCTACCAAAATTCTTGTACCTGTTGTCCAAACTCCCAAGTACCTCCAGGTTCTCTCTGCTGATTTAACTTGAAACGTTGAGGGCTGTGAATTCTCCTTTTCTCAGGGCAGCAAGAATGTGCTATATTTAGTGGACAATAACTTAAGAATTTCTGTGTTTATGACAAAAAAAAAAACCTCAAGTGTGAACCAATCACAAAGATCTCATTTAGTACTTCAAACTTCAGCTGTTGTTTGGGTTTATGGATTATGTATTGGAAGATGAAGTGGGCTGTTGGAGCGTTGGTTCCCCCTTGAAGTCTGCTGTGGTGCACATTTGTGGACAATAACTTAAGAATTTCTGTGTTTATAAAAAAAAGCAACAAAGCACCAAAAAATCCCAAGTGTGAACCAATAACAAAGGTCTTGTTCAATACTTTAAACTTCAGCTGTTGTTTGGGTTTATGGATTATGTATTGGAAGATGAAGTGGGCTGTTGGAGCCTTGGTTCTCCCCTTGAAGTGCGCCGTGGCGTTATTAAGCAATAAAGCAGCCTGGTGTCTGTGTGCCATCTGAACTCAGGCAGCAAACCGTATCTGGCCTGCAGGCTATTGGTTGCTCACCTCTGTTTTAAAATTAGTCAAATCATTTGCAGGGGTGATTCATTTCTAAAAATGACTTGTCCATCTGTGCCGAGCTCAGGAGCTATAAAAGTTGCGGCGCTGCCTGCCCCTGCTGCTGGGGGGTTTCTTCTCAATGTTCAGTTGCTCCCAAAGCATCTTTTGTTGGGGCTCTCTTGTCTCGTGCTTTGGCCAAGATATTTTTTCTTTGCTAAGTGGCTCAGGCGTGAAATTTGGGGCCAGTTAAAAAAAAAAAAAA
>VWZI01010151.1:38470-50001 GCA_013396835.1 Psilopogon haemacephalus
TTCTCCCCCTTGAAGTGCGCCGTGCGTTATTAAGCAATAAAGCAGCCTGGTGTCTGTGTGCCATCTGAACTCAGGCAGCAAAACCGTATCTGGCCTGCAGGCTATTGGTTGCTCACCTCTGTTTTAAAATTAGTCAAATCATTTGCAGGGGTGATTCATTTCTAAAAATGACTTGTCCATCTGTGCCGAGCTCAGGAGCTATAAAAGTTGCGGCGCTGCCTGCCCCTGCTGCTGGGGGGTTTCTTCTCAATGTTCAGTTGCTCCCAAAGCATCTTTTGTTGGGGCTCTCTTGTCTCGTGCTTTGGCCAAGATATTTTTTCTTTGCTAAGTGGCTCAGGCGTGAAATTTGGGGCCAGTTAAAAAAAAAAAAAAATCACCTTGCACAGCAGCGTGGTGGTGTTTTGGCCTGCCAATAAAACCTGGGTCCTCTTGATATTTCGTTATTAAAAATCTATATACGGAATCTTTCCGCCGAGGAAACAAATAAAGGATCTGCTCTGTTTTCACTGATGTCAGTGCTAAAATATTTATTAGCTTCCTTGGGTGCTGGATCAAGCCCTAGAGCTGAATTTTGCATGAGCTCTAACTTCGCAAAGGTCTTGGGGAACGAGCGGCTTGAACCGTGTAAAGGTGGCAAAAGCTGCTGGTTGGGCAGCTGCTGAACCAGCTACTACGTGGATTCCTGGTGGATCACTTGGCGTGGTCAGCTTTCTGCTGCTCTTTTCCCCGTGCTCCTTTTCTTAAAAGCTTCACCGTTGGGTTTAAAGTGGAAGAGGAGAGATTGAAACTGGATGTTAGGAAGAAGTTCCTTGCGGTGAGGGTGGTGAGACACAGGCACAGCTTGCCCAGGGAGGTTGTGGATGACAGAATCGCCCAGTGTGATTTGGGATCACATTTTGTGCTTCTGTCATCCACAGCCTCCCTGGAGGTGTTCAAGGACAGGCTGGATAAGACCTTCATCGACTTGTACTAGTGGGAGGTGTCCCTGCTTGTAGTGGGAGGCGGGAACTGGCTGAGCTTTGAGGTCCCTTCCAACCTAAACCATTCTATGCTAATAATAGAATCAGTTTGCTAGCAAAAGATCAGTAGGATCATAAAGTCCAACCATTATCTACCTATCAAGTCTGATGCTAAACCATGGAGGGAGTCCAGAGGAGGGCCATGAAAATGATCAGAGGGCTGGAGCACCTCTGCTATGAGGACAGGCTGAGGGAGTTAGGACTTTTCAGCCTGGAGAAGAGAAAGCTTCCAGGAGACCTTATAGTAACCTTCCAGTATCTGAAGGGGCCTACAGGAGGGCTGGGGAGGGACTCTTGACAAGGTCTTGTAATGACAGGACAAGGGGGAATGGGTTCAAACTGGCAGAGGGGAGATTTAAACAGGATGTTAGGAGAAAGTTCTTCACAGTGAGGGTGGTGAGACACTGGCACAGGTTGCCCAGGGAGGTTGTGGCTGCTCCCTCCCTGGATGTGTTGAAGGCCAGGCTGGATGAGGTCTTGAGCGACCTGATCTAGTGGGAGGTGTCCCTGCCTATGGCACAGAGGGGTTGGAACTGGCTGATCTTTGAGGTCTCTTCCAACCTAAACTGTTCTATGATTCTGTGTCCCTTAGCACTACATCTTGTGTGTCTTTTAAATGTCTTCAGGCATGGGGATTCAACTGGAGAGCCTCTTCCAGTCTTTGAGAACAGTTGCAGTGAAGAATTTTCTTCTAATATCCAACCTGAAACTTGGTTGGATATTAGATAGTACAAGAGTACTGTCACTTTTTTACTAGAGAGAACAGACTGATCCCCACCTCACTCCAAGCTCCTTTTAGGGAATTGCAGAAGGTCTTTCTTCAGCCTCACTTATTCCAGGTTGAACAGCCCTGGTTTCCTCAGCTGCTCCTCACCAGCCCTGCTTTGTAGACCCTTCACCAGCTTATCCTTTCTCTGGACTCACTCCAGCCCTTCAGTGTCCTTCTTGGAGTGAGGAGCCCAAAACTGAACCCAGGACTCAAGGTGCAGCCTCACCAGTACTAAGTACAGGGAGAAATCCCTTCCCTGTTCCTACTGCCCACTCTATTCCTGGTCCAGGCTAAGAGATGTTTCATTTCTCCAGGCCTTTTTTTTTTTTACCTGAGCTAAGAGTTCTGTGAACAATCTGCAGGCATGTGGTGAGGTAGAACTTAACGAGCATATCCCTGGAACTAAAACATAAACAGCAAATTAAAAGATAATAATTTTGAACTATTTTTTATTTTTCCATGTGAAGGGACCTTATAAATACTTAAGGCAAGTGAAGATATTCCTGTGTGTAAGATCTACAGTTCTTTTTTCTTTTAATAACTCTCAGAGTACTAAGTGTTGGTCCAGCAGAGAACGAATATATAAACTTTCTAAGACCTGTGTGTAATTTTTTTTTCTTTATTTGAAAAGATTTAATCAACTTTCCAGATACTGAGCTATGCTGAAGAAAAAGAAGCTCAACTCTAGTCAGGCTTTTTTTTTTTTTTTGGGGGGAGGGTAATCAACCTGAGGCTCGCTTGCAACTGTTGAAAGTATCTGACTCTAATATTTAATATTATTGCAGCTAGGAAAACAGTTTTAAAAGGGTTAATCTCCAGCTTTTGCCAATTATTGCAAATAATTATAATGCACTGGAGTTTATTTATAGTGTCGAAGTCTAGAATGTTTCTGAGCCTCTGTTAAAGGGAAAATGGAATTCTTTTTTGGTTTGGTTTGACAGATACTGGTCCAAATTAATGTGTAATAGATGAAAATGTTCATTAAGATGATGGTGGATGGGACTTCAGTCATTGCTTGCGACTGGTAGACTTTGGAAAATACAGAATCATAGAATCAGTCAGGGTTGGAAGAGACCACAAGGATCAGCCAGTTCCAACCCCCTGCCATGCCCAGGGACACCCTACCCTTGATCAGGCTGCCCACAGCCTCTGCCAGCCTGGCTGCAAACACCTCCAGGGATCTGGCCCCAAACACCTCCCAGGGCAACCCATTCCAGGCTCTCACCACTCTCATGCTCAACAACTTCCTCCTCACCTCCAGTCTGAATCTCCCCACCTCCAGCTTTTCTCCATTCCCCCTAGCACTGTCATTACCTGATAGCCTCAAAAGTCCCTCCCCAGCCTTTTTGTAGGTCTTCTTCAGATCCTGGAAGGCCACAAGAAGGTCACCTGGAAGCCTCCTCTTCTCCAGCCCGCACAGCCCCAACTCTTTCAGTCTGTGCTCACAGCAGAGGTGCTGCAGCCCTCTGAGCATCCTCCTGGCCCTTCTCTGGACACCTCCAGCATCTCCACATCCCTCTTGTCCCAGGTGCTCCAGCACTGGATGCAGTACTCCAGGTGAGGTCTCAGCAGAGCAGAGTAGAGGGGGAGAATCACCTCCCTGGCCCTGCTGGCCACACTGCTCCTGCTGCAGCCCAGGCTCTGCTTGGCTTTCTGGGCTGCAAGTGCACACTGCTGCCTCATCTTGAGCTTCTCCTCCACCAGCACTCCCAAGTCCCTCTCCTCAGGGCTGCTCTCCAGCCACTCCTTGCCCAGACTGCATTTGTGCTTGGCATTGCCTCCACCCAGGTGCAGGACCTTGCACTTGCTGTCATTGAACCTCCTGAGGTTGGCTTGTGCCCACCTCTGCAGCCTGTGCAGGTCCCTCTGGATGTCATCCCTGCCCTCCAGCCTGGCTGCTGCACCACACAGCTTGGGGTCATATCTTGAAGCATCTTCAGGTTTTATTGACTTAAAAGCAAGGTCTTTGTAGAGAATTCTAGTTCTTTCTCTAGAGACTTCTGTGTTTGTTTCTGAGTAATACAGTATAAGACATTAAGGCCATGGAGGGTGTCCAGAGAAGGACAGCAAGGCTGGTGAGAGATTTGGAGCATATGGCATGCTAAGAGAGGCTGAGGGGCCTGGGGTTGTTTAGTCTGAAGAAGAGGATACTCAGGAAAGATCTTGTTGCTCTCTACAACTCCCTGAAAGAAGGCTAGACCCAGGTGGGGTTTGGTGTCTTCTCCCTACCATCTGGTGATAGAATGAGAGGAAAGGGTCTGTAATTGTGTCAGGGGAGGTTTAGGTTGGACATGAACAATTTCTTTGCTGCAAGGTGCTGGAACAGGCTACCCAGGGAGGTGGTGGAGTCCCCATGCCTGGAGGTGTTGAAGAAAGATGGAGATGTGGTGCTTCAGGATGCAGTTTAGTGGCCATGCTAGCTGGGTTATGGTTGGACTCAATGATCATAAAGGTCTTTTCCAACCTTAATGATTCTATTTCATGTCCCAAGGTAGGGTCTGAAAGGTCAGTGTGTGTACTAGAAGTGGTATCTTAGGAGTAGGTTCTGTGAATCTCTTATGTTCATCAGAAATTTGCAAATAATTATTACTACTTTTTTTTTTGTTGTTCTTTAATCTCTGCCTTAATCCCGCCCGGGATAATCCCTAATTGCTCTGTCCTCGATTTGCATAGATTCTCCTCTTGTTTATTTTGCCCTTGCTCACTTCATTTTGCCCTAATAAGAACACCCCAGAACTTGCTACCTGTTAGCTGGTCGGAGAAGGAGTCTTTGCCTGCTTGGCTTGGCGGTGTTTTTCTGCCAGGCAGTAGTGCAGTGAGTTTGGAGTGCCTGAAAGAAACGTGGAACTTCAGAGGATGCACCACTAGGTAGAAATGCTTCTATTTTTGTGCAAACAAAGCGTGGTGAAGGCTGCTTCACTGGAGAGGCAGCTTCCCTGAGGCTGCAAGGTGCTGCCTGTGGATAAGTCTTCTCGCTGCTCGCCGTGGTGTTCGACATTAGATAGACTTATTTTCAGGGGAGGTGGTGTTTTGCTCTCTGCAAGAGAAAGGAGGGTTGTAACTGAAAGTCTTGTGGTGTGAGAGTAGGAAGGAAGCCAGCAGTGAGACGTTAGGAAGCAGCAGGCTTTGAGGAGAGGAGTTGGTGGTCAGGAGCGAAGCAGAGAAGGGGGATGTGAATGGCAGCAGGGAGGGAAGGGGATAGAGGCCAAGGCAGGGTTTGACAGAATCGTGGTGTGCTAGGGGTTGGAAAGGAACTCTGGAGATCATTGAGTCCAACTGCTATGCCAAGGCACGTTCCACCTGAAGAAGGTCACACAGGAACACATCCAGATGGGTTTTGAATGTCTTCATAGATAGGAACTCCGCCACCTCTTTAGGCAGCTGCAGTGCTCTGTCACCCTTAAATTAAGGAAGCTCCTTCTTGTGTTTAGATGGAACTTCTTATGGTCAGTTTTGTACCTCTCACCCCTTGTCCTGTCACTGACGCCACTGAAAAAAGACTGGTCCTATCCTGCTGATACCCACCCTTTAAAGAGTGGTCAGCACTGATGAGATCCCCCCACAGCCTGCTCTTGTCCAGACTAAATAAACCCAATTCTCTCAGATGTTTCCCCTTGTCCTGTCACTGGGCACCACTGAAAACAGCCTGGTCCCATCCTCCTGATACCCTTTCAGTAGTGCTCAGCATTGATGAGATCACACTCAGCCTGCTCTTTTGCAGAATAATAAAAAAACCCAAAACCCCACAATTCTCTTAGCTATTACCCCTTGTCCTGTCACTGGGCACCACTGAAAACAGCCTGATCCCATCCTCCTGATACCCACCCTTTAAAGAGTGGTCAGCACTGATGAGATCCCCCTCAGCCTGCTCTTTTCCAGACTAAAAAAACCCAGTTCTCTCAGTCTTTCCCCATCTGAGAGAGCTTGCAGTCTCCTCAGCATCTTTGTAGCCCTTTGCTGTAGCCTCTCTGGCTATTCCCTGTCCTTCTTGAACTGGAGAGCCCAGAACTGGCCACGGCATTGCAAAAGTGGCCTGTTGGAGAAGGTTTGAAGGCTGGGGGTGGTGTGTGTGGGGGTAGTCAGGGCTATAATAAAAATTGGGAGGCGTTTAAAGAGCAGAGGCCATGTGGCTGTGCATGAAGTATTTGCCACGACAAAGAGGAGGAAATCTGGGAGCAGATGGGATGGGAAAGAGAGGTGGTGGCTGTGGAAGAACCCCTGGTAGCCTTACCAAAAAGACAGATGTGAAGCCCCACAGCTTAGATCTTCATAGTAGCAATTAGAAAGTGCTGCTTCATCGCAGGCTTTATACAGAGGAGAGTCTCAGGGTGATCTGAAAAAGGCAATAGGCATCCAGATACCATCAGGCATGTAAAAAGGAGGAAAAGGACCTGGGGGTCTGGGTTGATGAAAAGCTCAACATGAGCCAACAGTGTGCACACACAGCACAGACAGCAACTGTGTGCTGGGCTGCAGCAAGAGAAGCGTTGCCAGCAGGGCAAGGGAGGTGATTCTGCTCCTTTGATCCCCTCAGACCCCACCTGGAGGACTGTGTGCAGTTCTGGACCCCCCAGCACAAGAAGGATGTGGAAGTGTTGGAGCCAGTCCAGAGGAGGGCCACAAAGATGCTGAGAGGGCTGAAGCACCTCTGCTATGAGGACAGGCAGAAAGAGTTGGGGCTTTTCAGCCTGGAGAAGAGAAGGCTTCCAGGAGACCTTATAGCAACCTTCCAGTATCTGAAGGGGCCTACAGGAGGGCTGGGGAAGGACTATTGACAAGGTCTTGTAATGAGAGGATGAGGAGGAATGGGTTTGAACTGGCAGAGGGGAGATTGAAAGTGGATGTTAGGAGGAAGTTGTTTGCAGTGAGGGTGGTGAGACACTGGCACAGGTTGTCCAGGGAAGTTGTGGAGCACAGAAGCACAGAATGTGATCTTTGATCCGCAGCCTCCCTGGAGGTGTTGAGGACCAGGTTGGATGAGGCCTTGAGTGACCTGTTCTAGTGGGAGGTGTCCCTGCCTATGGCACAGGGGGATTTGAACTGGCTGAGCCTTGAGCTCCCTTCCAACCTAAACTATTCTATGATTCTATAAAGAATTTCCTAATACTGCCACTGTGGCTGTATGGACTTGGAAGAGCTTAAAGCTGTTAAGAGTCTGGATCATCAGGCGTATTTGGACACCAAGCCCCACTGCTTCCAAATGATAGCTGCTATCAGTAGAAAAGAAGTGCTTCAATATCTCCAAGGACTTTGGCCTAGATGTTTAGGTTTGCAGGAGTTGAAGTCTCCAGGCAACTAAATCCACGACTCGAGCTGAGCTTTTTCTTCTACGTCCTACTTCAGTAGTGTCTGGTGGCCCTGAGCTCCATCTTGGAGGAAGTCAGGGGGGAATTCTGCCATTCCCTTGGCACAAACAACTCTTTTTGCCCAAGACCTAGGTGGTTGAAGTCTTCATTAGCCTGAGCACCCCATCCTTGCATCCAGCAAAGGGCGACTGCCACGCTCCGCGCGCCTCCTCCGCCTCGCCGGCGCTTTGTTTACTTTGACTCTATTCTTTTCTTCCTCCTCTCTCGAGTCAACATTTCTAATCCCCTGCTGAACACGCGAGGCTTCGTTTGTTATTTATAGCTGAACCTTCCCTTTTTTTTTTAATTTTATTTTTAATTTTAATTTAATTTTTTTTCCCCTCTTTTTGGTAATGCAACCTTTCGCCATCAGCTGACCAGCACTGACGGCGGTATTCCCAGTGAGGAGGAAACTACCAATTTCTACGGCTTACTCTAAGCCCAGCGTCAGGCAAGCAAATGTTCAGAAAATAGTTCGACTACCTAATGGTTCAGAAATGCAGAAGTGTTGCCAAAATTGTTAGCATTTGTTAGCTTTACCCTCCAACAAATGCGTGCTGGTGGAGAATTCAACTTCTTTGTTGGAACTCCTCTCTTCAGAATGTCGAGGCTCTGAAAAGCAGAAGCATCTGGGTTGCAATTGATAGAAACAGGAAAAATTGAAAATATGAAATTTGGGTTTTTTTTTTTCCCCACGTTTTCCTTTACAGATAAATATTTCTCTGGACTTGCACATCGGCACAAACATTTTTTCACTGAATGCAGCCAGAAAAGTGAATTGTTTTGGGTTTTTTTTCCCTCTTCTTTTTTCTTTAATTGAACAGAAACTTCAACATGATTTAGCATTTTCCAGTTAAAGGCAATGGTCCCTAATGAAAGTTATTCCCCCTCTCCAATTTTCCTTTACAGATATAAATATTTCTCTAGACTTGCACATAGGCACAAACATTCTTTTGCTGAGTACAGCCAGAAAAAATGAATTGTTTGGGATTTTTTTCCTTTTTTCTTTAATTGAACAGAAACTTTAACATGATTTAGCGTTTTTGAGTTAAAGGTAGTGGTCCCTAATAAAAAAATCTTTTTTTTTTTCTTTTTTCCCATTTTTCCTTTACAGATAAATATTTCTCTAGACTTGCACATAGACACAAACATTCTTTCACTGAATGCAGCCAGAGAAATGAATTGTTTTGGCCTTTTTTCTTTAACTGAACAGAAACTTTAACATGATTTAGCATTTTCCAGTTAAAGGCAATGATCCCTAATGAAAATTATTCCCCCTCCCCAATTTTCCTTTACAGATTATAGCTATTTCTCTAGACTTGCACATAGGCACAAACATTCTTTCACTGAATACAGCCAGAAAAATGAATTGTTTGGGTTTTTTTTCTTTAATTGAACAGAAACTTTAACATGATTTAGCATTTTCCAGTTAAAGATTATGGTCCCTAATGAAAATTGTCTTTCCCCCCCCCTATATTTTTCCTTTACAGATAAATAATTTTCTAGACTTGTCCATAGGCACAAACATTCTTTCACTGAATACATCCAGAAAAGGGATTTATCTATTTTTTTTCTTTCATTGAACCAGAACTTTAACATGAGTTAGCATTTTCCAGTTAAAGGTAATGGTCCCTAATGAAAATTGTTCCCCCCTCCATTTTCTTATACAGATATGAATATTTCTGTAGACTGGTACATAGGCACAAACATTCTTTCACTGAATACAGCCAGAAAAGGGAACTGTTTTGATTTTTTTTCTGTTTTTCTTTAATTGAACAGAAACTTTAACATGATTTAGCATTTTCCAGTTAAAGGCAATGATCCCTAATGAAAATTGGTTCCGCCCCCATTTTCCTATACAGACATAAATATTTCTCTAGACTTGTACACAGGCACAGACATTCTTTCACTGAATACAGCCAGAAAAGGGATTTATCTAATTTTTTTTCTTTCATTGAACCAGAGCTTTAACATGAGTTAGAATTTTCCAGTTAAAGATAATGATCCGAAGTGTGGCTTATGGCACAGTAAATAAATTCACTGCACCTTAGTGGAGAGAGGAGCATCTCTGCAATAAGATCCGTTCCTGTGTGCTCTGAGTGCTTAAGGGTCTCAACAGAAATAGGAACAACAGCATTTTGAGGAACCTGAGCAAAAGTAGGAACCAGATGTGTCGACTTTATAAGCCTTAAAGCAGGCTGCATGGTGTATTCTCTGATCCCTTTGAATTCATTTGACTTGAGTCAATCACTTGATTTGCCTCTTCTGGACACTGTTTCTTTCTCTCTGTGTCAATCAGAACTGGAGGTTGGGTATTGGAGCTGTGCTATGGAACAATAGGAATAATGAGGGATTTATGGGTTTGTTGGGTTGGTTTTCGTTGACTCCTGTGAAAGTTATTTCGGATGATGATTTGGGATGGTTTTGCGCCGTCCAATAAAGAATGGGAAAGGGAAAGTGGTAATTTAGGCTGAAGAGTTGGAAGAGACTTCTTATAAATAAGGGGGGGGAAAAAATTATTTCTAAATTTAATTGCTATTGGCCAGCTTAAATTTGAATTGTGGAGGCTACAGCTTGGCTGCAAGGGAGTATCTTTGCACTCAGAAGAAATTAACTTAATTCTTTTCGTTCCTTTGTCTCCCCAAGACTTTAAAGACCGAACCGAAAGGCAAGCCCCAAGCCTGTCTGAAAACACTTTAATTTATGTTCTTCTCTAAACTGCAGCGGCTCTAAAAAGTGCTTGTAAACGTTCTCCTCCAGTTCTGCCAAAAAAAACAAACCCGAGGAAAAAAAAAGGGATTCGTTCAATCAGCCGAAACAAAATCATCTGCAAACAGGCAATGAGTTACTTGTGGATTTTCCCTGTGATTTCAGCAGTTGGTAGAGGATGTGCTCATAAATATTTGCTCCAAGTGAGAAGACCTGATCTGAGAGGATTTGGGGTTTCCTTTGTAATGCCTGGGTCAATTGCCTATTTGACTTCAGATCAGTTAGGGGTGGGGGGAACCTAACAAAGTGAAAAGGCCTTTCCTGCATGAAATCTAAATCCATGCTCAGCAGCTGGGTTGATCTTTGACCACCCTTCCTGTTGGGTGTTTTTCTCGCTACTGTAATCGACAGCGTTTTGGAGTCAAGCTTGCTTTGGCTGTAGAGGAGGGAAAGAATGGATTTCAGCAATGTTATAGGATGAAATAAGTGGGAAATACATGGAAATACTAAATGTCCAGATCCCTCTGGATGGCATCCAGGGAGATGCCATCAGGCTGGAGAGGTAGGCATGAGCTAACCTCAGGAGGTTCAACAAGAGCAAGTGCAAGGTCCTGCAGCTGAGTCGAGGCAATCCCAGGCACAAATTCAGGCTGGGCAGTGAGTGGCTGGAGAGCAGCCCTGAGGACAGGGACTTGGGGGTGCTGGTGGATGAGAAGCTGAAGATGAGGCAGCAGTGTGCACTTGCAGCCCAGAAAGCCAAGCAGAGCCTGGGCTGCAGCAGGAGAAGTGTGGCCAGCAGGGCCAGGGAGGTGATTCTCTCCCTCTACTCTGCTGAGACCTCACCTGGAGTACTGCATCCAGTTGTGGAGCACCTGGGACAAGAGGGATGTGGAGATGCTGGAGTGTGTCCAGAGAAGGGCCAGGAGGATGTTAATTAGGCTGCAGCAGCTCTGCTGTGAGAACGGATTGAAAGAGTTGGGGGTCTGCAGTCTGGAAAAGAGGAGGCTCCCAGGTGATCTTCTTGTGGCCTTCCAGGATCTGAAGGGGGCTACAAAAAGGCTGGGAAGGGACTTCTAAGGCTATGAGGTAGTGACAGGACTAGGGGGAATGGAGCAAAAGTGGAGGTGGGGAGATTCAGACTGGATGTGAGGAGGAAGTTGTTGAGCATGAGAGTGGTGAGAGGCTGGAATGGGTTGGCCCTGCAGGGAGGTGTTTGGGGCCAGATCCTTGGAGGTGTTCGCAGCCAGGCTGGCAGAGGCTGTGGGCAGCCTGATGTAGGGTAGGGTGTCCCTGGGCATGGCAGGGGGGTTGGAATTGGCTGATCCTTGTGGCCTCTTCCAACCCTGACTGATTCTGTGATTCTATGTTTGAGTGCTGGCTTCAGGGATCATTGCATTGCTTTAACATGACTTCTAGCATGACGCTTTTTGTTTTATTTTGGAGGTAGAAAAGTCTTTTCTGCACAGAAAAGTAACAGTCAGACATTCTGTCACCTAGTAATTTATGATTTTATTTTAGGTATTATGCACTGTCATTATAATATTTGCAGATTGCCTTGGGTTGGAAAGAATCCTCAGAAGTCATAGAATCATAGAATGGTTTAGGTTGGAAGAGACTTCAAAGATCATCCTGTTCCAACCGCCCTGTGCCATAGGCAGGGACACCTCCCACTAGATCAGGTGGCTTAAG
>VWZI01010151.1:50218-66687 GCA_013396835.1 Psilopogon haemacephalus
CCTGCTGCCCACAGCTGCTCTTGCTGCAGCCCAGCACACAGTTGCTGTCTGGACTGTGTGTGCACGCTGCAGGCTCATGTTGAGCTTCTCATCCACCCAGACCCCCAGGTCCTTTTCCTCAGACATCATTTTAAAATGATGTCTGGGCAGAGGAGTGTATTTCTGTAGAGAAGGAAAACTCACTGCTAGTTTGCAAGGAGCTTTTCTCTTGTCTGTCTGAGGAGTGTGTGTTTATGTTCACAAGGTCTTGTAATGACAGGACAAGGGGGAATGGGTTCAAGTTGGTGGAGGGGAGATTTAAACGGGATGTTAGGAAGAAATTCTTCACAGTGAGGGTGGTGAGACACTGGAACAGGTTGCCCAGGGAGGTTGTGGCTGCTCCCTCCCTGGAGGTGTTCAAGGCTAGGCTGGATGAGGTCTTGAGCATCCTGATCTAGTGGGAGGTGTCCCTGCCTGTGGCACAGGGGGGTTGGAACTGGCTGAGCTTTGAGGTCTCTTCCAACCTAAATCATTCTATGATTCTATGTTTCTATGTGTGCATGCACGTGGGGAGCTTTGACGCTGCTCCGTTTGATGCTGCTAGCTCATAGGCATCGCTGCCCTTCCAGGTGGTAGGCAGCTGGACCTTCCTGAGACACCTTATGCCAGGTAGTGGAGTGTAGCATATTTTGTTTTTCCTCTGCACAGTGGATGAAGTAGTTTATGACTTGGGCAAAGCACTCTCCCCATTTCTGCACAGCCTTGTGCGTTTCAGTATCCAAAACCTTTTTCATAACTCTAGCTATGGAATACCTAAGGCTATTCAATTCATCTTTTCAAGGGCAAAGGAAGGCTTTTTTTTTTTTTTTTTATTCCTCCCCCCCTTTATTTTCTTTTTCTTCTTTGATTAGATTTTTGGAGAAAGGGAGCTGTCAGAAGGAAGTTTATAGTTTTTTCCTTTGTCGAGCTGACACTCCATAAAATTCTATTTTAGCAGATTCAATACAAGAAAGGAGAAAAACACTGCACTACAAGCAGGGCACAGGAGCTGGAGGTTATTAAATCCTTTCAAGGAGAAGAGGAAGTAGTTCAGTGTGCTCACAGAGGTTCCTGTGTCAGCAGCTTGAGTAGCCTGGAAGAGATTATCTTCAGCCAACAGTAGGCGAGGAAGGAGAGGATGTGAAGGGAGCACTGAACTACCAACTGGAAGGAAATTGGAGGGATTAGCCTGCTTCAGAACTGGGCTTGCTTTAGGTGTCTTCCTGCTCTCCAGGTCTTGAGCTGCAGTGCAAGAAAGAGTTTTGAGCACACAGATGAAAAAACGAATGGCAGTCTGGAAATAGACATTTGAATAGGCTTTTGCCTGCCTTTTTTTTTTGTTTTTTGTTTTTTGTTTTGTTTTTGGAGTGAATTCACCATTAAGGAGAAATGATAGCAACATTGGGGGTGTGCTTTTCCTCTCCATACCTCTATCCACATTCCTGTTTTGGGGGTGTGCTTTTCCTCCCCATGCTGCTATCCACAGGCCTGTTTTGGGGGTGTGCTTTTCCTCCCCATGTTTCTATCCACATGCCTGGTTTGGGGGTGTGCTTGTCATCCCCATGCTTCTCTCCTCATATCTGGTTTAGGGGTGTGCTTTTCCTCCCCGTGCTGCTATCCACATGCCTGTTTTTGGGGTGTGCTTTTCCTCCCCATGTTGCTATCCACATGCCTGGTTTGGGGGTGTGCTTTTCCTCCCCATGTTGCTATCCTTATATCTGCTTTTGGGGTGTGCTTTTCCTTCCAGTACTTCTATCCATATGTCTGTTTTGGGGGTGTGCTTTTCCTCCCCATGTTTCTATCCTCATATCTGATTTAGGAGTGTGCTTTTCCTTCCAGTACTTCAGTCCACATGCCTGTTTTGGGGGTGTGCTTTTCCTCCCCATGCTGCTATCCACATGCCTGTTTTGGGGGTGTGCTTTTCTTCCCCATGCTTCTCTCCACATCTGTGCACGTTTCCCTGAGAAGTGGCCCCTCTCTTGAGGGCACAGAGCAGCATTAATAGAATTAGTTAAGGGTCATTTGGCCAAAGGGTTCATGTCCTAACCTATCAGCTCAGCTCTCCCTGGCAGGTGAGTTGGGTATTTCAGCTCGTGTGTCGCTCCCCCTGTGGCACTGGTGTTCTGCTCCCCACCCCACTGGGATTTCTCAGCTGGATTTCACTTTGTTTCCAGCAGCGAATTTGTCAAGAGGGCATCAACATTTCTAAAGAGACTCTCTTAGCTGTCCTCCCAACCCTGTGATTGGTAATGCTTCTGGAACGTAGGCTGGGGAAAGCAGGGTGTGTAGCTATTGAAGAGTGGGGCAGGTGGAGCCAGGGAAGCCGTGCTGAAGCCGTGGAGTGGGTGAGATCAGTCCTGTGCTTGCCAGTTGAGACTTGTGTCAGACCTGCACCTAGCCTGGCCATAATCCTTCACTCAGATGCCATTCTCACAGAAAACTCCTTGTTATTTTAGCTGCATGGGGCTGGCCTGGCTAGCTGCTTGGCTGCTAATGGAGCAAAGCTGGAGGTGGGGAGATGCAGTTTGGATGTGAGGAGGAAGTGGGGATGCTCGGAGGGCTGCAGCACCTCTGCTATGAGCACAGACTGAAAGAGTTGGGGCTGTTTGGTTTGGAGAAGAGGAGGCTCCCAGGTGACCTTCTTGTGGCTTTCCAGAATCTGAAGGGGGCTACAGAAAAGCTGGGGAGGAACTTGTGAGGCTATCAGGGAGTGACAGGACTAGGGGGAATGGAGAAAAGCTGGAGGTGAGGAGATTGAGACTGGAGGTAAGGAGAAAGTTGTTGAGCATGAGAGTGGTGAGAGCCTGGAATGGGTTGCTCAGGGAGGTGTTTGGGGCCAGATCCCTGGAGGTGTTTGCAGCCAGGCTGGTAGAGGCTGTGGGCAGCCTGATCTAGGGTAGGGTGTCCCTGGGCATGGCAGGGGGGTTGGAAGTGGCTGATCCTTGTGGTCCCTTCCAACCCTGACTGAATCTAATGACCCTCTCTGATAACAAGGGTCAGTCTCATGTGCAGAACATGATTGGGTGCACATGGAGCCTTTCCAGAGCCCAGGACCTTGGCAGTGCTGTCTGCAACCCAGATGTGTGTAGCTGGATCTCACACTTGCACTTCCTTGCTGCTAACTTCAAGTCCTACCTGCTGTAGGCAGCCTGTGAATTATTACACTGTGAAAGATGCTCTTTGCCCTCCTGAAGGCCTCTTGTTTGCCATCACCTTTTTTAAGCTGAGGTGCAGAAGATTGGGTTACATTCTTCACTTCTGCTTTTTGCCAGCTAGTGCCAACCCCCAGTTGTGCTGCTGTAGGTCAGACTGCATCTGCTCAGGGCTGAACAGTGAGAGTGGTAAAACACTGGAACAGGCTGCCCAGAGAGGTGGTTGAACTCATGTCCCTGAAGATGTTCCAGATCAGGTTTGATATGGTCTTGGGCTGCCTGATACGTTGGAGGTGTCCCTGCTGACTGCAGGGGGATTCAACAAGATGACCTTTGAGAGTCCCTTCCAAGCTAGTGCAGTCTGTGAATCTGAGCTCTTTCTACAGGTTGCAGCTAGAGGTTGGAAGAGAATGGCAAACAGCTTTCTACCAACCCCTTCTGACGTGTAGGAGGCACTGGCTTCTCTCAGAGGGGAGTTAGATGGCAGGCTGGAGAGCTCTGTAGCTTCTGTAGCTGCCTTCTGATGCAAGGCAGTTGAAAGGAGCTGAAATCCTACAGATATGAATACCTGAGGACTTTTATAGTGGAACTTTCCTGTGAGTATACCACTTGTCCTTTGTCCTGCCAGTGAAACAAGGAATACTCCCAACAGCCTGAAAGTAGGTGAACGTTATCCAGACTGCAGCAGTTTGGGAATCACACTGTGAGTGTGTTGGGAACTTGTCATTTCTGCAGTCATGGAAGTACTCATTAGATAGATCACAGTCAACACACAGTCGAATGAGCAATAGAATCTTAGAGTGGTTTAGGTTGGAGGGGACCTCAAAGCTCATCCAACCCCCCCTGTCCATAGGCAGGGACACCTCCCACTAGAACAGGTCAGAGAATCATAGAATGGTTCAGGTTGGAAGAGACCTCAAAGCTCATCCAGTTCCAACCCCCCTGTGCCATAGGCAGGGACACCTCCCACTAGAACAGGTCAGAGAATCATAGAATGGTTCAGGTTGGAAGAGACCTCAAAGCTCATCCAGTTCCAACCCCCCTGTGCCATAGGCAGGGACACCTCCCACTAGAACAGGTCACTCAGGACCTCACAACAATAGGACAAATGTATCTTGAGTGCTGGCTGAATTTTGGGAGGATGGTCTGCCTGGCTTGAGCATGCTTCAGAGCTGGTCAGAAAGTTTCATTTGTGCCTGGCAAGGTGTACAACTTCACACAACCAAGAAGACCTACCACTGATTTATTTAGTCTGTGGTACTTGGTTCTGGTGTCCCCATCATAAGAAGGACACAGAGCTGCTGGAGTGAGTCCAGAGGAGGGCCACAAAGATAATCCAAGGGCTGCAGCAGGCTGAGGGAGCTGGGGTTGTTCAGCATGAAGAAGAGAAGACTCTGGGTGGGGGGATACCTTAGAGCTGCCTTCCAATACCTAAAGGAATCCTACAAGAAGGCTGCAGAGGGACTTTTCCTAAGAGTGTCCAGAGACAGGACAAGAGGCAATGGTTTGAAGCTGAGGCAGAGTAAATTTAGACCAGATCTTAGGAAGAAGTTCTTCAGTACAGCAGTGGTGAGACTCTCTAACAGGTTGGCCAGGGAGGTTGTGGATGTCTCTTCCCTGGGGGCATCCAAGGCCGGGTTGGATGAGACCTGGAGCATCCAAGTCTCACTGAGGTGTCCATGCCCATGGCAGGGAGGTTGGAGTAGCTGATCTCTAAGGTCCCTTCCAACCTAAGCTGTGCTGTGGTTCTATGATACTCCGATTTCTGCACAGCAGTGTTTTTAAGAGGAGTATTTCAGTGTTGTTTCAGAACCAAGTATGCTGATGCCTCCAGGCTGTATGGTGCAGCAGCCAGGCTGGAGGGCAGGGATGGCATCCAGAGGGAGCTGCACAGGCTGCAGAGGTGGGCACAAGCCAACCTCAGGAGGTTCAACAAGGCCAAGTGCAAGGTCCTGCAGCTGGGTGGAGGCAATGCCAAGCACAAATCCAGGCTGGGCAGGGAGTGGCTGGAGAGCAGCCCTGAGGAGAGGGACTTGGGGGTGCTGGTGGAGGAGAAGCTCAAGATGAGGCAGCAGTGTGCACTTGCAGCCCAGAAAGCCAAGCAGAGGCTGGGCTGCAGCAGGAGCAGTGTGGCCAGCAGGGCCAGGGAGGTGATTCTGCCCCTCCACTCCACTCTACTGAGACCCAACCTGGAGTACTGCATCCAGTTGTGGAGCCTCTGGGACAAGAGGGATGTGGAGATGCTGGAGTGTGTCCAGAGAAGGGCCGTGAGGATGCTGAGAGGGCTGCAGCACCTCTGCTGTGAGCACAGACTGAAAGAGTTGGGGAAGAGGAGGCTCCCAGGGAACCTTGTGGCCTTGCAGTATCTGAAGGAGGCCTACAAAAAGTCTGGGGAGGGACTTTTGAGCCTATGAGGTAGTGACAGGACATGGGGGAATGGAGCAAAGCTGGAGGTGGGGAGATTGAGACTGGATGTGAGGAGGAAGTTGTTGATCATGAGAGTGGTGAGAGCCTGGAATGGGTTGCCCAGGGAGGTGTTTGGGGCCAGATCCCTGGAGGTGTTTGCAGCCAGGCTGGCAGAGGCTGTGGGCAGCCTGATGTAGGGTAGGGTGTCCCTGGGCATGGCAGGGGGGTTGGAAGTGGCTGATCCTTGTGGTCCCTTCCAACCCTGACTGATTCTATGATTCTGGGATTCTAAGATTTGCCCACTGTGCACTTGGGTGACTACCACAGGGTTTCTGCCAGGTCTGTGCTGTCGGAGCAATGCTGGCAGTTACAGAATGCTGTGCACTTCATACCTCAAGTTCCAATCCATACCGGGACACCTGTCCCTTGGCTGCTGGTAGATGCAGTGAGATCTGTGCTGCTGCTGTGTCATGCTGTGCTCTGCACCTCACAAAGTATCTGTGCAATAGGTTTAGTCTGAAGTGGGCAGAAGCTGCTGCTGCGTGCAGGCACATCTCAGATGGTTGCAGCTACCCAAGTGTGGGATAGGATCATAGAACCAACTTCTCACCCCTCTCTGGATCTATAAACCTCAAATATTCACCTTATCAGTAATGTTCATAGATTCACAGAAGGGTTTGGGTTGGAAGGGACCCTAAAGATCATCCATTTCCAAGCCTCTTGCCAGTAGGAAGGACACCTCCTCCTAGATGATGTTGCTCAGGGCCCCATCCAGTCTGGCTTTAAACACTTACAAGCTTGGATCCTTCCCAGCTTCTCTGGGCAGGCTGTTACAGTGCCTCACCACCTTCCTTGGGAAGATTTTCTTCCTAATGCCTCCTCTAAATCCAGCTTCTTCCAGTCCAAAGCCATTACCCTTCATCCTGTCACCCCATGCCTTTGTGCAGAGTTTTCTCTCCTGTAGCCCGCTCCAAATACTGGAGGGCTGCTCTAAGGTGTCCCTGGAGCCTTCTCTTCTCCAGGTGGTGCAGCCTTAACTCCCTCAGCCTGTCTCCATAGGAGAGGTGCTCCAGTCCTTGAATTATCTATAAACCTCAAATATTCACCTTATCAGTAATCATAGAATGGTTTAGGTTGGAAGAGACCTCAAAGATCATCCAGTTCCAACCCCCCTGTGCCATAGGCAGGGACACCTCCCACTAGAACAGGATGCTCAAGACCTCATCCAGCCTGGCCTTGAACACCTCCAGGGAAGGAGCAGCCACAACTTCCCTGGGCAACCTGTGCCAGTGTCTTGCCAACCTTACTGTGAAGAACTTTCTCCTAACATCCCGTTTCAATCTCCCCTCTGCCAGTTTGAACCCATTCCCCCTTGTCCTGTCATTACAAGACCTTGTGAACAGTCCCTCCCCAGCCTTCCTGTAGCCTCCTTCAGATCCTGGAAGGTTGCTATAAGATCTCCTGGAAGCCTTCTCTTCTCCAGGCTGTACACTCCCAACTCCCTCAGCCTTTCTCCATAGGAGAGGTGCTCCAGTCTTTGGATTATCTATAAACCTCAAATATTCACCTTATCAGTAACGTTCATAGATTCACAGAAGAGTATGGGTTGGAAAGGACCCTAAATATCATCCAGTTCCAAGCCCAGTAGGAGGGACATCTTTGTGGCCTCTGCTGGACCCAGTGTAACATAGCAGTTAGTGAGAGAGGAGCAGTGCTCTAGGTTGATAGCTTTGCCCTGTGTGAAAATGCAGAAGCAGAAAGGCCACTGTGGTGATGAGGGGGATGTGCTCTTCTCTCACGTAGCTTGGGTTTATTGGGTGTTGCAAACCCTTAGACCTTTTCTCTGGTGGCGACTCTCAATTGCAGTTCCCTGCTGCTTCTTTTCCCCCAAAGCCAGTTAAAATAGAACAAAGCAGTAAACTTAGCAAAAGCACACAGAGAACTATCCCAGTGTCTTGCCCACTGAGAAGTTTGGGAGTTAGAATGATGTAGTAAAACCAGAAAGGGGTGTAAAAAGGGGTCCAGAAGAGTGACTTTTTCTGCACGGAGGCTTCCACTAGTTTTAGATATCCTGCAGCTTTCCTAGCACGGATAAAAGGGCCCAGATCAATGATACAATCTACCAACTTAGACCTTAGGTTCTCTTTTTAAGTAAATGATAGCTTTTTTTTTTTTTTTTTTTTTTTTTTTTTTTTTTTTTTTTTTTTTTGGGGGGGGTTTTTTCTGAGANTTTTTTTTTTTGCTATGGGGAGCATCTTGTGAAGGAACATTTGGCCTCTGACCCTTCAGGATTATAAGGCCAGAACAAACAGGGAAGAAATTGCATCCTGAACTTAGAAAATACCAATCTGAGCAGAACAATAGGAGGCTTTTTTTATCTCCTAACTGATTCTTCCCTTTCCCCCCCCCCTCCCAACAGAAGGAATAAATGAACAAAGAGTTCAGCTGAGCTAAGACACCACCAGAAGCAGAAAAAGGTGAAAAGCCACAACCAGTGGAGGGCAGCCGAAAAGGGAGGGTCGTAAAGGATTTGTTGTGTGGAACACAGGTTGTTAATGCTGTTAATGATTGAGCTGTTGATGGGGGATTACAAAGGGTTAGTGAACTACTCTGCTGGGGGAATTTGGCTGGCTCTGAGGCCTTCCAGTACCTGAAAGGAGCCTTTGAGAAAGCTGGGAAGGAGTTTTTTACAAGGGCCCATAGTGAGTGGTAGGGTGAGAGGGAATGGGCTAAAGCTTGAGGAGGGGAGATTTAGACTGGAGATTAAGGAAGAAATTCTTGCAAGTGGAAGAGATTACTCAGGGAGGTTGGGGATGCCACCTCCCTGGAGGTGTTCAAGGCCTTTAACAATCTGGTCTGGTGGAAGGTGTCCATGGCAGAGGGTTGGAACTGGATGTTCTTCAAGGTCTCTTCCAACCCAAACATTCTATGAATCTATGAAATGAGTAACCGTGAGGCTCGCAGGCTGCCAAACTGAGAGCTTGACCAGCAGAAATCATTCTCCCTGCTGAAGCTCCCCACACCTGGCAGGGCTGCCCAGATCGAGGAGCCCAAGCCCAGATGGCTTGAGGGTGGCTCTTTACTTATTTCAGTGGCTGCCCCTACTCGGAGCAGCTGGGACGCTCCTGCCGCGCTAATAACTACATAGCACTATTAAGTTACCAGTGTGATAGAGTTACAAGGAGGTGGTAGTTGACAGAAATATGCAGCAATACTTGCTAGACCTGCAGATCTAGTTTGGGGGTTGGTGAGATTTGGAGTTTTTGTTTTCTAGGTTTTGTTTTTTTTTTTTTTTTAAATTAATGCAAACTTCCTAAAAATCAACCGATCCGTTTTACGTATTTGTTACTCGCCCTTGCTTGGAGCCCCTCTCTGAGTTGCTTCAGGGAAGATCAGGAAAATAGTGTTGGTAGTAACTGCCTGGTGAAATGGCAAGAGGAAGTGGCCTCAAGTTGCACCAGGGAGGGTTTAGGTTGGACATTAGAAAAGTCTCCTTTGCTGGAAGGCTTCTCTGACAGTGCTGCAGGCTGCTGAAGAAAGTGATTGAATCCCCCATCCCTGGAGGTCTTTCAGGACACAGAGATGTGATGCTGAGGGCCAGGGTTTAGCACCAGCCCTGGCAGACTTAGAGAATCATTGAACTGGATGATCTGAAAGGTCTTTTTCAACCAAGATGACTCCAATAGCTTTGCAATTAAGCACATCCAAGCTGTCAGTTGTAAGATCCCTCCTAAGTGTGACGTTAAAAACTGGAAATCACTTCCCCTGTTTTACTCCATCCTAATAAACATTACAGCTGCCTCTTAGTTGCAGCCTTGGCTGCTTCTCTTCCAATTGTTCTTCAGGCTGCCTGACTCACATTCTTGGGTTGTGTCCCCGCAGGTGGTGACCTTAAGGAGGACTCAGAGGAGTACTGTGGCTCCTTGTGTGTTGTGCTTTGCTCTTGCAGCCTGAAATCATGCTGTTCCTCTTCATAAACATCTCATGCAGGATCTCATCACCAGATCTATATTTAGAAATCAGGGAGGAACCTTTCCAACTCCCTGTAGTAGAGATGGGAAGAGGAGGAATAGCCAAGCTTGTCCTTTTCCCACAGAAGAGGCTCTTTGGTTTACTAGAAAGGAATTTGGTGTTGCACAACAGTATGATCCCTGTAGTAGAGATGGGAAGAAGAGGGATATCCAAGCTTGTCTTTTCCACACAGTAGAGGCTCTTTGGTTTACTAGAAAGGAATTTGGTGTACAACAGTATGATCCTTGTAGTTAGAGATGAGAATAAGAGGAATATCCAAGCTTGTCCTTTCCCCACAGAAGAGGCTCTTTGGTTTACTAGAAAGGAATTTGGTGTACAACAGTATGATCCTTGTAGTTAGAGATGAGAATAAGAGGAATATCCAAGCTTGTCCTTTCCCCACAGAAGAGGCTCTTTGGTTTACTAGAAGGGAATTTGGTGTTGCACAACAGTATGATCCCTGTAGTATAGATGGGAAGAAGAGGGATATCCAAGCTTGTCCTTTCCACACAGTAGAGGCTCTTTGGTTTACTAGAAGGGAATTTGGTGTTGCACAACAGTATGATCCTTGTAGTTAGAGATGAGAATAAGAGGAATATCCAAGCTTGTCCTTCCCCCACAGAAGAGGCTCTTTGGTTTACTAGAAAGGAATTTGGTGTTGCACAACAGTATGATCCCTGTAGAAGAGATGGGAAGAGGAGGAATAGCCAAGCTTGTCCTTCCCCCACAGAAGAGGCTCTGGTTTACTAGAAGGGAATTTGGTGTTGCACAACAGTATGATCCTTGTAGAAGAGATGGGAAGAGGAGGAATAGCCAAGCTTGTCCTTTCCCCACAGAAGAGGCTCTTTGGTTTACTAGAAAGGAATTTGGTGTTGCGCAACAGTATGATCCTTGTAGAAGAGATGGGAAGAGGAGGAATAGCCAAGCTTGTCCTTCCCCCACAGAAGAGGCTCTTTGGTTTACTAGAAAGGAATTTGGTGTTGCACAACAGTATGATCCCTGTAGAAGAGATGGGAAGAGGAGGAATAGCCAAGCTTGTCCTTCCCCCACAGAAGAGGCTCTGGTTTACTAGAAGGGAATTTGGTGTTGCACAACAGTATGATCCTTGTAGAAGAGATGGGAAGAGGAGGAATAGCCAAGCTTGTCCTTTCCCCACAGAAGAGGCTCTTTGGTTTACTAGAAAGGAATTTGGTGTTGCGCAACAGTATGATCTCTGTAGTACAGATGGGAAGAGGAGGACTATCCAAGCCTGTCCTTTCCCCACAGAAGAGGCTCTTTGGTTTACTAGAAATTAATTTAGTTTTGTACAAAAGTATGATCCCTGCAATAGAGATGGGAAGAGGAGGAATATCCAAGCTTGTCCTTTCCCCACAGTAGAGGCTCTTTGGTTTACTAGAAATGAATTTGGTGTACAACAGTATGATCCCTGTAGTAGAGATGAGAATAAGAGGAATATCCAAGCTTGTCCTTTCCCCCACAGAAGAGGCTCTTTGGGGGTTTGGTTTACTAGAAACAGATTTGGTGTTGTACAACAGTGTGATCAGCCTGTACCTATTTGTGCTTTAATGCATAGATATTCCTGATGTTTTTTCCCAAAGTCTCAGGCTTGGTCATGCTGAAAGACCTTGGAATCCCAGTGGACATCAAGTTATCCATGGGTCAGCAATGTGTCCATGTGGCCAGGAGGGCTGATGGTATCCTGGAGTGCATCAAGCGAAGTGTGTCCAGCAGGTCTAGGGAGATTCTCTTCCCCCTCTACTCTGCCCTGGTGAGACTTTACCTGGAATACTGTGTCCAATCTTGGACTTCCCAGTCCAAGAGAGACAAATATCTGCTGGAGAGAGTCCAGTGGAGGTCATGAGGATGATGAGGGGACTGGGATATCTCTCCTGTGAAGAAAGGCTGTGACCTGAGGCTGTTTAGACTTGAGAAGGGAAGGCTGACCTAACATCTATGAACATCTGAGGGGTGGCTGTCAGGATGAAGGTGCCAGGCTCTTTTTGGTCATGCTCAATAATAGAACAAGAGACAATAGGATTAAGCTGCAGCCCAGGAAATTCAACCTCAACATTCAGAGAAACTTCTTTCCTGTAGGGCTGTTGGGGCACTGGAGCAGGCTGCCCAGAGAGGTTGTGGAGTGTCCTCTGGAGACTTTCTAAACCTGCTTGGATGCATTCCTGCGTGACTTGCTCTAGGTGATCCTGTTTTGGCAGCAGGGTTGGACTGTAGATGATCTTTGGAGGTCCCTTCCAACTCCTAATATACTGTGATTCTGCATCCAGTTTTGGAGCACCTATTAGAAAAGGGATGTGGTGATGCTGGAGCATGTCCAGAGAAGGGCCACGAGGATGCTCAGAGGGCTGCAGCAGCTCTGCTGTGAGCACAGACTGAAAGAGTTGGGGCTGTGCAGGCTGGAGAAGAGGAGGCTCCCATGGGATCTTCTTGTGGCCTTCCAGGATCTGAAGGGGACCTACAAAAAGGCTGGAGAGGGACTTTGGAGGCTGTCAGGTAGTGACAGGCCTAGGTGGAGTGGAGCAAAGCTGGAGGTGGGAAGATTCAGAGTGTATTTGAGGAGGAAGTTGTTGAGCATGAGAGTGGTGAGAGGCTGGAATGGGTTGGCCCTGCAGGGAGGTGTTTGGGGCCAGATCCCTGGAGGTGTTTTTGGCCAGGCTGGCAGAGGCTGTGGGCAGCCTGATGTAGGGTAGGGTGTCCCTGGGCATGGCAGGGGGGTTGGAACTGGCTGATCCTTGTGGTCCTTTCCAACCCTGACTGATTCTATGATTCTCTGATATTTCCTCTTACATGCACATGTTCTTTGGAACTGGATGATCCTTGTGGTCCCTTCCAATCCTGACTGATTCTCTGATATTTCCTCTTACTTGCACATGTTCTTCTCAACGTCTGGCTGTAGAACAGACCACTGTAGCTCAGCTGATTCACAGAGATCATCCCAAACAGTGTAAAAGGTGGATGGAAGCAGTGCCTAGTTGGCAGCATTAGGAGATTAGGAAGGTAATGAGGACGAAGCTGGAAGATCTTGGCAATTGTGGGAACCGTAGGAATACTTTAACATATCAAATTACAGCATCCCCCACCCCCCAGGTTGTGCAAAAAGAGGAAAAAAAAAAAGGTTAATCCAAAGCACATGTCTAGCCATGATTTTATTTCACCTATTGATGATCCAGAGGCTGGGGGTGAAACACGTCTGTGAGTGAAACTGTTGGCATATTGTAAATGAGACTTCAGCCACAAGCCCTTTGTGGAGTTAGCACAATTTGCATTAATTAGCAAAATTCCTCTGCTGCCAATCAAAGTGCTCCGAGCTCTGGTTTTGGCTGCAAGTTTATGCTTACTGGGGCTAACCTGAGTGTAGTAACTGAAGCAGAGGAGCTGTGAAGTGCTTGGCCTTGCAGTAATCTGAGCTGGCTCCTTGCTGTGAAGGTGAGCAGCTGCCTGCCAGGAAGCTCCCAACGCCAGAGAGTTGCTCCTTCAGCAAAGTGGGACAGGATTTGCTATGCAGTCATGCCTGACTAATTTGGTGGCTTTCTATGATGAAGTCACAGCAGCGGTGGACTAGGGCTGAGTGATAGGTTGGACTGGATGATCTTGGAGGTCTCTTCCAACCTGGCTGATTCCTATTCCTATTCCTATTCCTATTCCTATTCCTATTCCTATTCCTATTCCTATTCCTATTCCTATTCCTATTCCTATTCCTATTCCTATTCCTATTCCTATTCCTATTCCTATTCCTATTCCTATTCCTATTCCTATTCTATACTATTCTATTATAAACCTACCCAGTCTCAGCCTTGTCGCTGTCTACGACTACCTGAAGGGAGGTTTGTCTTGGTGTTATTGTTGATGGAGACAGTTTTGTCCTACTTCCTAACAAGTGTAAAAAGGCTATACACAGATGTAAGAGCACTATCTCCTTTACCCTGGGGTAGTTTAGCCTGGAGAAGAGGAGGCTCAGGGCAGATGTCTTTGCTCTCTACAGCTGAAGGGCAACTGATGGCATCTACCTGGACCTCAGTAAGGCCTTTGACTCTGTCCCACATGACATCCTGGTCACCAAATGGGAAAAACACAGACTTGCAGGGTGGACAACTCGCTGGGTAAGGAATTGGCTGGGTGGTGGCACACAGAGAGTGGTGATCAAGGGCACAATGTCCACCTGGAGACCAGTGCCAAGTGGTGTCCCTCAGGGGTCAGTACTGGGCCCAGTGCTGTTGAACATCTTTGTCAGTGCCATGGGCAGAGGAATCAGTGCAGCCTCAGCAAGTGTGCAGCTGGCACCAAGCTGTGTGGCACAGGAGACTTGCTAGAGGGCAGGGATCCATCCAGAGGGACCTGCACAGGCTGCAGAGCTGTGCCCAGGCCAACCTCATGACATTCAAGGCCAAGTGTAAGGTCCTGCACCTGGGTGGGTGCAATCCCAAGCAAACTCCAGGCTGGGTGGGGAATGGCTGAGAGCAGCCCTGAGGAACAGGACCTGGGGGTCTGGGCTGATGCAAAGCTGAAGATGAGGCTGCAGTGTGAGTGCAGCCCAGACAGCAACTGTGTGTTGGGCTGCAGCAAGAGAAGTGTTGCCAGCAGGGCAAGGGAGGGGATTCTGCCCCTTTACTCTGTTCTTGTCAGACCCCACCTGGAGTACTGTGTGCAGTTCTGGAGCCCCCAGCACAGGAAGGACATGGAAATGCTGGAGAGAGTCTACAGGAGAGCCATGAAGATGATCAGAGGTCTGGAGCAGCTCTTCCGTGAGGGTGTTGAGCCTGGAGAAAAGAAGGCTTCCAAGAGACCTTATAATAGCCTTCCAGTATCTGAAGGGAGCCTACAGGAGGGCTGGGAAGGGACTATTCACAAGGTCCTGTAATGACAGGATGAGGAGGAATGGGTAATGGCAGAGAGGAGATTTAAACGGGATGTTAGGAGGAAGCTCTTTACAGTGAGGGTGGTGAGACACTGGCACAGGTTGCCCAGGGAGGTTGTGGCTGCTCCCTGCCTGGAGGTGTTCAAAGCCAGGCTGGATGAGTCCTTGACTGACCTGATCTAGTGGGAGGTGTCCCTGCCTGTGATACAGAGGGATTGAGACTGGCTGAACTTTGAGGTGTCTTCCAACCTAAACCATGTTATGATTCTATGGGCCCTGCTCTTGGTGTGTTATCTTTCAGGGCTGCTCTGCTCCATCCTAACTTAATGTGCAGTAGAGGAAGTGCAGGAGGATGAGGCGGTGATGAAGCCATCAGTTTAGGATAAATGCCACTTCTTTTGTTGTTTTTCTCAGGAGTTCTGGGCCTTTCAATTTAAGAGAGGTGTTGAGGTGCTTGAATGTGTCCAGAGAAGGGCAGCAAGGCTGGGGAGGGGCCTGGAGCACAGCCTTGTGAGGAGCAGCTCAGGGAGCTGGGGGTGTGCAGCCTGCAGAAGAGGAGGCTCAGAGGAGACGTTATTGCTCTCTACAACTACCTGGAAGAAGGTTGTAAGCAGATTGAGGTTGGTCTCTTTTCCCAGGCACCCAGTGACAGAAAAAGGAGACAGTCTCAAACTGTGCTGGGGCAGGTTTAGGCTGGACATTAAGAAGAAGTTCTACAGAGAAGGAGTGATTGGCCGTTGGAATGAGCTGCCCAGGGAGGTGGAATTCCCATCCCTGAAGGTGTTTAAAAGGAGACTGGATGAGGCACTTAGTGCCATGGTTTAGTTACTTAGAAGGGTTAGGTGATGGGTTGTACTTGATCATCCTAAAGGTCTTTTCCAACCTGGTTAATTCTGTGATTCTGTAAAAGTCGTTTAAAAAAAAAAAGTAGCTGTAAAAGGTTGTGTTAAACCTCAGTGTACAAAGACAGAGATCAATATTCCACTTTGTGTGGAAGTTTAGGTTTGTCTGTGACCAGGGTTGTGGAGAAATAACACTTAACCTTCTCCCTTCCCCTTGAAAAAAACCAAACAATCTGCTTCCATTTCCCAACTGGCTTTGGACATGGAGAAGAAGGGAGAGTGGCTGAACGATCTCTCTTTAGCGTTGGGAGGTATCCTTGAGGAGTATTTGAGGGCAGAGTTGTGCTCTGCAGAAGTCAAGAGTATCCTTCCTCATCAATTATTTGTGCCTCCTCTCAACTGGCCTCCTTAAGAGCCTGCTTTGTTAGCAGTAAGTTTGAGATGAAAGCTCATTTCATAGATGTGGGTTTAGTAGGTGATTGATGAGCATCCAGGTTAGCAGCTGGGGCCTCTCTCAAGCAGTCTTTCTCCATCCATCGGCTTAAAGATGCCTTCCAGTATCTGAAGGGAGCCTACAAGAAAGCTCAGGAGGGACCTTGTAGTGATAGGACAAGAGGGGGGATGGATTGAAGCTTGAGGAAGGTAGATTCAGACTGAAGATTAGGAAGAAATTCTTTCTAGTGAGGGTGGTGAGACACCGGAACAGGCTGCCCAGGGAGGTTGTGGCTGCTCCCTCTCTTGAGGTGTTCAAGGCCAGGCTGGATGGGGACTTGAGCAACCTGTTCTAGTGGGAGGTGACCCTGCCTATGGCAGGGGGTTTGGAGATGGATGATCTCGAAGGTTCCTTCCAATCCAAACCGTTCTGTGAACCTATGAATCATCTGTTTGGGAAGTCTTCTCCACACGACCACCTGTTCATCTCAAGCCAAGCACTGTAGTTTCCTCCTTGACCTTTCTGCTTGGGGTTGCCCAATTTTCCTGGACTTCCTTAGCTTGTTCCAGAAGACAGCCAGAACTTCTGATGGGCCTCACCACTCACTACCATGCAGGTAGGATAGGATAAGATAGGACAGGGTAGGATAGGATAGGATAGGACAGGACAGGACAGGGTAAGGTAGGGTAGGACAGGACAGGACAGGGGAGGGTAGGGCAGGACAGGGCAGGGGAAGG